>NEWO01000186.1:1618498-1680909 GCA_003013225.1 Phalaenopsis aphrodite | reverse complement strand
AGTTCATCCAAATGTTGTTCGCTAAGTAAGTTCATGACCTTACTCAGTGAAGGCAAAGTCACATAAAGGAAGTAATATAGTTTACATGGAGTGGTCCTAGTCCAAACTCTACATGCTTCAAGGTAATGTTTAGCTCCGGTTGAGAACTAAGACGTAGCAGACTCATCAATCTGCTACTACCAGAAATCATGTACAAATCTAGTCATGAAGAAGGAATTACCTCACAACATTAATCCAATTCACTCTTACACATCAAACATGGATCAAAGTTTAACATCTCACTATTATCCAATCCAACATAACAATAATCACACTAAACAGATAACAAAGATAACCATGTATTGCCTCCCACGAAGCGCTTAATCTAAAATCGAGGACCTGATATATCCAATGTTTACTCTGGTTGCCATAGCATCAGAATCTCATTCATTTTGTTTGTATACCAAGGAATATGCCATTCAGTAATTTTGAATAACTCTTTCTTAGGAGTTCTTTTACTGATTTCATCATTCAATTCAAGTTCTTTTTGTAATTGAGTCAAATCTGAAGATATAAAGACTGATGGTGTAGATGAATTCCCTAAATATGTAGGCTTTATAATTGTGTGGGGTACATTCATCTTAAGTTCATGAGATTTTTTAGCTGATGGAATTAAAAGTTTGCTATTTTGGTAACGTCTATCATTTCACACCTCTCCTGAACATACATACAGTCTTCTTTAAACAACGATTTCAACTCATCGTGAAAGTCTATTTCGATCTCATATGTTAACTTACTCTCAGAACTTTCTTTGAAATGGTCTTTACTTAGATAATCAATTTCATCTATCCAAAAGCAATCATCATTTTTTCTCTCAGCTGGATATTTCATAGTATTTAACACATCAAAAGTGACTTCCTGGTCATTCATATTCATAGTCAACTCTTCTTTTTACACATCTATCATTGCTTGTCCAGTAACAAAAAAACTTCTTCCCAAAAAAATTGGATTTTATTTATCTTCCTCCATATCTAATACAATAAAGTCCACAGGAAAGATAAATTTATCCACATTAACAAGCATGTCTTCTATAACCCCTTTTGGATAAATGATATATCGATCAGTTAACTGAAGGGTTATAGTAGTGGGAGAAATATTTGTTAAACCTAACCTTCTAAATATTGATAGAGGCATCACAATAATGCTCGATCCTAAATCACATAAAGCTTTTCCACATAATATTTCTCCAATTAGACAAGGAATTGTTAAGCTACAAGGATCTTTAAGTTTTTTAGGAAGCTTTTTCTGAAGTATAGCATTGCACTCCTCACTTAGTGCAACTCTCTCGTAATCCCCAAATTTCCTTTCCTTGTTTAATATCTCCTTAAAAAATTTTGCATAACTTGACATTTGTTCCTAAGCTTCAGCGAAAGGAATATTTATCGTTAACTTCTTAAGTACTTTCATAAACTTTGAAAATTGTTTATCCACCTCATACTGTCCAAGTCTTTGAGAAAATAGAGGTAGTGGTCTTTCTAAATTGATTTTTAGTTGGAGATATTAAATTTTCTAGATCCTTAGAAGCATGTTCCTTAGGTCTTTTAGTTTCCTTTGTTTCTCTCACAACTTTCTTTTTCTAACCACATCCTTTATCTCTCTTCCACTTCTTACTTGGACAACATCTATTTGTACATCATTGTTCTCTTTAAGGTTGATCTCAATGTTGCTAGGAGGTGTTCCTTGGGGTCTACTGTTAAGTGAATTAGTAATTTGTCCTAGTTGATTCTTTATGTTTGTAATTGTAGCATTTTAACCTTGCAACTGGTTTGCCATTTGCAATACTACTTCATCTATAAACATCTTATTATCCTTAAATTGTTGATCATTGTTAAAGTCTGGTGGATATGAAGTTCTATAGTTTGTGTTCCCTTGATTATTCCAACTTCCATTAGGATTTGCATGATTATTTTCCCATTGTTGGTTTCCACCCCCCAATAGTATGATAACAGTTAAAATTAGAATGGTTCTTCCAACCTGAGTTGTAAAAGTTAGAATATAGTTTTTTTATGGTATTTAAAGTCTCATATGATAAGTTAGAATCAATCATATGCCCTAATGAACTTTCCTCACTTGTTGGAGTAAATTGAGGCTGATTCATTCCAAATTGGTCCAACTTCCTTGATATTGCAGCAATCTGAGATGCTAGAGTTTCAATCGCATCTGTATCATGAACACTGACTACCCTTTTAGTATTTACCCTTGCAGAGGGCCATTGAAATTCATTTGTAGTCATTTCTTCAATTAACGCATATGCTTCATCAAATGATTTTGAAATTAATGATCCACTAGTGACATCGTCAATTATAAACCTAAGGGATCCTACTAACCTATTGTAAAAAGTTTGAATGATTAACCAATGGGGGTAGAGCATGGTGTGGAGTTTCTTAAATCTTTCCCAGGCTTTGTATATTGATTCTCCTTCATACTAACAAAATGAGATAATATCATTTCTAAGTTTAGTAGTCCTTGAAGGTGGAAAATACTTAGCTACGAATTTCTGAGTTAACTCTACCCAATTTTTAATAGAGCCAGGTACTAATGAGTACAACCACATTTTAGCCTTATCCCTTAGTGAGAAAGGAAAAAGACTTAGTCTAACAACATTGTTTTAAAAGCCATTATAACGAAATGTAGTACAAAGTTCTAAAAAACTTGATAAGTGTAAATAGGGATCCTCTGAAGAAGTTCCCCCAAACTGGTTGTTCTGCACAAGTTGGATAATCGTTGGACTTTGTTCAAATGAGTTAGCTTCTATAACATGGGTTTGTATACTTGAGTGAATTTCATCTATCGTTGGATTTACATAATCCCTCAATGATTTATGATGATTTTCCATATTATTATTTTGAATGTTTTCCATTTTCATTACTAGTTTTTCAAGTTCTTCACATTTTTTTGGTTTTTTTTCCTTTTTTTCTAACTCAGGATTATAAGACACAATTCTTACAAGTCTTTTACTTCACATATGCCATAGAATAAACAATACATTAACAATTAAATAAATAAAACAAATAATATATTCAACACAACAAAATATTTTTACAAACACCTTGTTTTTCACACAAACAGTTTTTTTTTTCATAACACATTTTCATACAAACAACACTTTTCACACAAAAACAGTTTTTACGACACTATAATTTTTTAAGTCTAAACCTAATTACCTTAACTAAAATTCTCCTAAAAGTTAAGATCAATCGTTGCGATCCACGACAACGGCGCAAAAAACTTGATCCCGATATTTTTATTATGTAAGGATTTATGAAATTGACACCACTACTTGAAGATTTTAATCCTTGGTAATGACGCCAAAAACTTGATCCCAAACTTGATTTCAAGCAAAGTAAGATTTCAATTATATTTTGTAGGAAATTTACGCAAGTATACATATCGTTATCAAGTAATATAGGACTTTCTAATTAAACCCCGAATATCGATCCCACGAAGAACGAGGTTAATCACATCGGCTTTCAAGGGAAGTTCTTATCTAGAACAATACGCCCTAGCTTGGAAGGTCGATAAAGGTTTGGTTTTGATTATATTTTACAATTATCACTATAATTCTACTTCTACTCCTAAACTAAAATACTTAGTGAAAATTAGAAAGTGGGGTTTAATATATTAAAAGTACTCTTCCTCATGCAATAAAATTAGTGACATGTGTAAAAGTAAAATAAGTTGTGAGAAAGATTGTGACAAATAAGAGCAATTATATTCTTTACACTTACTAGAGATGCTATAAAGAACATTAGTTAATCTGAAGTTTGAATAGTTCTGAAGACGAGCTAGGCACGGAAGATACTAGCTCTCACTCTAAAGTTCCCTCTTATCCCTCCACCTGGAGGCTAATATCTCACATCAAAACCTAAAACAATATATTAAATTAGGGGGCTTTAGCCTGTCACTCTAAAGTCCTTTAATTCTACACTCATTAAAGATTATTTTTTTATTTATTTGCACTCAATTATTTGAACTATATACTCATTCATACAATCTCATGTGATTCTACCACAGTTGATTGAAACAACACCATCCCAGATCTTACATGTTCTCACAACAGATTTTAACATGAAACTTGATCAAGTTTACATGTAAATGAAGAACAAAGTGAAATCATCACAATATATTCTCACTCTACACAATTCTATATCGTACACATGCATATTAATTCATTAAAAGAGGGAAGAGTAAAGAAAACTACTCACTACATATGCAGAAACAATAAGAACTTTTCATTGAATAAAACTTTGAAAACATACAAACAAAGTACTATATTCAAATCAAAATAAAATGAAAATACTTATCGCTGATGGAAATCAAACTCTCCTTGTATAGCAAAAATAATCTCCTTACAATCCTCTTCAAGAACAAAGTGAAAAGAGAAGAAGAAATCTCTCACACTCTCTCTTTCTCTCAAGCTTGTCGCCCCACTTGGGGCTCACGCCCAAGCCTTCTTCCTCTTCTCCAAGTCTTCTTCTCCTCTTGTTATTAATTTAAGAGTCCAAGAGTTCTTTTAAAAGCATTTCCAAGCCTTATTTATAACTTCTCAAAAGATTCTTAAGTGTCTCTTCAAAACTGTTCATATTCATTGAATCTTCGAAATGGTGCCTGAAGTGCCTTTTCAAAACTCTTTATTACCACCCTAAATCCTTCTAAAAAGTCCATTTTATCATTCACAATGAATTCCCTAAGAGACACATGAAGCACCGCTTAAAAAATCGTCTAAATCTGACGTATATCCTAGAAGATATGTTGAAAACTGTCTTTGGTGCTTAAGCACCGATTTTTGGGCACTTAAGTGTCCCCTTCTCTATCTAGTGGCGCTTAAGCGCAGGGCACAGGCACTTAAGTGTCCGGTTTAGGTCCCCATGGCTCCAGTGTGCCCCGATTCGACCTGATTTGCTCTGGTTTGCTCCGTTTTGGTCCATTTTTGTTCCTTTTTCTCCAATCACTCCAAATTCTTCAATTTGATGTGCCTAAAACCAAAAAAAAAGAAAAGAAAATATACCTTTAAAGTGCAATATCATTATAAAATAAAGCATGAAAAATAGTAAATTTTTAGATGTATTTAGGCCTGATTTTAAAGTTTGGTAGGGTAGGGGGGCCTCGGGAGACTAAGGATCCATTTGAGTTGACCCCTCCCCTAAGGTGAATTTTGTGGTCAAGGTAACTCCTAGGATTCAGGGGAGGTTCCTGGGTTTTATAATGGATTTAGATGACTTACGACATGTCTTGGCCCATGCGGTCAATTTAGCTCCTTTACTTGGTTAGAACTCTAAACCAGCCCAACCAATGGGTTGGGGAATTGGGCTTACTCTAGTGGAATCTTAAAGGATAAAATCTTCATTTAGGATCATAAGCAGGGTGGGTAAGGTGAGCCCTCACAAAAGTGAGCTTAACAACTTGATGTTCCATTTAGCTTCAATAAAATGTTTTTTTTTTCAATTATGATTTACTAACATGGTTGTTTAATAATGCTAATCAAAGAAATATCAGATGAAATGATTCCGACAAAAAATAGAGAAAGACAAAGCATGAGATTGAAGAATGTTGTTCTTCATATAGATAGGGTATTCACATATCAATGTTATTTTGGCTCAACATAAACATACATGCACATTTGCCAAAATAGGGCTACTATTGGGCATATAAAGTCATATTTTCCCAGCAGCAACAATATTTATGTGTGCTTTTGTTTAAAATAATTAGTTAATTTTATTTTTAAATTCCGCTTTCTCAAAATTTAAATATTTCTTTTAACTTTATAAAGGCATAAGAAATTATGTCACTACACTCAATATATTTAAAATATTATGTCACTACACTCAATATATTTAAAATATAATTTAATTTACATATCTTTTATCATTGTAATTAGTACATTTATTCATTCATATAAATAGTTATATAGAAAATTTTCATTCTAATTATTTTCAGTTTGGCATAATTACATACATAGAACATAAGGAAAGTACATATTTATAAAACTAAATCATGCTATGTTTATTTGAACTATCAAATCATTATTTTTGCACATGTAATGATAAGGCTACTGACAATTTCACTATATATATATATATATATATATATATATATATATATATATATATATATATATATATTGAAGATGTGTTGTGAATTTTGATATTTGGGTGAGTATGAAAAATACAACCATGAGAATGTTAATTTTATAAATATCTCTAATTTAAGTGTTATATATGTAATTGCACCTTTTAGGGTTTATTAAATTTTATGAGTAATTTTAATATTTTAGTTCTTTTTTCACATTTACACCTTAAAACAATGTAAAAACATAATTTATAAATTAACATTTTTTTTAAATTTTATTTATTTAAAATAATTTTTGAAAATGCCTTTATATACTTCATAATGTGCTTAATTAGTATATTATGAGGAGTAGTAATCAACACAATAAAAGCAAACACATGAGTCTACTACATGGCTAATTTCTCCACCGGAATAATGCCCTCTCCTCTCATACAATAGATCTTTTCAAAGCTTCTCAGGAAATCAAAGGGTAACATTCCCTCTGGTGGTCTCAATCAAAGGGAATTAGAAAAACCTAAGAGAAATCATTTATGTAATAAAACCCCTACCTTTCTTATAGCCTCAAATCGCCAAAAAGATGCTTAATATCAGCCTTGTGAATTAATTTATAGGGAAAGTTTGGCAAATGCAAGAACTTTCTTACCAAAATTGATTCTGTGAAGGTGTGGGTGTGTGATCCCGAATTTATATGACAATAGGATGTATGTGGTTATAATCTTAATTTTTTGTTACATATAATTTTTACATTGCAACAGTGTCAAAACTTGATCACCAGCAACAGTTAGACAGAAATTTGACTTCGAAGCAAATAAGAATGCAATTATTACGTTTAAATATGTGATACCGCACAAATATATTATCATTATCATGTAATATAGAAATTTTTTATTAAGCACCGAATATGAAACCCATAAAGACAAAAGACAATATGCAACTAAAATCAGAAGAAATTAGATAGCATATTCTACTTAACAAAATATTTTTACTCAAACTTTAGATGCTATAATAGGAATGAAAATTCGATTTTTTTTTGTATTTTTTACGAAATGAAAAATTATAATTTGTATAAAAAATAATTTAGAATTCGTGCCAATCAATTTTTGCAGTTCAATTTATACTTTTTTTTAGATACACACTTAAAAATACAAAAGTATGATCCTGTTCAATGCCCTTGGCTTCCGCTCTCTCGCGATTGTGTAGAATTTTTGTTGTCTTTTTGCTCATGATAAAAAATAAAAAGTTAATTCTCATTGAGCTTTCAATTTAACATGACGTTTCCGAAATATAAATGAGATTTTCTTGCAGAAATTGGTCTTCTCTCTTTCTCCCTTTTTCATTACCGTCGTGCAGTAGCTGGGACCAACTTTGCTTTGTTGGGTAAAGGTTCTGTCCATCCATTTCCTCGTGGCCCTAGTGCACACTTTTCGTTCGCTGGAGTTGATATACCATGTTCTACCATTCTGTATTCTTTGGCGTGTCTGTCCCGATTAGGGGCTATATGACAACAAATTTAATTTATGTTAGAAGGATATAATAAATTCTGTAAATTCAAACTTAGTAAATCCTATAAGGATTAAATCTCAAAATCTATTTAGCATTGGATTTGATAAATCCAGTTAAATCCAATCAAGTTGTCCGACAACCCTTACGAGGATTTTAAAAATAATTATATTTGTTTTAATAAAAAATATTATTTTATCATTAGTATAAAAATAATTATTTAATTAAATTCAATTTTAATTATGCTAGTTAATACATAATGATTTACTAAAATAATCTATTATTAATTTACAATTATTAAACTAAATACTTATTAAATAATAATTTAAAATTAATTTGCAGTAATTACTTGAATTTTTTTATTCAATAATTAACTATTAACAATAATATTAAAATTTATTTAATTATAATTCATTCATTAAATAATTAAATAATTAATTATTTATTATGAAAATTTATACATAACATGTAATTCTCTTTATTTATTATTACTCAATTAAAATAATTAAATCACTTTAAATAAAAATAAAATCTCAAACCTATCTCCTCTCTCCCTCTCTGTCCGAAGCCTTCTCCCTCTCTGCCCGAAACCCTCGCATCTTCACTCCCAATCTACCAGCTCCTAG
Organism: Phalaenopsis aphrodite; assembly: GCA_003013225.1. NCBI lineage: Eukaryota > Viridiplantae > Streptophyta > Magnoliopsida > Asparagales > Orchidaceae > Phalaenopsis > Phalaenopsis aphrodite. Next base: position 1,672,675 of record NEWO01000186.1, on the reverse strand, counting down.
TTTCGCTTAAAACTATCTCCTTCGAGACCAAACCCTCCCAATACAATTGCGATCAGAGATACCTGGTAAGGAAACGACGGGATCGCGGTGTAGAGAGACCCGAAATTCCTATCTGTCTCTTCCTTCCGCTCTGTTACTACCGGAAGGTAACTTCACATCTTCCCTTTTCGCGCGAAAGCCCGTCCATGATTTACTCCGGATTTATAAATTCTGCAGCTTTATTTTGTCCAGAACGACCGTCTGGCAAGTTTTAGGTTAAATCCAGCTTAAATCCTGCTCAAAATCCGTTACCAGATAGGGGGATTTTATTGGATTTCACTATTGAATTGGCGGAGGAATTTTTTAACGGATTTATTATTATTATTATTATTTGGAAGATATTGATTTGGTTCTTGTTCGGTGGTTAAAGTGATTTTTCTCTCTCACCTGCTGGAGTTCCGGGATGTGTCTACGTTTTCTACGTTTTGGTTTAAAGGGAGTGCTACGGATTGGTGCACGGGAAGAAGGATCTAGATTTGCTTATGCTATGTCAGTGCATTATTCGTTGGTCGGTGAAGTCTTGAGTTGCTTATTCTGCCTGAAACATCATATTTGGATGAATGAAAAGTGTTTTTACATAACACACAATTCCTATGTATTTGCATGTCTAACGCCTTAACTTTTCTTTTTTACATTCCGCCCAAATATCTTACATCACATAGAAATTGCCACCATTTTAACTTTTAAAAAGTGAAATACATATTTACATGCATAGGTAAGGTGGCATGCATGTAAAATTTGAATTTTATATGTTAGGTATGTAAATACATAGGATCTGAGTGGGCATGTTTGTAAATCTTCGAAGTATTTTTGGTTTGGGATATTTTTTAAATCGTAGTGGTCATCATGGTTTCTCTTCTTTGCAACATCACAGAAAATGCTGCAAACACCTAGATCAATTTCATTATTGATTGTTATATTATTCAATGTCTATAGTGAAAATTTACTATTACTTTTTAATTTGTGCTGTAGTAAACCAAGGGTGCAAAGTCTGCAGGACCTGATGATATCCCAATTGAAATATGAAAATATTTAGGAGATTTGGGAGTTTCTTTGCTTAATAAACTATTTAATATTATTTTAAAAACTAAAAAGATGCCTGAGGAGTGGAGGAAGAGTATTTTGGTCCTCATTTTTAAAAATAAAGGGGATGCACATAAGTGTGCAAATTATAGAGGAATTAAGTTGATGTGTCATACTTTAAAATTATGGGAGAGGGTAATTGAAGATATGTTAAAACGTATTACAAAGATTTCTCATAATCAATTTGGATTTATGCTGGACAGGTCTATTATGGAAGCTGCACATTTATTGAGAGATTTAATGGAAAAGTTCAGTGATAATAAGGAAGATCTACATTTGATTTTTATTGATTTAGAAAAAACTTATGATAAGGTTCCAAGAGATATCCTTTGGAGAGTTCTTGAGAAGAAAGGTGTTGATATGACTTATATTCAAGTCATTAAAGATATGTACACTAGGGCTGTTACTTGTGTTCGAACTGAAGGAGGATTGACCAAATATTTTCCTATTTAGTTGGATTACATTAGGGATCGTCTTGAAGCCATATATATCTTGTTGCTTTAGTTTTGGATGGTTTTATTGGACATTTACATGAGGATGTACCATGGTGTATGCTTTTTGGTGATGATATCCTTCTCATGGATAAGACGAGAGAAAATGCCCTGGAAAAACTTGAGTTATGGAGGTCTATATTGGAGTCTAAAGGCCTTCATTTGAGTTGACCTAAAACTGAATACATGGAATGTAATTTCAGTAGTAGTAGCTCTAGCGACAAAATTTTAACTTTGGTTGATCAAATTGTTAAAAGGTGTGAACGATTTAGATATCTCGGGTCTGTTCTTCAAAGTGATGGTGATATAGATGGGGATGTTAATAGTAGAATTCAAGTTGGTTGGTTGAAGTGGAGGAATGCTTCGACCCTTTTGTATGATAGAAAAGTACCGCTTAGACTGAAAGGAAAATTTTATAAGATGGTGGTGAGACCTGCAATGCTCTATGGCGCTGAATGTTTGACTTTAAAAGAGAAGCATAATATTAAGTTAAGTGTTGTTGAGATGAGAATAATTAGGTGGATGAGTGGCTTTACACTTAGAGACAAAATACAAAATGAATATATCCGTCATAGGGTTAGTGTAGCTCTAGTGACGAAAAAAATTAGAGAAAGTCGTCTTTAGATGGTTTGGTCACATTAAACGTCGACCATTTGATGATTCGATTAGGAGAATAGATGTTTTAGATTCGACTTATGTTAAGAAAGGCGGAAATATGACACTAAATAGGACGCAATGGAGAAAAAAGGATTCATGTAGCTGACCCGACATAGTGGGATTAAGGCTTTGTTGTTGTTGTTGTCATCATTGCGGTGGTATTTTCTATTTAGCGTTTTCCCTTCTTTAGGCAGCTTTTGTGTTAGAATAATAATTTTTTTGGACATGATATATTTGAATCTGGAGTTCTCTTCATCAAATGCTTATTAATTGGCCATTTTAAGCTCAATGGAGTTGAAACGTACAATCAAGAAAAAGGCTAATTTGCTATTTTTGTGTGTTACAATTTCTGATGGAAACATTTTTCTCCTGCTGCTCATATTTTTCTAAATGGTAATATGATTTGTTTGAAATAATGTTGTGTAGTGCTGATTAAGAAGGTTAATGCATTTATAGAGAGTGTTTTGAATGATTCAATTTTTGGTTTGACTTTTCCAAGTTTGGAAATGCGTTGCTGTCCGATTCAGAGCTAAAAATAAGTTTCTAAAACCGATAGATAAATGACATGCGTCTCTTGCAATCATATGGGTGACAAAAAGGAATACCTTTGAAGTTGTAAAATTTTTTGAAGTATCCTTTCCTTTTTGTTGTATTCTTTTCATGTGGCATTTTGAATGAGCTGTGGTTAGGTATATTGATGGTTATCATTGCTTAGGGTTTAGGGTTATTATTTGTGTGTCATCAGTGATAAATATACTTTTATATTACAATTATGTAGTTATTTTCACTAAGATATGCTGTCGTAAGCTCATAACCAATGTGCTCAAAAGTGATGAAATGGATTACCCAACTGTGGCTTCTTGAATTGCATCTGTAGTTTATGCACAATTATATTTTGCTAAAATATGTCTTGCTATACTTTTCCATCATTATGAATGAAGAAATAATTTCCAATTTTATGTTTTTTTTGTATTTTTAAAAAACGTCGATCATATGATGATTAGGAGAGTGGATGTTTTAGATTCGACTTATGTTAAGAAAGGCAAAAGTAAACCTTGGATGACTCGGGCTTATTGTATAAAAAATGATCTTAATTTATTAGAATTAAATGAAAATATGACACTAAAATAGGATGCAATGGAGAAAAAAGATTCATGTAGCCGACCCACTTAGTGGGATTAAGACTTTGTTGTTGTTGTACTTGTGAAAAATTGGATAAATAAATCTATATGCACGACTTTCACAAAGTCTAATCTAGCCATGTCACTGCTGTCAACATTAAGTTCTTTGGATAATCAATACATTATTGAAAAAATTCTTCTAAATCTGGTTCATATTTCAATTCTCATCACTATTTGCATCACAAAGTTCGATTTATTTTGTTAAATTCTCTTTTCATGATGCATATAACATAGTGACAATTACAAGGGTTTCTATAGCTCCACGAGGGTCACAAGGATTACTTCAAAATTGTTGCTTAGGAAAGGGAAAGTAAGATACAACATGCCGGTAGAAAATTCTCAATTGCTTTTATTAAACATAAAGTGGATAATGTAGATTTTAAGTCCTTAAATCATTAAAATCCTACCTTATTTCATCAAGATTAAACTGGGGTTTGGAGTTGGGAAAGAAGGGTAAAATTGGAGTTGGGAGAGAAGGGTAAAATTGAAGTACCCTATTAAAGGAGAATATTAAACTACTTCCTTCCTATGTAAAAAGCATTCATAATTATTCATTATATACAAAAGAATACATCAAAACTAATGCCAACTTTATACCTTAAATGGCATAACAAACAAACACCATAATTTTAAGTCAATTAGTTAATCAGATAGATATTGAGGTTGAGTGGCTATTCTAGGAATGAAACAGATAGTTAACCAATGCCAAATTCATGAAAATGAGTAACTCAAGTAGCTGAAATAAAAAAAAGTTGAAGTACAAGATAAAGGAGGTAGCAATAGTGGTCTTAGTGGGCAGGTTGCTTATATTGACAACCGATTGTTGCAAAACACGAACTCAAGCAACATCACAAAGACAACAACAACAACAACAACAACAACAACAACAAAGCCTTAATCCTAATCCCACTACGTGGGGTCGGCCACATGAATCCTTTTTCTCCATTGCGTCCTATTTAGTGTCATATTTTCATTTAGTTCTAATAAATTAAGATCATTTTTAATACGATAAGCCCAAGTCTTCCTAGGTCTACCTCTGTCTTTCTTAACACAAGTCGAATCTAAAACATCTACTCTCCTAATCGGATCATCTAATGGTCGACGTTTAATATGACCAAACCATCTAAGACGACTTTCTCTAATTTTGTCTGTCACAGGAGCTACACCAACCCTATCACGAATATATTCATTCCGCATTTTGTCTCTAAGTGTAAAGCCACTCATCCAGCTAATCATTCTCATCTCGTCAACACTTAACTTATTATTATGCTTCTCTTTTAAAGGCCAACATTCAGCGCTATAGAGCATTGCAGGTCTCACCACCGTCTTATAAAATTTTCCTTTCAGTCTTAGCGGTACTTTTCTGTCACACAAAAGGCCCGAAGGATTCCTCCACTTCAACCAACCAACTTGAATTCTACTATTAACATCCCCATCTATATCACCATCGCTTTGGACAGCGGACCCAAGATATCTAAATCGTTCACACCTTTTAATAATTTGATCACCCAAAGTCACACTTCTGTCACTAGAGCTATTACTACTAAAATTACATTCCATGTATTCAGTTTTAGTTCTACTTAAACAAAGGCCTTTAGACTCCAAAGTAGACCTCCATAATTCAAGTTTTTCCTGGGCTTTTTCTCTCATTTTATCCACGAGAAGAATATCATCAAAGACTCCATAATTCAACATTACAAAGACAATTTGCATTTATTTTAATACTGTCTTTTCCTCTTTCATTGTTAATTATTTGATAACTACAATTAATTTCACATCCCTCGATCCAATACTGGGAAAGAAAATTATTTTTCTTTTGTATTATTTCATAAAAAAGTTAAGCATTTTTTATGGTAAAAAAAAAAACAATAATTGGACATGACCAAATTGTTCCTTTGACAACATTACATGTCATATAGGTTCTCTTAACTTGAATGTTTTAAGAATTTCACGATTAATACATGTGAAGATGCCATCTAGCTCCTTATGATCATTCTGTTACTCAGTCCTTCCCTTCTCATTGGAGAGTGTTTTGCACTTTATAGAGGCTTTATGTGGAACAACTAGGATGAGCATAGGGCTGCACGGTTCTCATACTTGTTTTGTGAGCTTCACATAATGTGATGCTTTTTTGAGCTTTTCTTTTTGCTTTCTGATATGTAACTCAAAATATTTTACTTTAGGGTTAAAAAAATCAGCCTACGTTTGTTTTGTCTGGAACTTTAATTAATACCTTGAGAAAGCAACTGCCTCTTATTATTTTCAATTGTGGAATTCTTTTTAAAAGCAAGAAGCAAAACCTGACTTTGTTTGTTTCTATATAACATGATATAAACAAATTGGGTGGTGTGAGACTATGAAATACATAAAAATTGATTGTTTATCACGATAGATCCTCAGTTTCTTATCTGTCACAGGTTCTAGACCCATTAAATGCTCTTTTTTCTTGTAGTTGATATCCTTGATAAAGAATGCTGTGGTTTCTCAAGTTTTACATTATGATATTGCATTTCCGTAATCTTATCACTTTATCTATGCCCTAATTTAGTAATTCTTAAATTATCAGTATAAATTCTAAAGTTTAATTATCTTTTCTTCATGTCTTGCAGCTTTGAGCGATTTGTGAAGGCTAATGGCTATGCTTGATGAGCCACTGTATCCGATTGCTATTCTAATTGATGAACTTAAAAATGAAGATATTCAGCTGAGGTTGAACTCCATCCGTAGGCTTTCTACTATAGCAAGGGCACTTGGTGAAGAAAGAACTCGGAAGGAGTTGATTCCTTTTCTCAGCGATAACAATGACGATGATGATGAAGTTCTTCTTGCAATGGCGGAGGAACTGGGTGTATTCATTCCTTATGTTGGAGGCGTGGAATATGCTCATGTCTTGCTCCCTCCTTTGGAGACTTTGTGTACTGTAGAGGAAACTTGTGTCAGAGATAAAGCTGTTGAGTCCTTGTGTAGAATTGGATCACAGATGAAGGAAAGTGATATAGTGGATTGGTTTGTTCCTTTGGTAAAGGTGAGAAGTTTACTTATTCTTGTTGTTTTGTTACATTGGATCGTTCTCCTATATTTTTTGTTTTTCTTGGCTGTATACTTAAACTCCAATTTTTGATCAGAATTATAATCTTTTGATATTGAGAAACTATGACTGTTGACCATGGAATCTATAGAAGAAACCTACTACTGATTCAAATACCTGAATTCTTATTTCATTTTGATTATATTAGAATTATTGGAAATCAAGATTTTTATATTAACCCAAAGATTTTCTAAGATTAGGGAGTTTATTTCATGCACAAGTCTAATAGTTGATACATATTGAATGTGAAATAGCTATATCTTGATGCTTTTAATGAACAGAATTTAAAGCTATTGATTCTTCAAACTTTGATAAATTATAGATTTGCCATATTTAAAGTTTATGCCTTATTTTCTTGTCTTTCCGGATCAAAAGCTCTTTTTATTCACAGTTGGTAAAATTATATGATTCTTAATGATTTATGATTATATTCTATGTCTCTTATGACCTACATGCAACAGTATGTATGTGAAATTGAAGCAATTGTTGTTACATTGGTTATATAGATACCTAAGTGTTTTTTTATGCTTATTTGATAATGTTTACATGTAGGCAGCGGCGTAACCAGAAAATTTTCAAAGCGGGGGGTACAAATTAACTTTTTCAAAAATTTCCTCAATATTTTTCATCCAAACTTGGGACTGACATTGACAAACTTAGCTGAAGCATTTAAAGAAGTAAAATATTCAATTGCACCACAATCAAATTGCTTTTGAAAAATAAATTAGTACGTTGACTTTATTTATTTAATTTAATTTAATCACTTTAGGTTAATGAACTCCTCATTGAGATTGATATTAAGCATTTCACCTTTGAGGCTGTGGCTTTCTCTTTTTATTACGCATTCACATACATACCACACAGTTCTTATATTTTTATATATCTAACACCTAAACCTTCATATTTTCATGTATATCTCTCTCATGTTTAACTTCACATAAAAAAAACTATTACTAACTTTTAAAAAGTTAAATACACATTTTTTTGTATAAGTTTATAATAACATAGCGTTATAAATGTAAATATCAATGTTTGAGTGTTAGATATGTAAATACATAAAAAATATATTGTATGTATATAATTTTTTTTTATTTTTTGAAATTACATTGAGCAAATTAAATTTAATCTTACCCTATTTTCTGTTTGTTCATGGAACGCAGGGAAAAAAAATATGAAATTTGCTAATATACCTGAAAAAATTTATGAATATATAAACTTTAATAGTTATAAAAATAGTTTGACCAATATGCGTCTATCAATGCAAACTTATGGCCATGTTTAATACCGATATGGACTTCTACCGGTTCTCGAGCTAAGAATTAGGGCATCAAATGAATTGAGCGTTCGACAAGCAATTTGTCATTCTGCTCAGTTAGAGTTCATTTGATATTGATTTATGCACTCAATTAATGCTTGTTAATGTATTCAATTAATTTTACATTCTTATGTATTTATATTTTCCTTTAAAAAATCTTAAAATATTAATAGAAAAAGTATAAATTAAATCTATTTTAAAATTTAATTATTTTTTTATATTTTTAACTAAAAACTATTTAAAAACTAACTAAACAAAACCAAATAAAGAAAAGAATATTTACATACATACCACTCAATTCCCATGTATTTACATATCTAACACCTAAAGTTCAATTTTAATATGCATGCCATCTTACCTATGCATGAAAAAGGTGTATTTCATTTTTTAAAAGTTAAAATGGTGGTATTTTTTATGAGATATTAAAGATTTGCGTGGTATAAATGTGAAGTAAAGTTTGTCTTAGGCATGTAAACATATAGGACTTGGCTGGTATGTACGAAAATGCTAAAAAAAAAAAAAATCAAATTCCACTGTTCGAGTTGCTGAAGCTCCATGGAAACTAAGAAAAAATAATTTCAGGTTTTTCTGATTTTGTTTTTGTCTCACATTGGTGAGGGAATTTTTCTACCGTTGTTTAAATATAACATTTCATCAATTTCAAATGAACTCATGATGTTGAAGCCTCTTAGAATGGCTTGTAAAGACATAATATTTTGAGGATTTTAAATGAGAATTTTTCTAAAGAAAAATGTGGTCAGGAAAGAAAAGCATGGAAGGTGGAAAACATAGGCTGCAGAATTTGCAAAAAAATTGTAGAGGGCCCGTGCCCCCTCTGCCCCCCTCCCAAATCCACCACTGCATGTAGTCATGTTTTCTTAATCCTAATTTATGTAGTCTATTATTTCCTTATTTTTTTAATTTAAACTCACTCTCCCCTCTTTGTTAGTACTACTGATTTATACAATAAAACTCTGTGTTTTGAACCTAATTTATTTGTTTTGACCTTGTTGCCAATGTCAGCGATTAGCAGCTGGTGAATGGTTTACAGCTCGAGTTTCCTCTTGTGGCTTGTTTCATATTGCCTATCCAAGTTCCCCTGATATGCTGAAAGCTGAACTGAGATCCATATATGGTCAGCTTTGTCAAGATGACATGCCTATGGTGAGAAGATCTGCAGCATCCAACTTGGGAAAATTTGCAAGTACTGTTGAACAAAGCCACTTGAAGACAGATGTAATGTCTATGTTTGAGGATCTTACTCAAGATGGTATATTATTTCAACCACTAGATTGTCTTTTCGCATTTGAGTTGACAGTTTTCTAAACAAAAGTGTAGTTTGTACCTTACTGTTAAAACTTATGAGGTTCAAAAGAAAATTGAAGTGCTAAATAAACGCTTGTTAGTCTTAAACAATGAATTACAAAAGCTAATTTGGCCCCTCATTTTTCAGTGTGTCACATTGTGGTCCTTTTTTCTCAAAAGTCTTGTTCAGTTTCACACTGTAGAACCTTTAAATATTATTAAAATGATGCAATTTATTACACAATGTTTTGTTTTTGTCCATTAATTGACAAATTTTGGTCATTTTATACTTTCCTAATAAATATTGTACTTCAAAACCACCTAATTCCAATATTATTGGCATCTCCTTACCATCCTACCCCTATCCGACGTTGACTCACCGCCCTTCCCTAGCATGTGAAGACGATACAACTCATCCTACCTCGTTGGTCAATAAATACTCCATTATCCCTGGTCACCATGAATGGCTGATTCAAGATTAATGATGCAATAGGACTGCAAAAATTATTTAGTTTTGTGCTATCATTTGATCGGATTCCGATCATGAATATTTTAGTAGTTCCAAACAACTAATTTTGTTAAATTGACAGCTATGTGCATCTTTTTAGAAAATGAAGTACCCAATATGTTGTTCGCTAAAGAATCCAGAACATTCTTTATCTAAATAAAATTCTTATTTGTTTTGTGAATTTTTTTTTCTTGAAGCATTGATTGCCGTTTTTGTTAGCTTGTAATGTAAGTGAAGTACTAGAGTAAGACACTAGTTTAAGCTTGTATTGAACTTTTATCATAGCTTGTCAGGAAATAAAGCATTCCTTTAGTGGGGGGAAAAACTACTATTAATCATGTTCATATCTTCCATATCTAATCTGAATAATTTAATGTTAAAGGTGATTTTTTACATTTAAATTCTTTTTCAAGCCCAGACCAGTTTGAAACTTTTCAGACAATTCATTGAATGCGGCAAATGTTAAAGTTAGTGGCTATTATTAGGAAATCATTTCTCCTGAGAAAAATCTCGTTATTATTTGTATGTGCCATTGACTACATTGATTCTCCTCTTGAAGATTATTTTTCAAGCTAGATCCTATAAATCTGTTGTACTTTTTTTCTTATTTCTGTTGGAGTTTGGGTTGCTTCTTTTTTTTTATTATGATTTTTAGTTTCTTTGATTCTATTGCCAGGCTGCCAGCTTTACATATCAACAAATCATTTTCTTGCTTTATATTTTTTTTTCTGAAGTTTGTCTGATAGCTTCTCTTTGAAATTTTTCTTGTTAGTTTGTTATATGCACCTTATTACTAATGTATTCTTGTGATTTTCCATTTAGATCAAGACTCTGTACGTCTGTTGGCTGTGGAAGGATGCGCAGCACTTGGAAAACTGTTGGAACCCCAGGAGTGTGTATCTCACATTCTTCCAGTAATTATTAACTTCTCTCAGGTTTGTCTATCATGTTCTACTTATGATTTTTTTTTAATGCATTAATGAGAAAAAATTTGTTCAAAATTGTTTAATTACAATGTCTAACAAAATCTAATAAATATTTAATTATTTTGTGTGACTATTTGTTGCATCAATGTGTCTTTTTTGATTTTTGATCAGGATAAATCATGGCGCGTTCGCTATATGGTTGCTAATCAGTTGTATGAACTTAGTGAAGCTGTTGGTCCAGAAACTACCAGGTAGTGTTTGGCAAATATTATATGTTAGAGAAATGCATTGCATGTGTAAGTTGTTGTTTTGCTTATTAAAATTATTTTGGTCCCATACGTGGGAGAATATTTTGAGCTATTGTTATTTTAATGAACTTGACTCAAGTTTATGTAGACATGTGGTGGTTTCACTTACCTAAAGACATGCACTTGGTGCTACAGCAACTCTTGGGAACCAGTTCATTTAATTAAATTTTTTTCTTTAAATTCTCTTAGATTTTGTATTGAGGCAACACATATTTTACAATGATCTGATTTTACTTATTATACTCCCTAATAAATTCTCTCATACCTTTTTATTGAGATTTTGAGCAAATTTAATTCAAACTCATACATACCTTTTATGCAAGCTTTTGAACCCAAGATCTCTTAGCTGTTAGCCTAAGCTCTCAACTAATAAGTTAAGGTGGGTTGCATTACTTATCTCGTGCCTCTTTTGTACAATTCGATTCTCATAATATCTAATATGGTTTATGGTAGGGATTTTTTTCATTAGATTTTTTATTTTTTCATCTTTATTATTCTTTTTGTATTTTTAAGTAAATATTTTTAATTTTGTAATAAAGTCTTCTAAATTTTGAAAATGGAACGTCTACATATATAACACTTGAAACTATTTTACTTGCATGTTTAACATCTTCATACAATGCGCCTGCTTACTCCTCAAAATTGTGAAGCCCTCATTGACAAAGAAGAGGTGAGAAAGTCATGATAGAATCTCTCTAGTGGAAGGGCATTAATAGTACCAGTGGCGTGTGTGAAGGAGAAGAGGAGTTTGTCGTGACTCATTGTGATGGGAAGTTAACGGAGAGGGTGAGGGAGATAGTATATTTTTTTGCTATTTAAAGAATTGGGTGTTATGAGAGTAAATAGAAAATTTTAGGTGTTAAATGCGTTAAGATGATGGTTTTAACTGTAATGTATGTAAATCCCCCTTAGAAAATTGATTTGAATATCTCAATGCATAAAATAATGTAGCACCACCAAGTCATATATATTTTTATTCATCTTTTGAAATTTTACTAGTTTTCATATGATACTATTTTCTTTATCTACTTCTTATACTTTTCTGTTGTATAAATTGTTGGCAAAGCTTAAAACTATGCTGTTTATTGGATTTTCAACTTATCGTGTAATGAATTAGAGAGGATAGGTTGTGTGATACTTTAACAAGGCAAAGCTAAAATTTGCAGTTTCAAAAATTCCGAAAGAGGAGGAAAGCTTAAGCTTGACTGAAAATTCCAAGGAAGAGAAATAATACATTAACCGAAAAGAAAGTTGGCTGATCACCACTTGGGCGCCACTCTAAGATACTGAATATACTTCTTAACCCAGAAAGATATGTGAAATGTTATTACAACCAATCAAAAACTCTCTATCCTCTTCTAACATAATAGGAAGCCTTATATAGGCAAGCACTCAACAAAAATAAAAAAAATGAGAAAAAAGACTTAATTACAAGTACGATCCCCTGCTAAAAACCGAACAATTTCAGCTCTCGCATCATCTGGTGTTAGTGGGATTCTTCGTGAGAAGCAATTTCAGAATTAGTTTCGTAATGTGGAGTCAATTCGACGACATTTAATCTAGTAGAACCGGAGAGATCAATTTGATAAGCATTGTCGTTAATACGCTTCACAATTTGGAATGGGCTATCGATTGTGGCCTTGAGCTTCTCATTCCAGGAAAATGCTTTTTCCTTAGTCAATTTCATATTGTCTCCTTCTTTGAAAGTGGCTGCCCTTCTACTCTTGTTTGCTTGTCATTGATATGCTTCATTTTGTGTAATGATATTCTCACGAATTAATATATGTAGTCGAACCTCAATATCCGGGTCACTACCTTAATGGAAAAATCTAACTTGAGATCAAGTGGAAATATTGGATTTCTCCCATAAGCCAACTCAAAGGGCTGTATTTGGAAGTTTGACTGCGGGACCAATTATAGGCAGACTTCACTTGTGATGGGTGAAGATTCCATTGTGCAAGATTCTTTCCCACATAGCAATTATGCAGATTTCAAAGCCTTTTATTAGCAGCTTCCAATTTTCGATCGGTTTGTGGGTGGGAAGCTAAACTATATCGCAAATCTTCATAATTGTGAGAGCTATAATTGAAATAGCGTCGAAGTAAATCACCACAAACGTTTTTATAAAAGTTTGGAAAACTTGATTCATGAGGCGCATAAATATGCTCGAAGCGTTAGGAAGCTCTAACAACATCACCATGCATTCGTAAAGCCCATCTTTTGTCTTGAACATTGTTTTCCACTCATCCCCATGTCACATACACTCTGAAGATCTGTTTTGGAGAAAATAGCCGCTCTTTTTTGTTGACAAAAAATATTATCCAATTGAGAAATGAGAACCTATATTTGATAATGATTTTATTTGCAACCCGAGTTTCAATGCACATGTGCCATGTCCCAACCTTCTTTGAAACCAAGAGAGCTGGAACTGTGCACGGGCTAGCACTAAGTCGCACTAAGTCTTTGTGGATCAGCTCATTCACTTAGCATTGAAGCTTTTGTGCTCCTTATATGTTGACATCTTATATGTAGGTTTGTTGGGGATGACCGAACCAGACACATGGTACAAATGACATGTTGTACCTCTCTCATAGGAGGCAATCTTGTAGGAATTTGTCGGAAATATATCTTCGAAATGTTGTATAAAGCCCTGCACTTCAGGAGTTGCCGATAGCTTTTCGAAACTCGTAGTTGCAATCAAGAGCTACCCCCATAGCCGTCTTTTTAAGATCTTTCTAAAACAGTGGAAAAAATTGTTGATTTCAGTCCCCGCTTGTATCCCCTCCTTCATAGGCACAAAAATGATTTGAATTATCTCTTTGATAAAGAATTAAGTGTTAGCATACCCATCATGAATTGTACATCGATCATATTGCCAAGATCGACCAAGTAATATGTGACAAGCGCCATAGGAATTACATCACATAAAATCTGCTCCTGAAGTTTCCGACTGATGGAAAATAACACCATGCAATGCCGGTAATTTTAATTTTAGTCCCCCTTCTTGAGCCGCATGGATTGGTAGGGATGGGCATGAGGTTGATTAGTTAGCCCAACTTTCTCCACCATGATTGTTACAATCACGTTTTCACAACTTCCATCGTGAATGATAAGGTTACAAACCTTGTTCTGAATTGGGCACCGGGTTCAAAAGTTGTTGTGCTGTAACCAATCTTTATTGGAAGGTTGTTCGACACTTAGGAGACTTCTTATCACAAGTAATTCCTCTTCATCTGCACGTATGATTTGGTCCCTCATTGGATTAGTATCTTTTTTTTCTACCACATCATTTTCGTCTAGATCAATGTCCTCCACCAATGGAATAATACGCCGGTTAGTACAATTCGAGGCTATGTGGTCGAACCCATGACGTTTGAAGCAATCGTATATCGGATGTAGTTCCTTCGCTCGATGTGGTAGTAGTCCCTTGAGGCTGGAAAGCAGCTTTGCTGCTGTTTGCTACTTTTTGACCTCCGACTTGTGCCTGGAATTAGACTAATTTGTTGGAACTTCCCAAACCATTGGTAGTAATGTGTATTGGGGTGTAATTGTTGCATCTTTTTAATCTTCACATCCAAGTTAATGAAGTCCTATAATGTCCATAACGGTTGAAGTTGAACCACATCAACAATAGATGGTCCTAGACCTCCCAAAAAACGTGCAATAGTGTGCTCTTCGGGTTAAAAAAGGTTGCACTTTAGCACCAACTGTTTGAATTTAGTGAAATATTACTCCATGGATAATTCTTGTTGGTAAATGGTATGAAGCCTGATGAAAACTTCTTGTCAGTAATGCTCAGGTAAGAATTTTCGTTGCGTTTCTTCATTTTCGTCTAAGAGGTGATCTTGGATCTTCCATCTCTTTGCCAAATCCTTTTCAAGTTTTCCCATCAAAGTGGGACATTCTTCTTTAATATGATCGCCACTAGTTTGACGATATGTTCTTGGGATAACTTCTTGAATTCCAGAATTCGTTCAATTGTATGTAGCTAACTGACGAATCGATGGGGATTCAACTTTCCATCTATCAGGAAGGTCGATTTTGATTCTGAAATATGAAGGTTTTCATCGATTTTCATGCCTCAACCTACATATAGGTTCATCACCACTTAGGGGTGTAAATGAGTCGAGTCGTGCTCAAGCCGCCCTCAGCTTGAGCTTGGTTAATTGTATCGAGCTCGAGCTTAAGTTTACAAGTTTAAGCCGGTTTGCTTAATACAAAAGAGAGAAAATGATATTAATTTTAAATAACTTTATAATAAGTTGACAAATAGAATGAAATATTAGGAGATAAATAATATGAAATTAACTAATATGCAATAAAAATATTTTTTTATTAACATTCTTAATACCTTAATGATAATATTTTGAAATTACTAGATTTTGAGTATATTTTATGTTAGCTGCCTCACGAGCTAATGAGTCAAGTCGGGGTTGGCTTGAACTTTGCCTGTTAGCTCATCGACTTCAGTTCACGAGTCAATTATCGAGTCAATCTTGAGCCGCTTCACGAGTCAACTTGACTCACTAGCACCTCTATGACACCACTAGATGCCTCTTGGTTGAATGAGTTATTTTCTTCCTTGTCTATCATCTTATTTTTGGATTCATTTTAACGTTCTTCTGAATTGTTGATCAAGACGCATCTTGTTTTTAGATGTGAATTTCTTTTTGCAATTTTTTTACAACCAAATCTCGGGCTGGATGGGCATTGTTCTTCTTTGGTGGCAACTTCAATTGCTTACAGTCACTGGAAAAGAGAAAAAAAGGGCTACACTGGAGAAGAAAGGAAGTCCTTGACAACTGAAACCTCAAGCATCAAATTCTGGGATTCTTGATTACAAAACCCAGAAGAACCTGTCGGTAAAAATAGAAAACCAGAAAGCTGGAAACTTGGAACTGCGAAACCACGAGAATGCAAAACAGTTCTTGCAGCCACCGAAATCTAGAAAGCTGGAAAGGTCTAAATAGAGTTCTAGAGAAAGGAGAATTCAAAAATAAATGGAAAGAAAAAAAAAGGATGAAATGCGCTAGAACTCAAATAAGGAAGAGGAACGATGTGCATGAACAGTGCTTTGATACCGAGCTGATACCATAACAAGGCAAAATTGAATTATACAGTTTGGAAAATTCCAGAAAAGCAGGCATGGTGGACCGAAAATTCCAAGGAAGAGAAATAATACATTAACTGAGAAGAAAGATGGTTGATCACCACATGAGCGCCACTCTAAAGTACTGAATGCACTCCTTAACCTTGACGGATATGGGAAAAATTACAACCAATCAAAAACTCTCCATCCCGTTCTGACCTACAAGACAACTTTATGTTGGCAAGCCCTCATTAAACTTAAAACTAAGAAAAAGGACTTAATTATAAGTATGACACCCAATTGAAACATAATAATTTCAGCTCCTGCCGCGTTATGTACTGAATTTTTTTGCATTTGTATAACTCTTAGGAGTTAAGTCAGTTGATTTAAACTTATTATTTGTGCTAGGTCGGATTTAGTTCCAGCTTATGTTAGACTTCTCCGTGATAATGAGGCTGAAGTTCGCATAGCAGCTGCTGGCAAAGTAACAAAGTTTTGCCAGATTTTGGGTCCTGAACTAGCCATCCAACACATTCTTACTTGTGTCAAGGTATCCATTCCATTTTATGTCATTCATGTTATTTTGCTTTTATTTTAGGTTCTGTCCAGTTCATTATCCTATGACTTTCTGTGATCAAGTTTCATTTTTCTTGATTGTTCAAATGTTTTATAATGTTATAAATTCAGGAATTGTCATCAGATTCATCCCAACACGTTCGCTCAGCTTTGGCGTCAGTTATCATGGGAATGGCACCAGTTTTAGGAAAAGTATGAGTTATTCTGCTATGTTTTTATGTTAATATTTCTTTGGTTTTAGGAGAAGTATGAGTTTTTCTGCTAAGTTCTTACATTAATATTTATTTTCCAAATTGAGGTTTTTGGCCTTTTATTTTTATCTTTAACTCATCTCGGGTAGATTTTATTTTTTATTATTTATTATTTTTATTTTTGTTTTATAAAAAGTTCAAGAAGAATTGTCCAATGCTTATACTTTTCCTGAATAAGGTTTATTCAACCCCACTCTTCCACTATAATGCTATCAACACATACACCCATTCCCTTTCTTATATCACAAAATATTAGGTTCTTGTTAATAATCATTATCATCCCATCACAGCTATAGAGGTGTACTTTTTTGGTTTTTTCCTTGCCATTCTTTTGGGTGAATCCTATCCTTAATAGATTTTGTCTGTCACATTTCATTTTCCTTTTTATTCTGTTCACCTGCCTTCTTTATTACTTCTTCTCCTTATTGGGCATGCTTTGAAGCAATTGCTTTTACCTATTAATTGATGATCATACTTGTCAGCAATGAATCGCCCATTCAGTCTACGAGTGCCTTGGAGCGATGCATTGTGTATAGTGTGGCACATGCTATTTTAAACATACCACAATTCATGAAAACATGAATTGTTTATTAGTAATTCAAGAATTTAAGATAAAATATCTTAGAAGAAAAAAAAAAAGGGTGCGCACACCCACATTATAAAACATGGTATATAAAGGTTGATGTAAACGATGCATAATATCAGGATTAAAGGCAAACATTTTGAGGTTAGATGCTTAAATCAAAATAAACACTTGAACGAGCCACACTAAGAAATATGATCGTCATAAACTAAAATAACCTCACTCCTTCATTATTACTTCCTAAGACATACTCTAATTCATCACTCTTAACATTTTCAGGTCATCTACAATTAAAAAGGGCTTTGAGCAAGATTCCTTTTCTTTCTGATTAGATGAATATCAAATGTTTTAATGCTTTCATTCACCAAAATAGCAGCTCTTGCAATGTTACTCAAGCCTAAACGATAAAAAAATTCAGTAAAAAAATTAAACCACTAGAATAAAGTGCTGTGTATGCTAAACACACAAATGGCACACCACACACTATTTTGTCAACATGCGCGTGGTTGTCCGAATATCACAAAAGGTATAATGTTGATGTTGCACTTAATCATTTATTGTGTTGCTATTTCTAGATATATATGTTTATGTATGCTATGCTTCATCACTGAACACACAATTGGCACGCCACACACTATGCTGTCAACATGCGCTTGGTTGTCTGAATATCACAGAAGGTTTAATATTGATGATGCGCTTAATCATTTGTTGTGTTGTCATTTCTAGATGTAAATGTTCTTCTAAGCCCAACGGTCCTTTATGCGATATGCCTTTTTTTCTTATAACTTTAGGGTTTATCATTTTAAATTTATGTAATAAAAAGCCGCTCTAAAGCAAGCTTACGCTAACAAAATGAAAACTTTGTATTATCTTATATGCTTTCATTGGCTTGACCCATAGTAATATATGAATACTATGGAATTATCTTTTTCCACGCTTACACTAGTGGAATGGATTTTTGCTTTTATCTATGGGTTTAAACTATAATTTTGATTAATATATGCATCAAATTTAATATAATCCTCATTCGCTACTTGAATAAATTGATAAATTAATGGGATACAGGTCTGTTGAATTTGAGCTGGCTGACTTGATATGGACCATTTTTAATATTGATCAGGCTTAATAAGTTGGGTTAAGCATTTTACCTGAAAAATAAAAATTTTTTTTGAATTCATTTTGGTTTTTGACTCAGCTTGAGCTAAATGGATTGAAGTTTGTGAGCTAATTAATAATAGAAGCTTAATTTAGCTTGTATTGAATCAAGTTAGCCAATCTTTAATCTAAATATATATAAATGTATGTATGAATTCATGTACATATATGTATTTGTTTGCATAGTTAAATTTGAATTAATATATCTATGTATCTATACCTTTATATATGCGAAGCTATATATGCAAATGTTACTCATTTGACTAAGGATTCAAACTAGGCCTAGATTTAGGACTCGATGACTCAAAACTCGAAGATGAAGTGTATTGAACATTGGATAAAGGATTAGTGAGGTTATTACGTGGGTTCGTGGAGTCTAGGTAGTGCAAAGGACTTGTAGACCATTTTTTTTTAGTTGTCTTCTACGACTACTAGACAATGTCATACAATTGACTTCTTTGTTATGAATACATGAGAGGACTATGTAGAAATTTCAATATCTAAAATACTCGACACTGCTTCTCTTGATATAATATCGTTTGATTTTTTATGTTGAACAATTAAGATTGTGGATATATTATTTTAGAAGTTTTCTGTTTGATGAAAATCCTAAAACTCAGTAGATAAATCATTGTTTTGTTGCCCCCTTGAAGATAAGGTAAAAAAGTTGTAATTCAAAAAATGTGACATCCATGGTAACAAACATTTTTGTAGAATTGAGAACAATGTATTTGTACTCCTTTTGGTTAAGAGCATCACCAAAAAACACACATTTTGGGTTTTGAGTTCAAGTTTTTTTTTACTAGGAATGTGAACAAAGATAGTACTTCTAAATATCTTTAGATGTAAAGAAGATGAGAGTTGATTATTTGAATTTTTTTTTTGAAAAACTTCAAAAGATGTTTAAAATTTTAAAATTTTTTTGGTGTTCTATTTATGACAAATGAATCAGTAAGAATGACTTCACCTCAAAGATATTTAAGCACCTGATTGACAAATAAGAATACCCAAGCTATCTCCAATAAGTGTTTATTTTCTTTCAACCATGTCATTTTTTGCGGAGTGTCAATATAAGAGCTTTGATGAAATTCATTTTTCAAGAAAAAAATTGAGCTAAAGTATTTTTGAAACACTCTAGACTATTTTCTCTTTGAAATAATTGAATGATTTTTTGGAATTGTGTTTGTATCATGGTGTATGGTGTAAAATTGACCCTAAACCCTAAATCTTAAATCCTAAACTTATAAAAGTTTTGTGAAAATTATTTTCACTTCAATTTTTTTTTGTTAAATAAACTTAACTTGATCTAGTGAGAACATCAATGAAAGTCACAAATCGTTTTTTACCAAAATTTGGAAGTTTTTTGCAAGGACCTCTAATATCTCTATAAATTAGAGTTGGTTTGTATATTTGTAAAGAAAAATATGGACGATGAAGTTTAGCAAACCATCAAACTTCACATTGAAATAAGGATAAATTTTTATTGTGAAATAATTTGGGAAATAAGTATTTTAGATACTTAAAAGTAAAATGACCTAATCTATAATGTCATAACATAATTTTATTGTCTTTAGAAACAAAAATATAATTTAAACCATTATTTTAACATTGTCTATTCGAGTCGTGTCCATCTTCAAAATGGTATAGTCTATATTTTTCCTTAGCATCGTCAATCATCATCTCCGTGATAAATTCCTAATACCCACAACTAAAAGAATAAAAATTAGCTTTAGATTGATGATCAACAGTAATTTTACTAATGGACAACAAGTTAAATGATAGATTAGGAATATGGAGAACATCGCGAAGGATTAACAACAAGAAGAGTTTGACAGTTCCTATCTCAACAAATTATCAAGGAGTCATAGACAATTTTGACCTTTTTATTGCTTGCACAAAGATCTATTTGCGGAAAATAATTTATAACAATCAGCCGTGTGATTAGTTGCACTTGAATTAATTATCCAAATGAGAAAAATTAGGAAGAATACCTAACAAAGTAGTGACTAAAGACTTACCTATTTGTACTAAGGAGCAAAAAAGTCGGAAAATTTTAGAGTTTGAAATAATTTGTGCAAGTGGTCTAATTGCTCCTTGGTGAAAACAATGACATTCTAGTTAATAAGAGGTTTCTGGGTTTCTTCAGCAGTGATTTGATAAGTTCGACCTTCATGCTTGAATTTTGATTTTATGTTTGCAGGTTTACTAGGAAGTTTCCAACTTGCCTCCTTCATGTGCCATGATTTCTTGCAATGCTCATACCATGTTTTTTTACGCTCTTCTTTGTCAGTGTCGACCTTATTTGACTTAAGAGCTGAGTTCTCCTCGCATTTAATGTTGCAAGAAGATTCAATGTCTTTAAACATAATTTCTCTTCTTGACGCTTCCCGTTTAACTTCAAAAAAAATATCAAATAGAGGGTACAAATTTTCTATCGGGGATGCGACATCGAACTTCATTTAAACTCCGATTAAGCACGCTGAGAACATGTAGACTCGATCATTTTCTTCTCCTCTTTTGGCGAGCATAACCATTTGAGTTCTCCCGAATGTCATCATAACATTGATTTAATTCCTATCATAATGCTACCAAATTGTTGTAATATGTGGTAACAACACAATTGTTTTATTTTGATTTTCAATGTTGAGTTTTCAATTCAAAAATTTTGGAAGAATTTTCGTAAGTTTGAATAGAGATCTTGAACATCCTCCCGAATATTTTGAGCTGTGAGGAAGAATAGATGTGACTTTCCTTTGGTAGATCTCATAGAGTTGATGAGCTAAGATATAATCAGAGAATTTTTGTACTTTCATTTTTTCAGATTAGGATCGCCAATTATTTTGACTTTTCTTCTATTAAATACCTTATTTTTTCTCTCCCATCGATCGCCAATTTTATGGATTGAGCCCATTCTAGGTTGTTGTTCCCTTTGAGTTTTATAATTGTGAGATAAGATGAGTTCTGGGAATAATACTCGATCGATACAACCATGAGAGGAGTTGTAGGGTGAGGTGATATGGTTTCAGAATTACTTGAGCCGTTCAATGAGGTAGAATTTTTTTCGACTCCGAACATCATTGTTGACTTTTACGACATCCTTAGAAGTTGAGACAACTCACACATTTGCAGTGGAGAAGAAAGACACTAATTTTGGTATAGATTCAACTTGCAATCGACGCCAGATAAAGTGGATAAGAGTGAGGAGTTTGGTTCCAATAGTAGCCGTGCAAAATAGAAAAATTACGAGAGACGAGACCAAAGAAAAGTCACGAGCGGCCTAACAAAAGTCTTAGACGGATGTTCGAGCCCTAGCAAAATGCGTGATGATCATGTGTTGAACCAAGTGAAGCAATATTGTTGGACGGATGGCCAAAATGTTTTAGATGCACTTTTAATGGCGAATCGTGGCTATTATACTAGTTAGGTTTTGGAAGTATGAAAATAATTATTCCTCTTTAGTTTTGGACAAAATGATTACAAGATAAATAGAGGCAGATGACTCCCACATTAGGAAAATAATAAAATCAGTCATAACTCCCTATGACAAAAGAATGAAATAGTAATTATGAAATATCAATAATGCTATATTTTAAAAATAGAAAATATCAAATAATAAAATATACTAAAATAAAAACTTCTTGAAAATCCAACAATCATCAATTAAATCTTTTGATAGTTAAGTGTCACGCATTTTGTTAAATTGTTGATGCCATCACAAGCTATGATATCAGTATAATTGAGGATGATTTAGGTTTAGGGTTTCTAATGCATATATACTAATGTTATACATGTAAGTCATGTAAGGGAACTTGCAATCGATGCCAGAGAAAGTGGAGAGGAGTTTGGTTCCAGTAGCAACCGTGCAGAGTACAAAAATAACGAGAGGTGAGACCAAAGAAAAGTCACGAGTGGCCCAACAAAACTCTTAAATGGATGTTTGAGCCCTTGCAAAGTGCTTAATGATCGTGGGGTGAAAAAAAGTGAATCAAAACTCTTGGACAGACGACCAAAAGGTTTTAGACGCAATTTTAAGGGCGAATCGTGGCTTTGATACTAGGTAGGTTTTGGAAGAGTGAAAATAATTATTCCTCTTCAATTTTGGACAAAATGATTACAAGATAAGTAGAGGGAGATAGCTCCCATAGTAGGAAAATAATAAAATCAGCCATAACTCCCCATGATAAAGGAATGCAATACTAATTATGAAATATCAATAATGCTAGATTTTAGAAATAGAAAATATCTAATAATAAATTATACTAAAATAAAAACTTCCGGAAAATCCAGCAGTCATCAATTAAATCTTTTATAGTTAAGTGTCACACATTTTGTTAACCTGTTGATGCCACCACAAGCTATGATATCAATATGATTGAGGATGAATTAGGTTTAGGGCTTCTAATGCATATAGACTAATGTAATACATGTAAATGATGTAAGGGAGCTTAGGATTTACAGATCATAAACAACTAAACACACACAACTTGTTTTCTTTAGATGCAAACCTGTAGTCACAAGAGTTAGAGCCCAAAATATAGCGCAATGATCAAATAAATCCAAAAAGTCAATGAGAAATTTTAGCCACATGATTAGTGCATAATTTAATTTTTTCACCACCATCATATTCTATATTGTGTTAGTTTGGAGCAAAATAAGGAACAATATCAAGCCAATGATAAGATATGTAGAAGAAATTTGGTTTATAAAAGAATTTACTGAAGAAAACGAGGAGATGTCTCCCCTTGGAACTTGGTTGTCACATATGTGCTACACTTAAGGAGTCACACATCCACATTCCTGGCAGAAGATTGGAAATGCTAGTGTTGCAAAAGTAATTTTTCATTTCCACATCTGACACCATGTTTTTTTTCCCTACCAATGTCACCATTCCTGCTTGCCAACATTTTCACTATTCTCGTATCATTGTAATTGTGGCTCCACTTACCAGATTTATTTTTGGAATCTGTTTTCTCCATCCCCTCGTGAAGTTCCTTCTAGGCCATATCATGATATGGAGATTACACTCTTCACTAAAATATTTGTGACAGAATAAAGGCTTGTATTTTTTTGCTGCTGTTTAGCTTTTAGTCTATTGCTGTTTGCCAACTTTATTAGTCCATAACCTTTTGCTTTACACGTTAGCTTTGTTTTTAAGTATGCTGACAGTATAACTAGATTACTCTAGTCAATTCTGATGCTATGACTTTTTTAAATTGCTGTGCGTTACAAGCTTTTGATGGTCATTAAAAAAAATTAGAGGTTCTCTAAATGCTCTTGTAACTTTGTGTTGTGACATTTCCTAAAGTTAACTTAGGAATGCACGTTGTTGTTTCTTTCTCTCTTTTTTTTTGCTCCATAGACAGGCTAATTTGTTTTTTTTAATTAAATAAACAGGAGGCAACGATTGAACAGCTTCTTCCTATTTTTCTTTCTTTGTTGAAAGATGAATTCCCTGATGTTAGACTAAACATCATCAGCAAGCTTGACCAAGTAAATCAGGTATGTTTTTCTTGATTCCATTGTTTCAATTGTTCTGAATGTAAGCTAAAATTATAATAGAATTGTTGTGCATTGTATCCCCAAGTGTTTTTATTGTAACTTTCTTTTTTACCTTTATGAGTGTGTTTGTTTTAACAAATCTGATACTGCTATTTTTTTAGGAGTTTTAGTACCATATTGTAGCTATATTTACTTGAAAGCTTGGTTTCATCGCTGCAAATATAATTATTCTGCAGTAATTATATCCAAGAATATTTTGTACTTGTTAATCCTTATTACCATTCAACTACTTGATTTCAAGCTTTTTGGATTGAATACTAATTGGTATGCTTGTTTCAACAATCTGGAATTACAAATTCAAATTTTAATTTTTTTTTGCGTAGTAGCAGAGAAGAGAATACTTTTGCTTGCCAAAATGAGTTCGTTGACTGTGTTACCTGTGCCTGCGGTTCAGCTCTGTATCAAACCATTAATAGATGATGAGGAAGAGCCTGTAAGCATATGTTTAGCTGGGTTCTCTTTCTCAATTGATCGCCAATCTGGTTGATTAAGGGAGAACTGTATAGCAATGGTGTGAAAGGGACCACAAGATTATTTAGCTTACATTTGGTTATTTTGACTACTGTAAATAAGGAGTTTTATTGGAACTAAATATATATTTATAATGACCTCAAAAGATAAACATTCTGCTACTAGAAATAAGTGGTAGCGTTAGCAATGCATAAATGATAAAGATGTTGAGTTTAACTAATAGCATATTATATAATTCTGAAAAGTATAATTGATTGTTAAACAAAGCATAAATGTGTTGATGTTCTGTATCTTATTGGAGTAATTAATATATATAGTGCTGAATGGCAGTTTTTTTTTTTTTTTGGCACAAGTTGACTTATATCAGTAAATATGGCAGGTGCTTAATTATTTATCTATTTGTCTGCAATGAAATTGATAAAATATTCATGTCTTCATTCTATCATGTAGAATGCCATTTTCTGGATTTTGTTAACCTTTTTTTTTAAAGTTTTTGCATCATTTTTGTGTGTAAGATCCTTATTTATTTTTTCTATGATATGTAGTGATTTTTCGTTTACATTAATTTTCAGATGTAAGTGTGCCTAAGTTGATATCGTGAACTTGATATCATAATTAACAATTCATGTTTGTTTTCTAATTTTATTATTTTTTTGCACTAACTGTCATTTTTTCTGCAGGTGATTGGAATTGACCTGTTGTCCCAGTCATTATTGCCTGCCATTGTTGAGCTTGCAGAGGACAGACATTGGCGTGTTCGATTGGCCATCATTGAGTACATTCCCTTGTTAGCGAGTCAGTTAGGTGTGAGATTTTTTGATGATAAGCTTGGTGCTCTGTGCATGCAGTGGCTGGAAGACAAGGTATGTTGGATTATATATATAAACCGCATGGATAGCTGGGTTTTTTTTCAAGTATTTGTGCAATGTTGAGGTTTTATCATTATTCTCTGCTTGACTTTTCCTGATTGTATATTCAAGTGGTGAGACGATCATGTTTGTTGGTTTACTTTTCATGAACTTAACCTTCACTCTTATTCTCATATTGTATCAGTTGGTGCTTATTAGTAACCATGCGTGCAATTATTTAGTCAATTGGCCCAAGATCGATGGTCTAATATTCCATCAACATTTTTTTAGAAGCCTATTTATGAATTTTCATTTCTTGAACTTTGACCACTAGTTTTGTACCTGTGCTCTGCTGGTTGTAGTTTGTTCTGTTTTTTTTTAATTGTTTTTTCGTTTTTTATATGTCCACGCTGCTGGTCCTTAGGAATTGGGTCTAATAAACATGGCATGCAGATTGCATTAACTTGCTTTTACAAACACAAGTTAATTTGATGTTCTTTCATACTTATGATAACTTGGACATGAGCTTAGAACTCGGGGCTCATTCCAATTTTGCCGCTCAACTTATTAAAACGTAACCATTAATGCAATAGATGCATAATGGATCTCCCAGATGGCAGAGTTTGCTGTTAAACTGCAGTATTTGAAACTACGTATTGTTCACAGACGTGGAGCTTATTTGATTCAAATGATCTAATGTTTGAACTCTTCGGAAGTTACATGATTCATATGTGTATTATCTTTTCAATGAGTAATTGATAATTCGAGTTGTCATGATTTTGGATTCTTTTTCTGATCCATGAATGCTTGGATACTTAGATTTTCAAAGTTCTAATTCCATTATAAAGTGGATGTCATGATGAGTGGAACTTTGAGGTGCTGTCAAAAAATTTAGTGTTCTAACATCTGCTTTATGAGTATTAATCTATAATATATATATATATATTGTCTTTTAGGTATTCTCAATTAGAGATGCTGCTGCCAATAATTTGAAGCGGCTTGCTGAGGAATTTGGACCAGAATGGGCAATGCAGCACATTGTTCCCCAGGTCTGCCATTACCGTCTGTTTCCTGTCACCTAGAACTGCTTTATTCTCTAATTTTTTTTTTTAAATTTTAGTTCTTTTTTTTATTTTCATCTCAAATACATCTTCCATGTCAGAGCTTTCACACTAGAAGAAATTTTCCTCATAATCAATACGTTTTAAATGGTCATAATTTTCAGTACTGTTTGTGAATAGTTCATGTAACTTGTAGGGATTCCGTTAGAAGTTATAAGACTTGTTTGGCTGGTTAGGTGCAGTGTCATTTCTCACTTTTGGAATTGAGAATGCTGAAGTCACTTCTGATAGGCGGTTTGGTTGTCTACTTGGGGAAGGTTTTTGAGGAAATCAAAGCGTCTAACAATTTTTGCAACAAACGCACCCCAAGGCCCCCAAATACACACGCACATATTATACTTGCATGCATATTACAAAACTATTGAATATTCTTGCACTGCAAATAATGTTAAAATTGAATTAAGTTAACTGATTCGTTGTATTGTAAAGAACCCCGCTTGAGTTGAAGTGATTGAAGATTGAGAACATAAATATTTCTTAAATTATAAATAAAATTATTTTTATGATTTTATAAAGTAATATCAGATATCCATATGTAATTGGTCAATAAATGAAATATTTGAATACTAAGTATTTAAATTGAAAATTTGAATCCAACATATTTTAATGTAAATTCATATTTTAAGTAATAGTTAAATGTCGAATAATATATATTTAGTTTTCATTTGAATTTAAATTTAGCATATTGACATACATGCTGTGATATTTTTGTAATATATAAAATAGGTGTACCCTTAAAAATCAAAATTATCATGACCATGTTTAAATTTAGAAGTAATGAGGTGTATAATATGATAATTAAGTATTAAAGAAAATAGTTGTAGTTTTTTATATCGAAATTGTGGCACATATCATGTGATAGTTAACTGTGAAATGTGTTTGAATTCAAGTTCAAAATTGTCCCATTTTTTCAATTAAAGACTGCCAAGTGGCACCTCTTGGAATCAATTTAATTAAATTAGAACAGAAAAAATTACATTAAAGAGGCGAGTATATCATCATTTGACCTTATTATACCAAGGCGCTAGTTTTGTAGGTGTCAAAGTTATGATGTTTTTTGTAGGTGTCTTTGTTATGCTGCACCTTACCTCTCTTTGCTCGAGTGCTTTTAACGATTTTGATATATCACTGCTTGAATTATGGACAGTAATTTAGCATTTATATTTGTATAAATATAAAATTAATAAGTGTAGAAAGTCTCAAAATAATTACCTCTTCGGATTTATTTATCATATTTTTATTTGCAAATTATTTTTTATTGCATGTTTATATTATATTTTTACTCACAGCAATATGCTATGAATAATATCACCATCAAGAAAAATGATTATTATTTATTAAATTTTCTATCATATATTAATATGTAGTTATTAATATGATGTATATAGTCTTATTACAAATTATGTTATAGCTTATTTTTTTGTATGTGTGATATGTTAGCATGTATGGGCGGCATTTTAAGTTGGTAGGAAGGTAATAGTATAACATTTAACGATTGAAGTGTGATTTTGGGGCTTCATGACTTGAATTCATGTGGCTAAGGATCACACTTTTTCTGACTTCCCCCGTCAACCGAGCACTTATTACGTTCGGACTCTGTACGCAGAGTAGCGAGCATAGTCCAATTAACCTTCGCTATGTGGAATTTTGGGGCCCATTAGAAAGAGTGCAAAATAAATGAATTAAGAAGGCGCGACCCGACCCGACTGAAACCCGATTTCAGTGCAATAAGCGAGAAAGTCCGATGTTAATCCTGCCAAAAGTCTTTTGTCGCATTTTTGTCCAGAAAAATGCATTTTTTCTCTTTAAGTTTTCTTTGCGCCGAGTTATAACATTTAACGATTGAAGTGTGATTTTGGAGCTTCTTGACTTGAATTCATGTGGCTAAGGATCACACTTTTTCTGACTTCCCCTGTCAACCGAGCACTCATTACGTCCGGACTCTGTACGCAGAGTAGCGAGCATAGTCCAATTTTCCTTCGCCATGTGGAATTTTGGGTCCCATCAGAAAGAGTGCAAAATAAATGAATTAAGAAGGCGCGACCCGACCCGACTGAAACCCGATTTCAGCTCAATAAGCGAGAACGTCCGATGTTAATCCTGCTAAAAGTCTTTTGTCGCATTTTTGAGGTGCAGCCAGTCCAGAAAAATGCATTTTGTCTCTTTAGGTTTTCTTTGCACCGAGTTTTGAGCTGGTGCAATCAATTTATCTGTAGACGAAGAAATATTGCTATGGAATCTGAAAATAATGGCAGCCAACTTCAATCAGAAGTGAATTTACTTTAGTTTTATTTTGATTTGAGTGTTGCATTGCTGTGTTATGTTGGTTTAGTTGATTTTTGTTATGTATTTTTAGGGTTTATGATTTAATATTTTGTTGTTATGGTTTAGGGTTGATGTATTGTATTGTATTGTCCTAGTTGTGTTATTGTTTTATTATTGTCGTTTTAATGCTGTATTATTGTCGTGTTATTGTCGTGTTATGTGATGTTATTGTTTAGTTTTTATAGTGTTATTGTGGTTTTATTGTTATGGTATATGGTATATGGATTGTATTGTTTTGTTGGTGTGATTGTTTAGAAATTTGTATTGTTTTAGAAGTGTTATAATTGTATTATTGTTGTATTACTAACGTGTTATTCTTGTCTTTTTGAGGTGTTTTGTGATGTTATTGTTTAGTTTTACGGTGTTATTGTCGTATTATTGTTATTGTTTAGTGTCTAGGGATTGTATTGTTCTAATGGTGTGAGATATTTATAAATTTGGTTTGTTTTAGTAGTGTTATAATTGTATTATTGTTGTATTAATGACGTGTTATTCTCGTCTTATTGAGGTATTATGTGATGTTTTTGTTTAGTTTTCTAGTGTTGTTTTGGTATTATTTTTAAGGTTTAGTTTATAGGGATTGTATTATTCTAATGGTATTATTGTTGTGTTTAGGTAGTAATATTGTTATATTGTAGTTGTATTATTGTCGTATTATTGTTGTGTTATTGACGTGTTATTGTTGTGTTATTTTTGTGTTATTGTTGTATTATTGTTGTATTATTGTTGTATTATTGTTGTGTTATATCCGACCATCGTTAAATTGATGTGGTAATGTGCAGTGTGGAAATATGTGCAATGATCCAATCACAGAGACGTTTCTTCGCACTGCTGTCCATAATGAACAAGAAGCTTATGAAAACTACTCTGTCTATGCTCATCATGTAGGATTTTCTGTTAGGAAGGACCATAACAGCTATTGACCAAATTCTAAGAAGAATAAAACCAGAGATTTTATTTGCGCAAAGGCTGACCAGAAGCAGTCAAAGCCGACAAATATTGTGAAGTTCAGAAAATCTGCCACGAGGAGTGAATGTTAAGCCATGGTTAGATATGTCATTGATGTTGAAGTAAATTGGACAGTTAAGAAATTCATTGAAAGACATAACCACCCTCTTGCCGATAAAGGTGATAATCATTTTCTGTGTTCCAGTAGAAAAATAAGTGAGTTAAATGCAGATTTGCTTAGATCAATGATAATATCAGAGATTCGAGCAACAAATGCATATAACTTTATGACCACAGAGGTTGGGGGTGAAGAATCTTGTATGTACGAAGAGAGATGCATACAATTTTTTTCAAATAGAGGGAATAGAAAAAATAGAACAAGGAGATGTCAATTCTCTAATTCAGTTGTCTATGAAGAGAGAAGCTAAGGATACCATGTTTGCCTGCGATTTTCAAACCGATGAGTGTGGAAGATAGAAGTTATATTTGGAGCGACATATTATCCAGGCTTGATTATGATTGCTTTGGGGATGTGATAATATTTGATACAAGCTTTAAATTAAATAAGTACAATTTATGTTGCGCTCTTTTCGTGGGGGTGAACCACCATTGGTAAATCGTCCTCTTTGGAGTGAGTTTTTTGTTTGATGAGACCATTGATTCTTTCATCTGGTTATTCAAAGCATTTATCCGAATAATGAGTGACAAAAATCCAATGATAATTTTCTTGGATCAGGATCAGGCGATAACGCAAGCCATTGAAGTCTGTCTTCCACAAACTCGACACAAATTATGCCAATGACATATATACGAAAAATTTCTTTCAGGATCAAGCGATCTCTTCTACAAATGCAGGAGCAAGTGTGATTCCGAAAATGATTTTGAGGGAACATGGGTCACAATGTTTGAGAAGGGGAACCCACATAACAACATGTGGATAAATGATATGTACTAGATCTGACATATGGTCGACAACATTCAATGAAGAAATATTTGAAATGAGAATATTGTCAACACAAATGATTGAGTCAACCAATAATATTTGTCACATCGTTGCAAAATCCTCTAGTTCTCTTGTTGATTATTTCATTGGTCTTGAAAATATAACGAAATCATGATGCCGAAATGAGAAGGGAAATATTTCAAAAGTGATCAATCGGTCATTACGCCCGTGGTTAAAGACAATCCAATATTGAGGCAAGCTGCCACATTTTATTCCAGAAAGTTTTACTCAAAATTCTAGCAAGAGCTATTAGATGGGTTATGTGGACTTACAACTGAATGCTTTCTAGATAGTGACTTAGAATATTATATAAGGAATTTAGATACTTAGAGGGACAAATAAATACTGGATTGTGAAACTTGACAAAGGCAATTCTGAGGTCACTTGCAGTTGCAAAAAGTTTGAAATGATGGAGATATTATGTTCTCACTCTTTATGTGCTTAATGTAGCTCAAATAAAGCAAATTCTCAAAAAATATCTGTTAATGCGATGATTTGCTC
This sequence comes from Phalaenopsis aphrodite, assembly GCA_003013225.1. NCBI lineage: Eukaryota > Viridiplantae > Streptophyta > Magnoliopsida > Asparagales > Orchidaceae > Phalaenopsis > Phalaenopsis aphrodite. Next base: position 1,641,344 of record NEWO01000186.1, on the reverse strand, counting down.
AGGCTAAAAGGAACATGTATAATAATTTTGGTTACGACGATATGAATGAATCCCAGAGGAGCACTGGTTCTCCAAAAGGTATACTATTTTGGTCGCACGCCCAGAAGTTTGCATACCAACTCATTAATAAAGCAAAAGAAAATGAAACAACTGACCAGATTCTGTGGGAATCATTTAAACATATGTCTGGAGATCTTGATAACGCACTAGCTGGAAAATCAGTTCAAACGAAGAATAAAACAAAAAATAGCAAAACACAATATCCAATTCAATTTGAATCACCCAGCAAAGATGAGGTCAAAAGGAGTTTCTACATCTATGTTGAAAGGGGAGAAAAAGAAGAGACCAAAAAGTAAATATTTCATTAAGCCGTGTAAATTTAATCAATGCATTATTGATTTTCTCTAATTTAAGCCACTGCATGTAGAAAAAGAGCAAGAAACATCAACAAGCCAACATCTAGATATTCATTGTGAGGCAAATCTGACTGAAATGCCAGACTTTCTCAGTCAGTTAATTTTTTTATGCCAAATTTGATTTTTATTCTCCATTTAATTTCTCCATTATTGCAGGAATATGATACATCCCAACTAACACAAGGATATACAAGATTGTTGATAGATTCAATAAGTGATCTATATTTATAATATTACTTTGTTAATGTAATTCAACAAAATTTCTGACATTTTCATATGATTCGTTAATTTCGATGATAGTTTAATGTAATCAATTTATGAAATATTTTGGCGATTCAGTTAATTCAATGACTTATTGGTCTTTAACTGTTTAAATAAATGTTTCTATAAATGCTTCAGTGTTATGATTGATATTTTAATGTTCCTTTTTGAATAACACCTATTCAACCTCGGTCTCCGAAAGCACACGCGGCGTGCTTCTATTTGACGCTGCTTTTTGTGTCAACTATCACACATCCCGCGCTTTCATCTCAATAACATGTCAAAATACTACATTAACACAACAATAATACAGAAAAAACACTTATAAAATTTAGAAATATATGATTATTAATTAAATATATTGACTAAATAAGATTTATGAAATTAAAAACAAAATAACACATCTATAACACCTCACTTTTTATAAAAAAGAGGTTAAAATAGCTTCATAACACGTAACAGCCACCCAGACGTGTTATACTGCCACTCTATAACATAACATAATATTTCCTGCGTGTTATAACGACGCTCCATATAAATACACTACCGTGTGGTATAACACATTCCATATGTGTTATACCGCCGCCCTATAATACCTCTATTCCGCGATATGACACGAGGAATATTCTCTTGTGTTATAATGTGAGACTGCGTTATAACATAGACCTGCATTATAATACCGTGGGTAGAGGTGTTATAGGCTGCGTTATAACTCATGGAGAATATTCCCCATGTGTTATAGCGTGAGACTGCGTTATAACTCATGAAGAATATTCCCCATGCGTTATACCGCCGCCTATAACACCTCAACCCTGTGGTATTATAACATAGGCCTGTGTTATAACACGACCTTTATTATACCGCAAGCCACCCTCTAACATCACTACTCGTGGTATTATAATGCAAGCTTGTATTATAAGACGACCTTTGTTATATCGAGATATTGAGCTATAATGCAGGCCTGTGTTATAACGCAATATTGAAGCGTTTTTTTATCGAAATTAATGTGATACTTTAATTTAAATGCGTTATTTTTGAAAATCATCGTGTTATATGGCAATGTTGACTCGTTATTTTCAAAATACATGTGTTATAACGAATTATTGACGCGTTATTTAGAAAAAAGTTAAGTGTTATACTGCAATATGGACGCGTTATTTAACAAAAGTCAAGTGTTATACGCAATATTGAGTCAATATTTTTAAATTTATCGTATTATATGACATTATTTTCTCTAATAGCGCAAATGTTAATTTACTACAAAATAACCAAAATAGACAACTGAAACACAATTTAGAACATATATATAAGCACATTTTTAATCCGTTTTATTCTTGGATCACATACACAAGGCGTAGGCAAATTCAATTCTAAATCTTTCCATTTTTTGCTGCAGTTCAGATACGGGGTTCAATCAGTCTCTTGTGCTTGTGCCAACACCAAAGTTTCCATGAATTTACATACGAACATATCACAATCAACACTATTGCTTTGCGTTGGTACACCTTTAACAAGTGTAAGTCCCCATGTCGCAGGTTTTGTTCTAGGAAAAACCTTTGCAACATCCTTTGCAAACAACTTCATCTGCAAAGATTATGAGTGTTATTTCTGTGATATTGGGTGTTATTGTTGTGTGAATTTTTGTAATATACTTACAACTTGGTGGACAACAATCTTATGCACAATGTTAGACAGAAAGTCGTATAATATTCATTTTCTCAATTTCAGTTCTCTCACCAACAAAGTCCAATGACCGTTATGAGTTATAGAAAATAATATAACTTGTGTTTTATTTATATTTTCTTTCGTGATGTGTTTCACAAAATTTGCGCCATCCAAATTCTTATGTATCTGCAGAAGATGATAAATTGAATTTTGTTTGCAAATAAGTATAGATAAGTAACAATTGCAATTACTTAATATTGCGACGTTACAAATATGTATGTCTTGTATAATTCAGGTGAAAACATCAACATGTTTGTTTCCAAACCACCCGTTTAGCAATATACATCATCGAGGCCGACTCGGTCATTTGCCCTCCTAAAACCTTTATTTGCAAGAAAATAATGTCTTCATATTTAAGAGACCAAGGTTGTGACATTTGAATATCAAACTACTGCATAACATTAAAACTGCTGTCAGAAGTTATATCCCTATGTATGTAGCAATGTAGTCATTGATAATATCTTGCATCTCACGTGATACTAATAATCTACAAGGATATTTTAGGTAAGATGTCGGAATACGAGGCTGCAAAATTAAAAAAAAAAAAATTATAAACTCATAACTATAAAATTGTAATTTAAAGGGGTCATTTTTTTTTATACCACTAGCGCATGACTTTCAACAATGAAATTGGTGCTCTGGCTAGTAATTACTATAGGGCTGTTATGTAGTCCTTGATTAATTATAGATGTACCTAAACTAACGGACATCATCACAATCAGCTCTAAATTTTCTTCGGCTTGAGTCGGAGTTTTCTCTGCCTCAAATGACACTACTTCTGACACTATTATTGCTTAAGGTTCTTGAAAAACATGACAGTTCCAAATTTATTTTCGTTTGCTGGCCTTTTGGTTTTTCCGCATGTACAACAGATGTAACATGACCTTACACAAAAGAATAAAAGTTTTTAAACGTATTATCGGGTTAGATAATGGAGAACATTATAAAATGAGCTGTTTACAATAAAGGGCGCAATATCAAGAACATGATGTGCTGTTCGTTCGACTGCATCGGGTTCCTCCGGTAGTGTCTCGTCCCCTGTTATAACATTGTCCTGTGCAGTATTTATTGATCTTGCCGTTCTTGGGCTTCCGTATCTACAATGGTCGACACAAGACGAACAAAAAAAACAAAAATTCTTAAAACTATCAAGTATGTCGAATAAGCTAGTGTACGGAAACAATGAGTTACTGAAGGGAAGAGAATGAGATACTTACCGTATGTGACAGAGAGCGAAGAAGATCCCGAGTAACAACTTCAACGGACTCTTTTTCTAACGTGTCATCCCGAACAACAAGAACTTCATCGAACTCTTTGATATGAACAAGTATATTCTCATTAATTCTTCTCCTTTTGCTTTTCATATCTTCGAACTTACTTTTTCGTCGACTTGCATGCTTTTTATCAGCCTTGGTTTCTTCTAATCTCTTAACACAGCTGTTAGGGTGGACAATGACTTCACATTAGCCATCTGTTTATTCGTAGTAAACATAGATTCCTGTAAATTTAAACTTATTTGTTCTTGAGCTTTAAGTAGCTTGATTATTGCTTCAAGTTCATTTCCTCCCCTTCTATATGTTGCTTCTTGGGTTACCTCACTTGAAACAATTGGACCAACACCATGTGATTTGGGCGATGGTGGTCCGACCAGAGTTTCATGATGAGCAGTACGAGGAAGAGTCACAACAGAGATGGGTGACCCATGGTCAGGATTGGACCACAAGTAGAGCTCATCTTTCTTTAAGTCGATGAATGTGTCATTAACCTACATTAAAAATCATTGTTTTACCTAGTTTTAGTAAAGCAACATAAAAATAAAACTTATCCAAATAAAATCTTATAACAAATAAATTTACTTACCTGTACATGCTCGAGCACCCTAAAGGTTTCCTGAATTTGTGGTGTTGTCCACCCATGAATTTTTGGCGACTTCAACATGTGTGGTCTAGCCTCAGGTGCAACAGAAGCAAACAAAGTTGTGTGCTCAAAAAACCAAAGCTACAGATGACACATCAAAAACCAATTTATTAGAAGGCAAGAAAACAAAAATAATTAGTGAAAAGGAAAATTTTTAAATGTGGACAATAAAAACTTACCGATAAAAGAAATACAAAACCACTTATGTAACCAAGTGGCTGATTTCGCCTTATTTTGATTGCAATAAACTTCATTTGATCAATCATATAATCACAAATGACAACATACCAGTTAAATGAAGAGAATGTTTATACGTTCTCCCCAAATGCATAAAGCCATGTGGGCACACCGAAATTGTTTGAGGGAAAGAATAAATTTATTAGTAAAAATATTAAAAATAGTTTCTCAAAATGAGGGAAGACTCTCCTGAAACTTAGTCGCATCTTTCTTTATTGCTCTCGCATCTACACGAGATGAGGGAGTCTTCCTATATTGGGCATGCCTAACAACAACGCAACATGGTCGGCGTGGAGTTTTTACCAACTTCCCACTCATCACAAAATCTCTTCTTTCATTATTCCAAAATCTCATGATATGTAGAGTCAACACATTATCTTGAGGATAAGGAGACATGTCAAAAATCTGACTAACATTTATTTCCCTTAAAAAATTCATGGTCTCCTTGGGTACAATGTGTTTAACAGTATTGAGTGCTCCCCTCACTACAGAAGGACGACATCTACAATTGAACGTTCTTGCGTTTATATACCTACAACAACAAACATAAAGAAAAAAATAACATTTTATAGATAACATACTTCACTCACATTTTCAAATGACTCAATTGTTATTACATGTGTTTTATTGTCGTTTTACATGTGTTATTATCGAGTTACATGTGTTATTATTGTTATATGAGTGTTATCGTTCAGTTATTGTTGTGTTGCAGATGAGTTATTGTCATGTTACAGGTGTTATAGATGTGTTACATATGTGTTATTGTCGTGTTACATATGTGTTATTGTTGTGTTATATGAGTGTTTTCGTTCAGTTATTGTTGTGTTACAGATGAATTATTGTGTATTATTGTTGTATTATAGTTGTGTAACCGTTGTCTTATACTGTGTTATTATTATGTTATTGTAGCATTATAATATGTTATGATTGTGTTATTGTTGTGTTATTGTTGTGTTATCGTGTGTAATGATTGTGTTATGATTGTGTTACAGTTATAACAACATAACACAACTATAACACACAATAACACATTTTAAACAAATCTATAACAGTTCTATAACACATTTATAACAAGTCTATAAAACAATTATAATAATATAACATAACAATAATACACAATAACACATCTATAACACAATTATAACAACATAACACAACAATAACACATAATAATACATCTACAATATACAATAAATCACATAATTATAATAACTCATAACACAACAATAATACAACTATAACACATCTATAATAGATCTATAACACAATTATAACAACATAACACAACAATAACACACAATAACACATCTATAACAAACAATAACACAATAACACAATAACACAACTATAACACGATTATAATACGAATATAATAATACTATAACTTCAACTTTTTCTTAAAAAATAAACATTATAGCATATTACCTCAATGATTTCGGGAGACCGCTAGCTTCTTCCCTATCGTTGCGACCTTGCTCCATTTTGTGTGCTAAAAGGAGAAAGAAAATAAATTACTTGATGTTACCGAACGACTAAACACTAACACTTATAATGAGTAAAACCGACCTTTCATTTTCGAAGAGAAGCCGAAGAGTCAAAGGGAAACCGCTGTCCGAATGGAGAAGCACTTATAATGAGTGAAACCGACCTTTCATTTTCGAAGAGAAACTGAAGAGCCGAAGAGAAACCGCTGTCCGAATGGAGAAGCACTGCCGTCATCTGAATGGAGAACACACCCAAAACAACAGAAGAATCAGAAGTTGGAAGAAGACTGAATGCGAACTGACGAAAGCCCGTTGAAACGCAGAACAAAAAGTTCGTGACCCAAATCTAGGATAAAGTGACTTTTTGTCTTTTTCGTTGTTCCGACAAGCTAAATTTGGGCCGGGTTTCACAAAAAAAAAACAAATCTTTTAAATTCGCTCAACCGTGATTTGGGTTGGGTCACGTTAATTAAGTTTTTTTTTCAATTTTTAGACTCCTCTCATTAGACTCCACATGCAACTTACCTTGTGAAGTCCCGAGGCAATAAATTTTCGCAATATAGAAAACGAAGCTGCTTCACAGTGCGAGATAGTTCGCAATGAAAATTTATTTCGTCAAGACTTCGCAGGGTTAGTTGCATGCAGAGTCCAATGAGAGGAGTCTAAGTGGAAGTGGGTCCCACTGTATATAAAATTTGAAAAAAAAGCTTAATTAACATGACCCGACCCAAATCACGGCAGAGCAAATTTAAAAGATGCGTTTTTCTTGGAACCCGACCCAAATTTAGCCAGTCGGAATGCCGAAAAAGAAAAAAAAGTACTTTATGCTAGATTTGGGTCACGACCTTTTTGTTATTCAGCATTTTTGGACCGTTTTTACGGGCTTTCGTCGGTTCGCATTCGGCCTTCTTCCAACTTCCAATTCTTCGGCTGTTTCAGACGTTCTCTATTCAGACGACAGTTTTTCTTCGGAAACAAAAGGTCGATTCACTGATTATAAGTGTTAGTGGTTAGTCGTTCAACAACATCAATTAATTTGTTTTTTTCTTCTTTTAGCACACAAAATGGAGTAAGGTCGCAACAGTACAGAAGAGGAAGCTAGCGGTCTCCCGAAGTCGTTGAGATAATATGCTACAATGTTTATTTTTGAGAAAAAAGTTGAAGTTATAGTATTGTTGTATTTGTGTTATAGTCGTGCTATTTTGTGTTATTGTTTGTTATAGATGTGTTATTGTCTTATTATTATGTTATAATTATATTATAGATGTGTTATAATTGTGTCGTGTTATTGTAATTGTGTGATATACATGTTATAGATGTTTTATAGAAGTGTTACAGATGTGTTATTGTGTGTTTTTGTATGGTATAGATTTGTTATTATGTGTTATTGTTGTGTTATGTTATTATAATTGTGTTATAAACTTGTTAAAAACTTGTTATAGATGTGTTATAGATGTGTTATAGTTATGTTATGCTGTTATAACTATAACACAATGATAATATAATGATAATACAATAATAGCGCAATGATAACACAATAATAACACATTATAACACTACAATAATACAATAATAACATAGTATAAGACAACAGTTATACAATTATAACACAACAATAATTCAGAATAACTCATATGTAGCACAATAATAGCTGAATGATAACACTCATATAACACAACAGTAACACATGTAACACGATAATAACATATCTATAACACATGTAACACGATAGTAACTCATCTGTAACACAACAATAACACATATGTAACTCGACAATAACATATGTAAAATGAAAATAACACATGTAAGAACAACAATCGAGTTATTTGAAAATGTGTGAGTGAAGTATATTATCTATAAAATAATATTTCGTTTCTTATGTTTGCTGTTGTAGGTATAAGAACGCAAGAATGTTCAATTATAGATGTCGTTCTTCTACAGTGAGGGGAGCACTCGATACTGTTAAGACACATTGTATGCGAGGAGATCATGAATTTTTTAAGAGAAATAAATTTTAGTCAGTTTTTTGACATGCCTTATTATCTCCAACATAATGTGTTGACTCTACATATCATGAGATTTTGGAATGATGAAAGAATAACTTTTGTGATGGTTGGAAGTTGGTAAAACTTCACGCCGACCATGTTGTGCTGTTGTTAGGTGATACACCAAAAATATATGCATTTTTAGACCCATATTTTATACTCATTTTTTGTGATATTGCACTTTAAAGAAAAATATTTTTCATGTTTTATCACAGGTTGATTTTTAGGACTTGAAGCAAAAAAGATGAAATTTGGAATCAAAATTGAGTTTTGAAGAATTGTTCAGCGCCAACGTCGCTGTTTGACAGAGAGCGCTGACTAAATTAAATGGCCACTTGCGCCGACGACGCCCAGTGTCGGTGCATACCCTATTTCTAGAAGATTCGACAAATTTGGACGTTTTTTGAAAAGTTTTTGGATGCACCTATTGAAAAATCGACTTTAGGTTCTATTTAGAGCCGAATTTGATCAGAAAAGACTACTTCGCTTTTTTCGCACCTACTTCACGCCCCTTCAAAACCTTCAACCACTTTTCACTTTCTTCCACGCCATTTCACACTATTCCACATCATTAGTCATTTATTTTCTTTATAATTTTGAGTTTTTGTGGTGAGTTTAAGTGTGAATTCTTCTCCTAGAGTGTTGAAGAAGAAAATAAGTGAGAGATTTCTTCTTCCTACATTTCCTAAGAGAGACTAAAAGAGATTTATTTTGAGAAAGAATTTCAGATAAGTGTTGTTTGTTTATTATTGTTGTATGAACCTTCTTTTATATATAAAATTTGTGTTTTGTTGTATTTTTCTCATTAAGTCTAAGTAATTTCTTTTATCTTTCTATTTACTCTGAGATATGGTGAAATGATTAGATAATTTGGATGTGCCAATGTTAAATTGTGATGATTTTTCAATTTCACTATTAATTTACTTTTCGATCTAGTCAATGAAATTGTTAAAATATGTTGTGAAACATGTGTTCCAGAAAATAGAGTATGAGTTTTATAACAGAGTGAGAATCACATTTAAGTCCATGAAAGAGTATTTCGTTCATGGAATTAAGTGCATATGAATAGAAAAATATACGTTGTTGGGTGTTGAATTAGAGACTTTTAGGGTGACACACTAAAATCTCCAATTCGATCTTAGTGTTTAAAAACTAAAACGAGAGTTAGCCGTCAGGGGAAGAGAAGTAGGAGCTCTGGAGTGGGAGCCGGTATCCTCTTAGCCTAGCCACAAATTTAGGGATTAAACCTGCGATTAGTCAATGATTTTCTATAACATTAAATGACGGTAGAGAATTAAAATTGCTCCTATTTTACATGATACATATTTAAACCATTTATTTCATCTCATTTTACCAAAAATCATCGTAATGAGAAATATACTTTTTCATATTAGAAAATTTCATCACATAAATATAGTTTAGTAATTGCTGTTTTATCTTGCTAGTAGTTAATTTAGTTCTGATAGAATATCAAATATTCGAAATTAGTGACAGTAATTTTATTTTATTGCGGTGAATTTCCTAGTTAATTTATCATTTTAAATTTAAACCTTACTTGTGGGATCAATATTTGAGACTTAAAAGTCTTATATTAATTGATAAAAATACGTACTTGCTTAGAATCTTAACATTAAGTGCTTAACATTATTTTTCATAAAATACCACATACAATTTTTGGCACCGTTGTAAAGCCGAGTCAACTTTATAGATTTTATACAACTATATATTCCGGGATCAAGTTTTTGGTGCCGTTGCCGGAGAAGATAACAGTAAATTAAATATATTTGGTAAATTATGAAATTTAAATAACACCAGTGTTAGAGAAAAATTCACTAGGGCAGATAATTGATACTCAATCATCTTATGAAACTTTAAATGCTATAAATAATCGAAATAACAATCCCTATTCTCACTATTACAACCCTGGATGGAAAAATCACCCTAATTTTAGTTGGAATAATTATAACAATTCAATGAACCCTTAAGGAAATTTAAACAACCAAGGAAATCCTAATTATCGACCTTATTATCCTCCTGGATTTAACTTTAACCATAACTCACAAGTTAAGGAAAAGAAGTTGATGATGGAAGAAGTAATGTTGAATATGGGAAATCAAATACACAATCAAGGCACTGCAATTAGAAATATTGAAGATCAATTAAAACATATTGCTACTGCATTTAGTAACAAATCTTTAGGAAATCGTCCGAGTACTGTGGAAGTTAATCCAAAAGATCAAAATAAGGAACAAATTAAAGCAATTCAATCACGAAGTGGAAAAGAAGTTGAAACAAGAATCCAAAGAGAAACTGAAGTAATCAGAAGGAAGAGATTGAAAGTGACCATAATGAAAATGAACAAATTCAAGTTTTCTTAGAAAAACCACTACCTCCGTTTCCTCAACGATTGAAAAAGAAGAATAAAGACAAACAATTTACAAAATTTTATTAATCCTTAAAATGTTAACGATACATTTCTTTTATTGAGGCTTTGGAACAAATGTTAAGTTATGTGAAATTTATGAAAGATATACTAAACAAGAAAATGAAGTTTGCAGATCATGAGACCGTTGCACTCAGTGAAGAGTGTAACGTTATTATTCAGAAAAAGCTTCCTGAAAGTTAAAAGATCCTGGTAGTTTTACTATACTTTGTGCAATTGGTGAAAAGTTTTTTTTGGGAAAGCCTTATGTGATTTAGGAGCGACTATCAATCTTATGCCTCTATCGATTTTAAACGTTTAGATTTATGAGAGATTTCCCCTACTACTATAACTTTTCAATTAGCTGATCGATCAATAACTTATCCTAAAGGGGTTATAGAAGTTGTATTAATAAAAGTGAATAAATTTATTTTTCTTGTAGACTTTATAGTATTAGATTGGAGGAAAATAAAAAGATTCTTATTATTTTAATGAGACCATTTCTTGCAACAGAGAGAGCTGTGATTGGACTTTGTTAATTATGCAGACATGATTTTCTTGTTGGGAGGGCAATTGACTGAGCTAGCCTCGGGGATGTATCTTGCTAAACAGGTGGTTTGGAAACAAAGATGATGTTTTTGATGACTTCTTGCGTGAAAGAATTGTCAGGTTACCTGAACAGGCCATACATTTTTGTAACGTCGCAATATTAGGTAATTGCAATTGTTTAATTTTTCCATATTTATTTTTAGACACAATTCAATTTATCATCTTCTTCAAATACATTAAAATTTCGATAGCGCAGCTGTCGTGAAACACATCACGAAGGAAAGTATAAAGGAAACACAAGTTATATTATTTCTTATAATTCATAACGATAATTGGAATTTGTTTATGGAAGAACTGAAATTGAGAAAATGGAAATTGTACGACTCTCTGCTCAACATTGTGCATAAGTATGTTGTCCACCAATTTATAAGTATTATACACAAATTCACACAGCAATAATACCCAATATCATAGAAATAACTCATAATCTTTGCAAGTTAAGTTATTTGCAAAAGATGTTGCAAAGTCATTTCCTAGAACAAAATCTGCGACATGGGGACTTACACTTGTTAGTGTTGTTTCAATGCAAAGCAATAGTGTTGATTGTGATATGTTTGTGTGCAAATTTATGGAAACTTTGGTGTTGGCAAAAGCGCAAGAGACTAATTGGACCCCGTATCTGAACTAGCAGCAAGACAAAGAGATTTAGAATTAAATTTGCCTACACTTTATTTATGTGGTCCAAGAATAAAACAAATTAAGAATTTGTTTGTATATATGTTGTAAATTGTGTTTTAGTTGTCTATTTTGACAATTCTGTAGTAAATTAATATTTGCTTTATGAGAGATAATGATGTCATATAATACGGTAAATTTAAAAATAATGCCTTAATATTGCGTATAACACTTGACTTTTGTTAAATAACGCATCAATATTGCAGTATAACACTTGAATTTTTTTAAATAATGCGTCAATAATTTGTTATAACACTCATATTTTGAAAATAGCGCGTCAATATTGCCATATAACACGATTTTAAAAATAACGCATTTAAATTAAAGTATAACATCTTAATTTCGATAAATAACGCGTCAATATTGCGTTATAACATAGACCTGCTTTATAGCTCAATTTTGTGGTGTAAAAAATGCCGCGTTATAACACAGGTCTGCGTTACAATATCGCAAGTAGTGGTGTTATAGGGCTGCTTGCGGTATAACAAAGGCCGCGTTATAACACGGGCCTGCGTTTTGATACCACGGGTAGAGGTGTTATAAGCGGCGGATAACACATGGGAAGTATTTTTTATGCGTTATACCGCCGCCATTAACACCTCAATCCTGCGGTATTATAACACGGCCTTGTGTTCTAACGCAGTCCCGCATGGTTGAGGTGTTAATCCTATGAAAATGTCAGAAATGTTGTTGAATTACATTAACAAAGTAATATTATAAATATAGATCACTTATTGAATCCATCAACAATCTTGTATATCCTTGTGTTGGCCGGGATACATCATATTCCTGCAATAATGGAGAAATTAAATGGAGAATAAAAATCAAATTTGGCATAAAAAAATTACCTGACTGAGAAAGTCTGGCATTTCAGTCAGATTTGCCTCACAATGAATAACGAAATGTTGGCTTGTTGATGTTTCTTGCTCTTTTTTTACATGCAGTGGCTTAAGTTAGAGAAAATCATTAAATTAGCGCAGCTTAATGAAATATTTACTTTTTAGTCTCTTATTTTTCTCCCAATACCCTTTCCACCTAGATGTAGAAACTCCTTTTGGCCTCATCTTTGCTGGGTGATTCAAATTGAATTTGGTATTTGGTGTTTATCTCTTTTTGGTTTTATTCTTTGTTTGAGTTGGTTTTTCAGGTATTGCATCATCTAGATCTTTAGACAGATATTTAAATGATTCCCACAGAATCTGCTGGATTGTTTCATTTCCTTTTGCTTTATTAATGAGTTGAAATGCAAACTTGTGCGCTTGTGAGCAAAATAGTATACCATTTGGTGAACCAGTGCTCATCTGGAATTCCTTCATATCTTTGTAACCAAAATTGTTATACATGTTCCTTTTTGCTTGTGATAGTCCACGCATTAATAAATATTTTTTTTCGGAATTTGCTTTACTTGAGACACATTAAGCACATAAAGAGAGAACATAATATTCTCATCATTTCTAACTTTTTGCAACTGCAATGACCTCAGAATTGTCTTTGTCAATTTTCACAATCTAGTACATGTTTGTCCCTTGAGTATCCAAATTTTTTACATAATATTTTGAGTTATTATCTGGAAAATATTCAGTTGTATGTCCACATAGCTGATCCAATAGCTCTTTCTGGAACTTTGAGTAAAACTTTCTCGAATAAAATGTGACAACTTGCTTCAAGATTGGGTTGCATTTAACCACAGTCGTAATGACCGATTAATCACTTTTGAAATCTTCGTCCTTCTCATTTCAGTGTCATGATTTTATTAAATTTTCGAGACCAACGAAACAATCAACGAGAGAACAAGTGGGTTTTGCAACGATGTGACAAATATTATTGGTTGACTCACTCCCTTGTGTTGATAATATTCTCATTCCAAATATTTCTTTATTGAATGTCGTCGACCATTTATGTCTGATCTTGTACATATCATTTAACCACATGTTGCTGTGTAGGTTCCTCTTCTCAATCATTGTGACCCGTGTTTCTTCGAAATCTTCTTCGGAATCACACGTACTCGTGCATTTGTAGAAGAGATCGCCCACACTTTTGACACTAACAACTCAATAAACTTCTGAAAGAAATTTTTTGTATATATGTCATTTACATAATCTGTCGTGTTTGTGGAAGACAAACTTCAATGCTCGCGCCATCCCTTGATCCTGATCCGTTAAAATTGTCGTTGGATGCTTGTCACCCATTATTCGAATAAATGCTTTCAATAACTAGATGAATGAATCAATGGTCTCATCAGACAAAAAAACCACTCCAAAGACAACGTTTTGCTAATGGTAGCTCACCCCTACGAAAAGAGCATAACATAAATTATATTTATTTAATTTAAAACTTGTATCAAATATTATCACATCCCCAAAGCAATCATAATCAAGCCTGAATAACCTGTCGCTCCAAATAAAGCTTCTCATCAGTTTCAAAATTTCAGGAAAACATGGTATCCTTAGCTTGTCTCTCCATAAACAACTGAATTTGAGACTTGACATCTCTTTGTCCTATTCTATCCCTTCTCTCTTTGAATAAAATTTTATGCATCTCTTTTCGTACATTTAAGGTTCTCCAACCCCAACCTTTGTGGCCATAAAGTTATATGCATCTGTTGCTTGAATCCCTGATCCTATCATTGATCTCTGCAAATTTGCATTTAACTCACCTATTTTTCTACTAGAACGCAACAAATGCTTATCAACATTTTTGGCACGAGGGTGGTTATGACTTTCAATGAATTTTTTAACTGTCCATTTTTTTTCAAGATCAATGACATATCTAACCATGACTTGACATCTAATACTCGTGTCAGCTTTTTTGAACTTCACAGTATCTGTCGGGTTTGACTCCTTCTTGCCAGCCTTTTCGCAAATAAAATCTTTGGTTTTAATCTTCTTAGAGTTTGGCCAATAGCTGCTATGGTTCTTCCTAACAAAAAATCCTACATGATGAGCATCTTGACACAATAGCTTTCATAAGCTTGTTGTTCATTGTGACTAACGGTGCGAAGAAACGTCTCTGCGATGGGATCATTACACATTTTTACACGCATATTACCACACTAATTTAACGATGGTCAAATAGATATAACACAATAATATTACAACAATAATACAACAATAACAAAAAAATATCACAACAATAACATGCAATAATACGACAATAATACGACAATAATACGACAATAATACAACTACAATATAACAATATTACTATCTAAATATAATAATAACACCACTAGAACAATACAATCCCTATAAATTAAACCATAACAATAATACGACAATAGCAAAAGAAAACTAAACAAAAACATACACCTTAATAAGACGAGAATAACACGTCAGTAATACAACAATAGTACAATTATAACACTACTAAAACAAACCAAATTTCTAAATGTCTCACACCACCAAAACAGTACAATCCCTAGACACTAAACCATAATAATAAAACCACAAAAACACTATAAAAACTAAACAATAATATTACATAACACGACGAAAACACGATAATAATACAACATTAATACGATAGTAATAAAACAATAGCACAGCTAGGACAATACAATCCATCAACCCTAAACAATAACACCAAAATACTAAATTCTAAACTCTAAAAACACCCAACAAAAATCAGCTAAACCAACATAACACAACAATGCAAAACTCAAATCAGAATAAAACTAAATTAAACTCACTTCTGATTGAAGATGGCTGCCATTATTTTCGGATTTCATAGCAGTATTTCTTCGTCTACAGAGAATCGATCTCACTAGCTCGAAACTCAACGCAAAGAAAACCTGAAGCGACAATGCACTTTTCTGGACTCGCGGCAGCTCAAAATGCGACAAAAGACTTTTGGCGGGATTAACATCAGCCTTTCTCGCTTATTAGACTGAAATCGGGTTTCAGTCGGGCCGGATCGCGCCTTCTTAATTCATTTATTTTGCACTCTTTCTGATGGGCCCGAAAATTCCACATGGCGAAGGTTAAACTCCGCTTGCGGAGTTCGGATGTAATAAGCACTCCCCTCAACCACACAAACCAGCCCTTTCCACTTTCGACTCTTCATTTTTTACATGCAACCAAACAGATCTAAAAGTTAATGGTTTCTCTCTCCAATTTTGTTGTAGTGGCAGCAAGTGGTACCTGTCACTTCTGCAAGTCAAAACATGAAAATCTCTTGTAAGTGAGCTATTTGGACTCTTCCTGCTTGTTTGGTTGTGAAGATAATCTTAGTAAAACTACCGCTTAAGATGTTATGTTAATAACCTAAGTGTGTGTGTGGGGGGCGGGGTATATAATAGAGGTAGAATGGCCTTAGTTTTCTCACATTTGCAAACTAATGCTTGTGACCCAAAGAGGTTTACAACAGGTGTCAGAAAGGCACTCTAAAATTATTCATTCAGTATTGATTGGGAGCATCTTTCTTTCCATATTTATATTGTTTAAATTTGTTTTATGTAAGGTTAATTTATGCAAATAAATTTTTATTTAAAATTTTTGAAACATTTTTATTTTTGCTTTACTACTTAAAGGTGATGAATGATGGAGTAAAAACTTTTCCCATTACGATAATTTTGTTCTTATAATTAACTAATCTTAAAAGGCTTCTCTGGTAGCATGTGTTAGCGATTTTCTTGCTAAAATCATAAAATATTTCCGAAATATTTGGCTATTGCTTATTTGTTTTGAAGAATTGACTGATTAAGTCTCCTACTTTTGTAATCAAAGTTATAGTGAAAAATATAATTTAAATACATTTGATTTCTGTAACTTCTTCCACTAATATTTATGCCCTAACATAATTCCTCCTGCAACCATAAATTGACATTTCTCCCAATTCATAACCAAATTAGTTCTTTTGCATAACTCCAAAACTTTTTCAAGGTAAATTAAACATGCGTCAAATGATGTTCCAAATACAGAGAAATTATTCATAAATATTTCCAATCCATAGTCAAATAATGAAAGATTGAGGGAGAGAGAGAGAACTTATGAATGGAGCAGTGCCATGTAAGTTGCTTTAGATGATTTGTTGGTTCTCAAAGGTGGCAAACACAAATGTTGTTGGCTACCTATTCCTTTGAGAACTTGTTTGATCCATTTATACTGGAACGATGCTTGCAAACGGTGCAGCTAAATTTGCTATGAGGAAGGGTAGGACGCATATCAATTCTGAGGGGAGGGTAGGCTGGGGTAAGGAAGAGAGATATACTTGCAAAAAATGTGAAAATCTGAAGCAACACCTGAAGAGAAATATTTTCCTTGCAAAAATTGGTAAATTCTGAAACAGAATTAATGTTGAAATGTTTTACAAGTTGCCTGAAATGGTGGCTACCCTATATCCATGTTTCAAATGAGTTTGGACATTCTTAAGAGATCTATGAAAGCAATCATTCAAATTAGTTGCAGAAATAATCATTCTCTTGATTCAGATCACTATGTGGAGTGTTAGCAGTATTCATAAAATGGGTAATTCATTTTAAATAAATTAGTGATATTATCTTTTATTAACCTTTTAAATTTTTAGTGATAGGAAATGACTTGAGAATGTGTTAAATTTCTTATACAAGTTCAGCTTCAGTTAAATGTACTATGCTATGATCTTGAAAAAATGAATTTTATTGTTTTCCTCACATGCCATCATTTTGTAATGTTGATTCAATTTATTCCATCTAATAAATAAATTAGTTTTATTAACTTTTATTTATTTTAACATTAATCATTAGTGCTAATGCAGATAAACGAGAAAATTGAAAATTGAAAATTTCTCTTACATTTATATTTGGGTGTATTGGTAGGCAATGTATTTGTTTTTGTAAATAAGATGCATGGAATATTTTCTTTTTCGAGTTGATATGAAAGAAAGGAAAACTTTACCTTAATTATCCCCTACTAATTCTAAACCTCGTCTCATTTACCTGATCTTACTAATTCCTCTCTCAGCATCAATCTCCCTCCCCACTCATTGCAACCATTCAAGCCGTGCTTCACACGACATGCCTGCAGCGACCTGCTTGCATGCAGCCCTTCTCACCATGCACTCACTGATACGATCCAAAACGAAAATAGTGAACAAACAAGGAATAAATTGTAATAGAGCGGCGAAAAACCTCAAATTAGGGCTGATTTTACTAATTCCAACGAAAGAAAACAACATACAACATTGAGTTGAAGCTCGTCCTTCTCGGATCGGCGTAACAGAGGGCTTATCAGTACTCCCATCCCAAAGAAATTTCTTGTCCTCAAGATGGAATGATTTAAACTACTTCTAGATCACCTCATGTGGCTCCCATGTCACTTCATAATCTAGCATATCCTTCCACTTCATAGTATCTCTTTTGCTCCAACTGCTCCTTGGCGCACTCCAACTTCCAAAGATTCCAGAATCACCTCTATATTCTTTGTCAGCATCATAGGTAGTGAATACGAGGGTGGATGATCTTTGATAGCACGTCTCAGCCTCGAAATTTGAATGTATGGATGTAGTGCTGATGATGGCGGCAATCTCATATGTTAGGCCACTACCCCAATGTGTGTCTTAATCTCAGTGAGTCCAAAATATCTTCGAGAAAGTTTTTCGTTTCTCTGCCTGATCAATGTTTTATGTCGGTAGGGTCCAACTTCAAGTAAATTATGTCCTCGAGTTTGAATTTTAAATCTCCTATGTCCATCTGTTTTTCTCTTCATGATTTGTTAAGTTCTTAGTAGATACCCCTTGAATTCCGCCAATATCCCGTACCTCTCCAAGAATTGTTCAACACTGTATACCAGTTTTGTACTTTGCCTATAATGTATCATGTGAGGTGGATCCTGCCTATACAAAATCTTGAAAGAGTGGTCAGTGTCACGTATGGTACGAAGTATTATACCAATTTTGGGCCCATGCAATCTACTTGACTCAAAGCTTTGGTGTATTCAATACAAAATAATGTAGGTATGTCTCCGCACTCCTATTGATTATCTCAGTTTGGCCATCAGTTTGAGATGATATTTTGTGCTTTTCTTAAAAGCTGTTTCTTGTAACATAAACAACTAATTACAGAATTGGTTGAGGAACATCTTATCCCTGTCGTTACAAATAAATTTCGACACTTCGTGCAAATGAACCACTTACTTTTAGAATGTCTTAGTGACTGAGATCGCAGTGTATGGGTGTCATAATGGAATGAAATGTCCATACTTGCTCACTGTAAACCCTTCTGATCATGGCAAGTCCTTTATAAAATTCATCGTCACTTCTTCCTAAATCTTCTATGGTAAAGCTAAGGGTTGTAGTAACTCTCTTGGCCCCATGATCAAGTACTGGTGTCGTTGGCACACATTGCATCTTGCCATAATGTCCTCTATGTATTTGTGCTTGCCCATCTAATAAAGATCAGTCATTAGACGACTGTATGTCTTATGTACCTCCGAGCGTCCCCTATTGCACTGCCTTGGAACTCCAGCAATAGTTTTGGGATTTACTCTAATGCCCTCAGCAACATGAACTGTCTCTTGTAGAGTACCTGCTGCCTCCTCAGTACATATCTTGGATGACTGTTTGGATCTTGTAGCAGCTGTGCTCGTATTTTCTTCAACCCTTCATTCTTCACGCTTTCTTGTCTCAAGACTTTCCAATCTAGGACCAAGGATATCGATAATGCTGTCAGTTGGGGCTCTTATATGATTCAACGTCGAAATCAGCTCGCTTTTTCATAGAAATTAGGACAAACCAAATTTTCTTCTTTAATAATCTAAAACAACATGAATACAAGATAAGCAACTGCAATTATAGAGGTAGGCGATCTCTCACAATTCTTACATTTCATGAGATAGGATATCTCTCTCAAACTCTAATCTAGGACTCCCAGTAACAATCTTATTCATAAACCTAATCCTAAACTTAATGGGCCTATTTATATCCAACAATAATAATAATAAAAGACTAAACTGTTTTCAGGTGTATAGAAAACAAAATTGTCTTTAGGCTAAACAAGGACGTAATAATGCTACCCCCCCCCTCTCCCCACTCCCCAAACATTGTCCTGCATTAAAATAGAGGGGGGGGGGGGTGGGGGGAGGAGTGAGTGTTTCTTTTCACCACTGTTGCCATTATTTCTTCACTCTTCCTCCTCGTCATGTATTATGAAAACTTGTAATTTTTTATCATTGCAATGGGGTACACTTCTCATCTCATCGAAAACATAACCCCTTAGCACACTTGTTCTGCATTTGTTTTTATAAGGTGCTTTGAGTCTTGCTCTCGATTTTTGGGGGAGGGGGGGGGGGTTGAGTTTTTCTCTTAGCCACTGTTGCTATTATTTCTTCATTCTCTTCCTCCTCGTCATGTATTATGAAAACTTGTAATTTTTTATCATTGTGATGGTGTAAACTTCTCATCTCACTGAAAACATAACCCCTTTGCTCACTTGTCCTGCATTTGTCTTTATAAGATGCTTCGAGTGTTGCTCCTGATTGTTGCGCGTTATTCTTGTACTGTGCAGCCTCCCTTTGGACTTCCAGTGTGGCATTGTTTAAACTTTTGGTGTCATCGTGGCTGTAGCAGTTCAGTACAACGCTCTGGCTGTGATGTTCCTCCTAACCTTTTTCATTCGGTTTTTGTCCTCCACCATTTGGGGCTAGGTCCATTCATGAATTCCCTCCACTTTTGTTCCAGAAACCCCCCTTAGTTGTCCCGACAATAACTCTAATCTCTCTCTATATTCAATGAAGCTTTTGATTCGAGACATATAATTGCTTCTGTAGGTCTCCTCCAATGACTAGATAATGTTCTAACAAATAATTCTTAAATTCCTCCCACGAACGGATCAATTATTTAGCTTTTATCTACTCAAAATAAGCTAGGGCTTTGCTCTCCAAACATAACCTTGCTGCCATGAGTTTCTCCTCTCCATTTAGCTCATTCATCGCGAAGTATTGCTCTGCCCGATGCACCCATCCACACTTGTCATCCCTCTTAAAGGTCTTCATCTTCAACTTTTTACCCCTAACATTACCCCAACTTCCTCTCCTCTTGCAGTTACTACTTATATATCGAGGGTAAAACTCCCTCATTCGATACTAGCCATATGCCCTTCTTGCTTCTCTCCTTTCTTCTTAATGTCCTTCATACCTCTTGCATAGTCTCTTCTCCATGTTTTGGTGCTCCCTCAATGTTTCCAAGACTATTCTCAGGTGCCCCACATGTTGTCTTTGTACAACTGTAGATTAGAATGTCATCAAAGAACAAGACAAATTCCTTGAGATAAGGCTGAAAGACCGGATGCATGAGAGATTGAAATGTAGCTGGAGTATTGGTGAGACCAAACGACATTACCAAGCACTCATAATGTCCTTCATGTATTCTGAACGTTGTCTTGTGCACATTAGTTAGATTTATCCTGATTTGATGGCATCATGACTCAAGATTGATTTTTAAGAAAATGATTGCCCCATAAAGCTCATTTAGTTGCTCATCAATCACAGGGATAAGAAACTTGTCAAATGCAATTTTTTTGTTCAAAGCCCAGTAGCCCACACAAAATTTTTAGCTACCATTTTTTTCTTCATAAATAGGACTGGATTGAAAAAGGGGCTTACACTTGGCCTGATAATCCCAGCTTCGAGCATCTCTCGAATCAACTTCTCTATCTCAACCTTCTGAATCTGTCGTTATGATCTTCTCTTCCTTATCTACTCCAAAGTATTGTTCCCTCTGATACACTCACCCATGTGTCTCTTCTTGTTTAAAGTTGGGATCTTCAATTTCCTCACCCTTGCATTGCCACCCCAACTTTCTCTCCCTTCAACATTTCCCCCCATGTGTCTAGGGTGAAGCTCCCTCTCTCCTTGCTTCGTGCACCTTTGTGCCCCTTGCATAACCCTTCCAGTTTTCAGCCCACCCCCCTCCATCGAAACTTTTTACCTCACCCTCTCGGAGTCCTAGAAGGAAGCTCTTGATGGTAGATGCTTTCCTCCTCATGGTCCTCTCGTTCGATTTCATTCCCTTTTGATTTGGCCAAGGATTCTCTGATTAATTCTTGGTTAGTGTTTGCAATTTAAGCCTTCGGCGTGGTCTTGGATTGCATCTCAATGAAACTCTTTATCATATTCACAAGACTCTCAAATCGGTCCTCCATTTAGTTATTTATCAGATGTGTCCAACTAAGAAAATCTCTCCAATCAACCTCGCCCTCAGTTTTCCATGGATAAAAAACCTATTCACTATGGTGTCAAATCTGTCTTCCTTCATTGATCTTATTTACTCTACTTCTCGTTCGAACACATCCATTTCTTTACTATCATTTCTCCAAGATCTTGATACTATTTCATTTATTGGAAAATATCCGCAAGTATTGGTACCAAACGAAAGTTTAATTGTACCAATTATCTTGTGTAGTCAAAGTTTTTTTGCTTTCTTAGCGTTCTTAAGAAAGTTGGTTTCTTATTACACAAATTGTTATCCTGCACTGTTTTAAATGTTTAACTTTATGAATTGCTAGCAACATTGCCTTTCTTAAAAAATAATTAAAAATATTGAGATTGCTTGGCATGCTATTTGAGATTCTGTATTTTTTAAAATGATTTTCACTCTTTGGATTTGGATTGAAGGATATTTTTATAAAAGATTTTGGATAGTTTTTCTCTTAATTATGTAACTTGCTAGAGTTAACTGATATTTATGATCTTGATTGAAGAGACGATTATCGGTAAACAAGTGAGGCTCACTACATTTGGGGAGTAGTGCATAGTTATTCTGGTGTATTGTAGAACATTGTATTCATTCGATTATTGTTGAATATTGTATGCATTCCTTTATTGTGTAGGGGATTTCTAGTGAATAAGACACGCATGAAAGCTTTTCTGCCAAAAAATGTGCAAAAAATAAGAGATTATTTATTTTAGGCTAAGTGTTTGGTGGGTAAAGCTATATGTATTTCACTCCTGCCATAATTATATATATATACATACACATATATATATACATATATATATACATATACATATATATATATATATATATATATATATATATATATATATATATATATATATATATATATATATATATATATATATA
>NEWO01000186.1:1603988-1618434 GCA_003013225.1 Phalaenopsis aphrodite | reverse complement strand
GTATGTTTGAAGAATAGAGCATGATATTATTATTGAGCAGCAAGAAGGGTATAAATACATGATGCAAGGATATAGAAAAGGAAATATATAATACCCAAATCTTTCCTAATAATAGCCGAAGGATAAAAATGAAAGACATAACTTAGGAAATACATATATAAAGAATAAAAGGAAAGTCAACAAAATAAATAGAAATAACTTCTTATAAAATATTTTACAATACTTCTTAAGTTGAAGCATAAATGTCAATCTTGTTTAATTTGAATTTGATGTCGTCAAACAACGGTAGAGGAAGATTTTTTGTAAATATATCCTCGAGTTGACCACTGGATGGGACACATGAAACACAAATTTTCTTGGAATCGAGCTTCTTCTTGATGAAGTGACAGTCAATCTCTATATGCTTGGTACAATCATGTTGGACCGGATTATGAGCAATGTTAATTGTGATTTTGTTATCACATAACAATTGTAGAGGAGTAGAGAACAACATGCATAATTCGCGAAGCATGATGAATAATCAAAGTTTTGCAGATTTCTAAAGACATGGAATGAAATTTGGCTTCTATATTGCTTCAGGCAACCATCAACTGTTTCTTGCTTTTTCAGGTGACAAAGTTTCCCCACACGAATGAGCAATACTTGGAGGTATATCGCTAATCATGGACGAACCTGACCCAATCATTGTCAGTATAAACTGCAATAAATCGAGAGGTCTGACACGTGAATAACAAACCTGAGTCCAATGTAGCTTTTTAGTAGTGAAGATTGTCGATGCCTTTAAAAGATTCCAAGGCTAGCAGATCATTTCCTGTGAGCACAATATTGTTGACATAGATGATAAGTATGACACTCTGGCCATTAAAGGAATGTCAAAAGAAGAAATTATGTTCTGATTGGGCCTAAGAGAACACGTGACTCACTGCCATCTGTTTGAACTTACCAAACTTGGTTCGAGGGGATTGATTCAGTCCGTAGAGGGACTTCTGCAGTTAACACCCTGTTCTCGGGAAGAGTCAAAGCACCTGTTCTCGGGAAGAGTCAAAGCATGGGGGTAGAGACAAGTACACCTCCTTTGTGAGATCATCATTAAGAAAGACATTCCTGATATCCAATTGGAGTAAGTGCCAATTTAATTCGCATGGGATAACAAGACCCGAATGGTGTTCAACTTAGCAACCAGTGCAAACGTCTCCGCATAGTCAATGCCATAGGTTTGTGAGTAGTCTTTGATCAATGGTGCTTTGTTGTGTTTCAAAGGTTCCATCGGAGTTAAATTTGGTGTTGAAGATCCACTGACAAACAACTTTCTTTTCGCTAGGAAGATCAACTTCCCACATATGATTTCGTCGAAGGGCATTTATCTCATCCATTACTGTAGCTTCTAGGAAAGGTCCACCAAAGCTGCTCAATAGTGGATAAAAGACGATGATCCGTTAAGGAAGTGACAAATGCTTCGTACATCCGCTAGAAGCTGTGGAGTGAGACATTTTGCCTTGGAATAAAATGACAAGCCTAATTTTGTACCTCAATGGTAGAACTCACCTCCTCAATTAGAGCAGGAGTAATCTCTGCAAGTCTAGTGACGAGGATGTCGGCTGGGGCAGATTTTTAGTTCTGCAAAGAGGCAGTGGGCTCAAGAATAGGGGTATTGGGATGGGTATCAACCGAGGCTTTGATGCTCCGAGTATAAACATAGAGAGTTGGTGGAGATGTTGGTCTCGTAGATGATGGATCCAGTGGGATAGATGGTTTCTCGGGAATAGTGATCGGAGTAGATGGAATATCCAATGGAGTCAGGAAAGGAGTAGTGTCCAAAAAATATAGCTCCCCATCGCTTTAGGCATTGTTAGGGAAGTATCAAACATTTTCAGAGAAGGAAACATCGGCACTCACATATATTATTTGTGCTAGGATCGAGGCACTGAGGATCCTGAGTGACAGAATATCCGAGAAAGATACAGTTGATCGAACGTGAAATAAGTTTACTACGAGTTGGGTCAATGTTTTAAAAAAATCTCTTGCACCAAAAAATTTTGTGGTCTAAGGTGTAAAGGAACTGATTGGTAGGAAAACATGATTTAAAGACTACTAATGGGATCCTGACTGTGAATTTTAGTGGGGATTATTGATAAGATATGTGGCGGTAAGTATGTAGTCATTCCAAAATCGTTGCGGAACATCCGATTGAACTTATGGAATAGACAACTTCGAGGAGGTGTCAGCTTTTTTGATTGGCTACCTCATTTTGTTGAGAAGTATCCGTACTAGAGCTATGATGGAGGATGCCCTTACCAAAATATCTTCTAATATAGAATTAAAAAAATCACGGTTATTGTCAGTCCGAAGGACCTGTATTGATGTTTTGAATTGGATCAAAATGAAGGAATGAAAGTTTTTGAACGTGACAACAACTTCAGATTTTTCTTTTAATATATAGACTCACATCATTTAAGTGTGATCATCAATTAATGTTAGAAACAACCGTTTATTGGAATAACTAGGCGTTCGAGTGGGCTTCCACAAGTTTGTATGAATTAGTTAAAAGAGAGCGAAAGGAGTGTAAGAGTGTGGTGAATATGATACTTGATGATGCTTATCCAACTGATAACTCTCACATTTGAAACTAGATAATTTTTTATTAGTGAATATCAAAGGATACAACTATTTTAAATATTGAAAAATTGGAATGACCCAAACGGCGTTGTAATAATATAGTAGGACTTTCAATGGACTGGAAATGACTAAAACTACTGAGCCTGATTACTCGCTTAGCAATTCCAATCATCATTTCCGAACGACGATTCTAAAATACAAACATCATGTGAAAAATGAACAACACAATCAAAGGCCATATGTCAACTTGCTGACTGACAAGAGGTTACAATTTAACAAAGGTACATGTAAAACACAAAATCTAGAGTCAGGCCTGCTATTAGAATAATTGACCATTTACCCACAATGGAATTACGAGACCTGTCAGCAATTTTAATGGTTTCTATCCTAAAGCATGGAGAATATTTTGAGAAGGCTTGAGAACATCTTGTCATATGGTTCGTGACACTTGAATCAATAATCCATGGACTATAAGAAGCAAAAATAATGGGTGCCTTCAAAATGTTATCTGAACAAACATGAGAAGTCGAAGGGTCGGAAGAGAACTGACTAGATCTAAATGGATTGATCAAGTGCTCTATTTGACTCTCAATGGAGTCTGGTGATTTCAGGTTGTCTCGAGTGGTAGCCGATTGTATTGTCGTGGCTTCTGATGCTATAGCGAGACTCTTAGCAGTGAGGTAATCAAAAGTAGAGTGATTGACCCACACAACCCCAGACTTTGTCAAGATCTTTGTTTAGACGGAGACTCCCATGCGTAGTCGTAGTAGAGATCCCATTCCATCCATAAGGCCACCATGTAGTGATCTCAATACAGATCTTCTAAGAAACCTCATAGAGTTGGCTAGAATTCCCTACGTCTGAGTAGGTATCCTGAACTTTGGTCCAGAGGGCACTTGTAGATGGAAGAAACATGTAGGAACGACCAATTGAAGTCTCCATAGAATTAATTAGTCACGACATGACCATGAAATTCTCCACTTCCTCATGCTGCATATGCTGGGCTAGTCTTCGAAGGTTCACAAATCATACTTGTAAGATAACCAATTTTTCACTGTCCTTTGATGAACAATGACAGCTTGGGACCATTGGAAGAAGTTAGAGCGGTTAAGTTTATGCGTGGTGATTAGGAAGTTCATGTGATTTTCAGGTCCTCTGGTTTGTGGAGGGATTGCGGTTGGCGTCGATTCTCTGGTGGATTCAAATACACTATCGGAAGAGAGCTCAGTGGTGAAGGACTCCACAATGATTACAACAGAGACAAATATGATGTCGGGATACTGAGACTTAGAGAAACCTTGCAAGAACCTCTGGGAGGAGCGAAAAAACCTCTAACTGGAACATCTCACGGGAGGAAACAATGGGAGGAAAAAATCACGGATGAAAACACAGCTGCAGGAATACTTGAAATTTCTTTCCTCAGTCTACCAATCAGTTACAGGTAAGGACCGGTAGCTGAAATCCTGAGAGGGAAATAATTGCAAGCTAGATCCCATGACAGGCTAGGGTAAGAACCTTATTCTGATACCATGTAAGTTTGGAGAATAGAGCAGGATAATATTTTTGAGCACCAAAAGGGGTATAAATTCATGATTTAAGGGTATAGAAAGGAAATGTATAATACCCAAATCTTTTTTAATGATACCCAAAGGATAAAATGTAAAGGCATATAGCAGGAAATACACATATAAAGAAATAACAGAAAAAGTAACTAAATAAATAGAAATAACTTTTAATAAAATAACTATAATTTATCATATTGCATTCGAGTTCAGCTTTTCATTTTCCGGTTGAAGAGCACCTCTCTTCATACATTTGTGCTATCATGATGATTCCAAACCTCCAACGAAATGTAGTTGTCATGTATTTGTCCATACATTTAGTCACAACAGACAACTCCTAAATATTGATATTCTTAATGCCTTTTTCTATATTTGATGCAGAGCTTTTAAACATAAGAACTTACCCTAATGAAGCTGGCAATGTCATATTAAGATAGTTATGAAAAGTTGCATCTGGGATGCTCTGTATCTTTGTATTTTTATACTTAAATTTTTTGCAGGTTCTGGATAAGATGAATAATCCACACTATTTGTATCGCATGACTTTCCTGCATGCAATAGCCCTTTTATCCCCGGTTATGGGTCCAGACATCACATACCAGCGGCTTTTACCCATCGTCATTAATGCCTCAAAAGACAGGTGATTTTTGCATCTTCTGCTCACTCTCTTCCATCTCAACTTGATTTGGTTACTAATAGCTTTATTATTGTCCTTCAGGGTGCCTAACATCAAATTCAATGTAGCGAAGGTGCTGCAATCTCTCCTCCCTATAGTCGACTCATCAGTAAGTGAAACCATAATGCAGAGTTGCATCAGATATCTGCTTTTGCTTTTATAATATCCTGTGTCTGGCCTTCTGTATTTAAAATTTAGGATGATTTACATTCATACCACTCAGTTCTTATGTATTTATATATCTACCATTTAAATGTCCATTTTTACATATGTGCCACCTTATCTATAAATGAAAAACTTGTATTTCACTTTTTAAAATTTAAAATGGTGTATTTTTAAAGTGGAAGATTTGGGTGGTATGAATGTGAAAATCAAATTTTAGGCGTTACATATGTAAATATATAAGAATTGCTTGGTATATGTATGTAAATGCCCCTAAAATTTATATGTTTTCTAACCGCAGGTTGTCGAGAAAACCATCAGGCCCTGTCTTGTTGAGCTTAGCGAAGACCCGGATGTCGATGTGAGGTATTTTGCCCACCAAGCAATACAATCTTGTGATCAGTTAATGATTTCGGGCTAGATGACAATTTTATCATCCTGTGTGAAATTCTTATCCATTCTCTGCCGTTTTGACTGCCTGCTGTTATGTTTTTCCATGTCTTCATTTATATTGTTGTCTAGAGCTCTGATTAACACCATTAGGCCTAACAATGATATAGTATTTTTGTATTATTTTGAATTTTTATTTGCTTTCAAAATTAGAATCGCTGCCTGTCCAACTTAATTCTTTATTTAGTTGTCCTCCTCGGTTTTGTTTGGATCTGCGCTGTTTTCAGAATGCCTGATGTGTTTAGTGGCTGTTTTCTTTGAGCTGTACATTTGAATCCGTTACAACTGATGCATGAAGTCCACTATAAATTGAGAAGCTGGCAAAAAGAATTCAAATGAAATTATAATTGAACAATTAGTGATTTTCTGATATACAAGATTATCATGAAGAAGCCAAAGAGTAACATTGGTACTAAGCTTCATAAAAGATAATATTCACTATAAATTAGACAATTTATCTATGGACAAGCGAATGCACAAATATTGATTTATGTTGCATCAGCCAATGCCCAAGAAGATAGTGGTAATTTAGTTAGCTTTGTCTCTTGTGCTTCGTTAAACTTCTATCAACCAACAATTAAATGCATTCTCTCTCTTCAATAGTTGAATATGGTTTCATTTACTTGCTACATGAGTAATATTTATTTTGACCTTTTCTTGAAAGTTGAGGCTTATACCAACTAATTTAATTACTCAGAAGTCAAAATTACAAAGCTTGTGGCTCAAAAATTGAAAATAATCATATGAACTATCCGACAATATATTTTTATAGTAAAACAAGTCTATAAGAGGATTGCATCTATCTGCTATAAAGGTAAGATTTCTGTGTTGTGCCCAAATGGTTGAACATTATAATTTTATGGAAGAGAGGAGTATGCTAAAGTGTTCCAAAAGCATTATTGGGCTACACCATATAATATTATTTCTCATCCTTGTCCCATAAAATGCCATTAAGTCTACTTTGTGACCTTTAATTCAATAAGAAATTGATATGCATCATAATCACCCAAACAAAGAAAATAGTGAAAAAAAATAATTATTGATTTATAAGGCCAAAAAACAAGCAAGAAGCATTTGAGAAAGAATAATAGAAGAGGGTATGAAAAGCGGAGGCAACAAATGCAAAAAGAGTAACATTGAGTTTAAAAAATAAACTCCATCATATTGAATAATCCAACCATCATTTTTCATCCTAATATTATAAAGGAAAAGGATCTGAAATGGGATGTAATTTTTGAATTTCAGTTTATGCTTTTGACAAATATGACAAGATTTTATTCTTAAGTGTTTCATTTACATCATAATTCACTCAAAATTAATGTGGTTCCTTTCAACTTAAACGAAATAGGTAGTAACTTGAACACCCAATAGAAAATTTCATTTCATAAGTTTGTTTAAAATAATGTTAACTTAAACAATTGCTTGAGTCAGTGCACAAAAACTAAAGGAAAGAAGACTTTTAGAGGAGTGAGTTTATAAAGAAATAACATTGCATTATAGCATGCAACAAATAAGTGGTTATGAGATTAGTTGTATTATTTGCAAAGAGCACAATCAATATTAAATATCATAAAATTTTCTACTTGCAAATCTTTTATTTTTAGTCTTGTAATTTGAATTTTTCATATAAAACAGGAAAACTTCGAGTTTCCCCTAAACCAAGATAAGTTAGAACCAATTTACATTTGGTGCATGATTTTGAAGAAAACTATAAGCATTTTTGTGACAAAAGAAGTTTTTATTATACCAAACATAATTAGTCATCATATAAATTATAAATAGAACGAACTCACTCCAAACATTTTATATTAGTTTCAAGAGAAAGAGAACACATGCCTGAGCCAACAAATATTTTCTAAAAAATTCGTAGGCCATTTGAATAACAACTGCATGGTATTTTTATGTTGGTGCTTCATGGTAGGAGTATTTTTTCCAAATAGATGTTTATCTATTAGCAAAGAAAGACTTCCAAGTCACACAATCTTTCTATCATTTAAGATTTATGATTAGTGTTAAGAATATTGTGAGAAGGAAGACTTAATCTTTCTTTTTATCTCAGAACGAGTGCTAGTGTTTCTTGAGATGATCTTGATTCTTTTTTTAAATGACATTATGATGCAGAAAATTTGAACTTAGACTATTGATTTTACGTATAATATCTTCAGAGATTATAACAACTTTGAACAATAAAAAAAGGTGATCATGGATCTCAAAAGCTATAGATAGCTAACAAATGATAGTGAGAATATTTCCAGCCATCGAATCATATAAAAATCTTGCTTATAACAATCTTGGAGCTTTTTGTTGGGTTTAAAACTATATATAATAATACAAATTTATTTCTATAGTAGTTGATGGCATTAATGACTAAAAATATCATTTATTCATTAAGATAGATGATTATTGTTAGATTTAGAAAAAACAATGAAAAGGAAGATTTGCTTAAATTTATACTTAGGCCAAGTATGCTTTTAAGATTATGGAGGATTTGTTTGAATTTATACTTAGGTTAAGCTTAGAATAAAAGCATTTAAGTGAACTGAGTTAAGCCTTCTATGAAGTTCAACTTCAAGGGCTATATTATTGTTGAAAAAGCATATTGGGCTATGAGTTGGGGAAGAAGAACTAATGTAGTTATGAGTTCACAAAGAATATTGTGACAAAAAATGTTTAGAGATTTAGTGTGCATGTTTTTTTAGCGCTTTTGACATTTAGGTGTCTGGAAAAAATAAATTATAAATATGTGGCTCAAATTTAAATTTTAGAGATACAACTATTTTAGTCATGGGACATGTGTCCTTTCAAGACTTGGATCAATTCAATGTTCGACTTTGCCTATCATTTCCATTTCATAGAACTTGAATGAGCTCCTTTTGAAAATGTCATAATGTCTCACTTATATACTTAACCAAAAATTAATTGCTTTAATGCTTTAGAAAATAGAGAAAGAAAAAGCATTTAATAATCTCATATATTGAACGATAAATTCGTATTTATATGACCTTAAATCAAACCTTTCCAAAAATTCTGAACTTTTTATATAATTAGTCCAAAAGCAAGGGCGGGTTTGTGGGGTGCACCCGTCTCTATCGTGAATTCATGATCAATAAAAATAAATCTGGAAACCTTTCTTTCCATAGCTGGCTTCCACACTTCACGTTGCAATTATATATATGTTGGATTATTCTGTGTCTTCTCCATGCTAGATATATTTATACTTATATATGTTGGGTAATATGGAGATTCGGTTTATCACAATTTAATTAACTTCTTAATTAAGAGTCTCACATACCACACCCACCTACCGCTCACCTTTCTCTCACCCACTGCTCTCCTAGTTTCTATAAATAACCTCTTATGGTTTGTCATAAGTCACTCCACAAGTCAAGCCACAAGCCAAGTAAGACCAAACCAAGTCCTCTAAGAGAGTAAGAGAGGAAGAGAGAGAGAGAGAGAGAGAGGAAGGGAGAGAAGAAAATAGAGAATTTTTAGTAAACGTCGATGAGCTCAACGGTGTAATTCCTCGATGTAGTAAAATCCTCTGTAGCTCTGTGGACGTAGGCAAATTTTTCGAACCACATAAATCTGTGTCGCTCACAAATCTTATATATTTGCATATATAACAATAAAAGTTTGATATTTACGCTTATGACGATTTGGTGTCATAAATCAACCATGAAAGCTTGTATTTCGCTTCTAAAAAGCATGATTGCGATATTTTTTATGTGATTTTAATGATTTTGAGTGGTATGCATGTATGTATGAATGCTTAGATGTTAGATATATGAATATATTAGAATTGTGTGGTATGTTTTGCAGCTGCATCACCACTAAGACCTTAGCACCGAGCACCCTGTGTATGAAAATAATTTTTATTACAAACTTTTTTTTTTCATTTATTTATTATTATTTTATTCTTATTACAAACTTACAATGTTTTATACCAAAAGATTAGGCCTATGAAATGATAGCAAATTATGCCATTAATTTTAAAAATAAATAAATAATGAAGTTTGCTTTTGATTTATTTCATATGTTCCTAAAGATGAACATTAGAAAAGGGTGGCGGTTGATTACATACATAGCAATCGAAGCATTGCTCTTTGCTAAACGAGTAGCAACCTCTTTAATGTTTTAAATTGTCGCTCAAATATCAAAATTCACGAAATGTTTTTCATTCTTTTTTATCAAATTACAATTGGATTGATCGTGGCACGTGTAAATGCATATGTTCTGTATTTTAAAAATTACTTGGGTGTTAGTTTGTAAATAACAATGTTTCAAGTGCCATGTGTGTAATTATGCCAAAAGAAGTATTTTGAAAAAAAAAAAATAATAATAATAAAATGAATAAATACAATTATGAAGGAATATCTAGAGAAAAAAAAGGAAGGATTTTTGGGCCTTCTCAATTCCTTTCATACCAATAACTACTACTCTGCAGTTAGAATGATTTGAAGAAGTGGATATTCTAAGAAAATGTTACTAATCTTGCATGGATTTGAACTTACTTGGAGATTTGATTTATTTTGCCTATTTCTTGATTTATGACAGATTTATGTATAGTTGTCATAGGGATAGTCCAAGAATAATAAGAAAATTATAATAATTAATAACTCTATTGATGGTTATATAAGATAGGCTAAATTAGATGTATTTAATTCTCTCATGTTTAGTGGTTCAAAACCTATTTGAAATAATCATATATGGGTATATTTTAAGCTTTTCTTGTATAATCTTGCTAGATGATTTGCTTCTAATATAAAAAAAAATATTTATTTTATATACTAAAGACATTTCAATCTTAGGAATATACCACATATTTAGGTTTTTCTCATTCATAAGACATTCTATTTAGTCTATATCCTTAATATTGTACTAAATTATTGAGGATGTTTTAGTAAATATGATATAGAAAGAACTAGATGACATATGACTCATGAACCATGAACTCCAATTTGATAATAATAACATATTAATGGATAAATCGAATGCTACATGTTACCATATAAATAATTCAAAATGATACATTATAATATTAAAGTAAAAATAAAACAAAGCTAAGTAAGGATGCTTAACTCGACTTCTCTATCATATATTTCATTGCCACCAATCATGATTTAAATTTGTGGTCTTTTAACACATACTGCATCTTAACTTGTGATCACTTTTCTTCATTTCTCCTTATTCAATACTTTGAACATTGGATCATCTTTTTATCATTTCTTCATCTCTAATTGAGTTTTCTCCTTCTTTGATATGCAAACTTGTGATTGAAAAGAGCTATAAAAATTGCTTTAGGTATATTTTTTTAACATCCTTTGTTTTATCCGCTCTAGTCATTCATGAGGACATTTACTATTCAGTTTATCATGAACATATTTAAGTAAAAGCCTAATAGTTTATTATGAACTTTGTTAACAAAATCATTATAACAGTTAAAAAAAAATTAAATTGTTTCCATATTTATTTGTTGCCACCATTTAAGAAATTTTTTTTTACTAATAAATAATTGATTGAAGTGGTCATTATCAAGGGAATATTCCACGACTTGATGTATGTGACTTGAAAATTCATATAACCAAGTTAAACTTTGACATTTGATTAACGTTTTGGATTGATTGATTTGATGGTGGAGGATGAGTACACCCATTGATTATAATTTTTTTTAGTGCATGTAGAATTTGTAGGTTTACTCTAAACTAATCTCAGTATTTACAAAGCCATAAAAAATTCTTCTTCAAAATAACTTCTTCCATCTAAATAATCATCCATAAGCATTTTCCCATCAGTTTACCAAAAGAAATGCCTTCATCATTGCTTAGACATATGTTTAATAATTCATTGAGACTACTCCTAATAGATGGGCTATAGTGATGGTTTATCATTCAAAGAAAAAGGTTGAATCCTCATTGTTTTAGTTTCTATAGGCTATAATATTATTTGACTCATTTAAATTATATATAATTTCTACATAATTTAATAAAATAATAATATTTTTTTCATGGACATCCCTATTCAAAAACACTTATACAAATAAGCATGGTTTGCCAAGTAATGCATAAAAGTGTGCATATTCATTGGATCTAATATTCCTAAAGATTAATTTTTATAATACTTAATATTATCATTTTAATATAATAAACAGCTTTAACTATTGATTATTTTTAGATTAGGTTGACAAGAGAAAGATGATTTCCATATATTTGAAGTGGGCCTTCTACATGCTCCTCTAAATGAATTTCCTTACTATACTTCATCATTGAATCTTTTCCCTTTATAGGAATCCACTGTATCTCCTTATAGAATTCTAATTAAGCTAGACAAAGAGTTAAATGTTCATTGGATTTAATCAATATCAATATAAATGTAGATAATTGAGCTTTCCATCCTCCAAGATTTGTTTGTATGTTAAACGATTAACATATTTCTATAAAATTGATTTAAATACAATAAAAAAAAATTATTTAATAACAAATAACAAAAATAAAAGATATATTTAATGAAAAATGTTTTTGATTGTGAAATATCATTATTTAGAGCTACACCATTTCTTGAAGAATAAAGAAGCAGGTTTTATTTTGAAGAGAAATTTTCTTCGCATCATAGTTCCTCCAAAATTATCGAAAGCATCAATTTTCACAATTTTACAACTATCTAATGTAGCTAAATGTGAGTAGAGTAGATTTCAAATATTTACAATTTTTTTTATGATTAGGAAAGGGAACATAGAATTAACACAATAAAATAATGAAAATCCATATGATTGCATATGTAAAAAATCTTGATTTTGATAAATTAATCACATAAACACGTTAATTATGTGAACTAACATCAAACACATACATAGAAAAAAAAAATTTAAAAGCCCTATGGCTTATACATGGAACATTTGTGATTGCACAATTTAACATCAAAATAACATAATATGAGACAAGAAAATGAAAAGCCCCATGAAACATGAAAGGAATTGAATGATTTTTTAAGGAAACATGGTGGATTTTAAAATTGGATATGCAAGCAAGAAAATATTTAAATTTTCCTAGTGAAAAATATGTTATACTTTTTGTTTTTATGTTAAACTCCCATAGATTTGAAGTTCTACCTTGCCTTGATGTTCCTTGCTTTTTTCCTTCCCTGCATCCTTGCTCACAAATTGAAGAGAGAATAATAATGTGGTCGCGGTTTTGGATGTTTGGAAGAGGCGAATGAAGAGAGGGAGAGAGAGAATTTGAGAGAGAAAAGGGCAAGAATGGGGAGAAACGAATTGGAGAGGGGAAGAATGAGGAGAGGAAGACACAAATGGAGATGAATTAGGAGTGGGAAGTTTCTGCCAAATATAATGGAGTTAGTAGGGTGGTTACTTTGGAGGGAAAAGGATTTGGGGGCGGGGGTGGGAGGTATAGTATCGAGGGGTAGGTTATAAATTTAAAATGATGGGTTTAGATTTAAGTTGATGGGAAGAGAGAGAGAGAGGGAGAGATTTTGTGTGAGAGGTTGAAGTATGCTTAAGTGAACAAATGAGGAATGATCCCGAGATTAATGAGGTGTATGAGAATTAAAGGTTTGGATTGAGTGGCATAATTTTAATTTTAGCCAAAAAAATGGAGCATTTTGGTAAATTTGCAAGGAAGTTATGGTTGTTATAAAAAAAATATAAGCATATCCCATTTTAAAGAAGATGACACCAAGAATTCAATGGTTAAAACCATTTCAAAAATGGAGTTCTCTAGCTCAAGAAATAAGCATTTAAAGTGGCTAGGTGGTTATGAAGAGGTTGGGTGTTGGTTATGGCCAAAAATTGACTTAGGCTCTGTTGTTAGAGAAATGTGCAAGGTATTTAATGGTGCAAGTAGTTTTAGCTAACTCAAGCTCTATAAAAAGATACGAACGGCCAAAGGGAGCCCCACCTTAGGAGAGAGAAAGTGGTTATTTTTTAGCAAAAAAATTTATGGAATTTTATTGGTTCAAACTGTGTATTTTTGAATTTAGAGTAACCTTTGTTAAATTCTGGGGTTAATATGAAGTCAATTTAAAGGAGGAATGGCCAAATTATTATTTTACCATCTAAATTATCATTCACTCTATCATAGTTATCGTCAGCTCGAAAGGTACCCCAATGAAATCGGAATTGAGCACGAAGAACTCATTTGAAAGATTTTGATGATGCATATGCAGTGATGAAGTTAGTTTTTAAAAAAAAGACCCATCGACAAATTTTTATGTATGCTCATTTTTTATACATGGGAACCCTAAATATACAATTTTACGTAAAATTGTTGTTCAATGACCACTAAATTAGTTTATTATTTTCATATGTGAATATGAAGGTCATAAAACATACAAAATATATTTTGGATCACTGGATTGACTTGTGGAACAAAACAATACTTTTAAGGTTTTCAATAATAATTATCATGCATGAAAATTTGACTTGAAAAATTTCGCATAAAAATAATTCCAATTGATCATCAAATTAATTTGCATAGTCTTTATTGCTGACAATAAGCTTTATACAACATTTAGAATGAGAGTCTTATAATAACCTCAAGAGAGAAAACAATAATATCGGGGTTTCAGGGACTAAGGCTGGTTTCAGGTTATGTCTGAAGTTTGATGATTTATTTAGTTTTATTTTAAGTTGAAAATTAAATTTTCTTAAATTAGGGTTTACTCAAGATTAAGCTCAAGAGAATTCTAGTTAGGTTTAAGACATGCAGAATAAGGTTGATAAAAAATAAGGTTAACAATTGTCATTTATAGGTTTGGCAGTTTTACATAGTGAAAAGTAATTGGCTAAGAATTGTTTAACTAGATTAGCCCAAGTGGATAAAGATCTTGCGAGTACAGAGTTTAGCCAAAATATGGCCTTATTTCTTTTAAATATAAATGATCTAAGTCTAATGAAATCTTCAGAGACATCGTTAAATTTAAATGTTACACAAGTTTCTAAGAAATTTGACTACTTAAAACCATATAA
>NEWO01000186.1:1584978-1598786 GCA_003013225.1 Phalaenopsis aphrodite | reverse complement strand
AAATTCATTGACGAATCGAACACGAACTGTTCGCGAACAACGAGCTTTTTTTGACAGCCCTAATGATAGCATGTTCGTTGCACTATAAGCTTTGCATGCCTTTGTGAGAAACTATTTTATTATTTAAAATCTAAGACCATCATCCACATCTCATATAGAGTAAACGAAAGTACTATATATCATCCATATCAAATGTGAGTCCATTAGGCAGCTCCTAACTGCTAAAATCAAATTTTTTACATCACAAAAAAAAGAATAGCTATTACTAACCTTTTGAAAATGAAATATACATTTTCATGGATAGATTTTTTATATCAATATTTATAAATATACATATATAAAGAATTATGAAACTCTTTGATGTTAGATATGTAAATACATAAGAATTGTCTGGTACGTATGTAAATTTTCCAAAAAAAAAATTAATACTTAGAGTTACTAACAATTTGAGGAGAAAAATTTACGTACGTTACGTACGTACGCAGTGCTACGTACGTCGAAGAGGTTATTTAGAGGGTATTGAGGGGTAATATCCGCGTTATACTCCTTGTAATTTTCTTGTAACCTACCTGTAACCTACAAATATATGAAAACAGAAGCGTGGAACTTAGTAGAAAGTATAGGTAGGTTACAGGTAGGTTACAGAGAGGTTTCAGCGGGTATAACACAGATATAACTCCCCAACATCCTCTGAATAAGCTTCCTTACATACGCAGCGCTGCGTACATGTTACATACGTAAATTTTTCTCCAATTTGAGACGGCTCTAATGTGTTATGGAGTACAATTTCTCTTAAAAACTAGATTTTTTTTCAGACTTTGGAACTTCCCACCCCACAATCACTGCGTGTTCTCTCCCAGAGTTGATGTTGACGTGAAAGCTGCTTAGGTGAAGTTTATGGTTTTGTTTTACTGAAATTATTGTGCAGCTACGATTTAGCTGGCAATTAAGTGTCGGTCATATTTTTTAATAATTTGTTAAACAAAATTATGTCAAACTAATTGTAATTATCTTGCTAAGATATTCTTATTAAAATTTTAATAAAATGACCCTGATAAGTTTTAAATATATTGGAATAGGTGCGACCAATTTATATTAATTGATGTTATACTTATTTTAAAGTAAAGCATAGGAATTGAAAGCTCTGATTAATTTTTAATTAGAGTGTTCTAATATCAAAATTTTATATTTTACTAAATAGTGTTCAAGTTAGGATGAGAATCAATGATTTAATAGTCTTAGCTTCACGTTTAATGTTGATTTACTTGAACAAAAAGTTATAAATGCTGCCAGAAAACTTAGAATGTTCTATTCTGTGCTTCAGATGACTGTGGAGGATAGCTGTAAATGAACTGAGTAGTCAATAAGCTACGAGTAACTTGGTTTAGAGGTGTAAGTGAGTCGGGCTGACTCGTGAGCCAGTTCGAGCTCTGCTTGTGAGTGGCTCGTGAACTGAGCTCGAATCTAACAAGTCAAGCTCAAGCTAGCCCAAACTCGGCTCGGAAGCTCCTGAGCCAGCTCGATTATGAAAAATTTAATTTTAATTGCACTAAAAATATATTAAATTAGATGACTTTATCTTTAAAGTATTAAAAATAAACTGGCACGGGTGCATTAATTTAAAGGAAAAGCTCCACAAAGGCAAGAAAATTCTTGCCAAAATAGGTTCTATAAACTGGCACGGGTGCACTGCGAACACGGTGCTAATGTGTCGGAGCTTGAGTAGGGGCACCTCAATTAAGGTGCGAGTGCACTAAAGGTTGAAAAAATGAGTGGGTGCAGGCATACGAGATCTAGCGTGGGCGCTTTAGACTAGGCGGAGGGGCAGTGAACACGTCGCGGGTGGTCTGGTCTGAAATTGAGGGTGCGCTGGTTTGAAATTCATGTATTTGGTTTGTTTTTGTTATGTTTTGCTCCAAAATCTCTATTCACCCTATCCCATGCAAAATTAAAACAAAAATATCTTTCTCAAGCATAATGTTAGTTAAAAAATCAAAAAATAAATGGGTTAATGTGCTATAAAAATATCACATATTTCACTCTTATCAAATCTTCCGAACTTATGTATTACTTGCCCTCAAGTAATTACATTGCTCAACTTGGATATTAAAATAAGATTCTTGAAACAATCTCAACTTTTCAAATTTCCTTATGAAGTGTAATTAGGATAGAGAAATATCAATAGAGGATCGATTGACTTTAAGGCTCAATAACTTAACTTCATCATTTATCTTTCTTTGTTCTATTATTCATGAAATTCTAATGACTATCAAACTTGGTGTTTTGTTTAAAGGGTTGGGTTTTTTTTTCTACCTTGAATGTTCTTAAAATTTTTCTGTAGTGGTGTAATCAATCTAGTATTACTTAATCTTCATCCTTAAATCATAACTTAAAAAGGATTCCATTAATTTATCATGCAATCTTTATTACTTTAGGTTCACATGACCCTCTTTTGATTTCATTTTTCTTTGAATTTTTGTTGTGCCAACCTCAACCTTCTTCTTAATGTTTTTCACTTTTTGGTTTTTGTTTTTTTCTTTTACTTTGATTTTATTTTTTTCTTTTTTCCTGAGAATTACTATATATGGTTGAGAAATCATTTTTCATAATGAAGGTGAGTGTTTTCTTAAGTAAGAAAATTTTACAATCATAGTTTAATTTCCTCCCTTTAGGTTGTATTTTATCGAGCAAAAACTTAAGTTAATACATTATTGTTTACTATGAAAAAGAAGAAGGCTTAAGAACATTTTCGGCTTGCTCAAAAATCTCTAAATTCCACACCATTTCATAGTCTTTAGACTCTCATAAGGAAAAGATTGAAATTTTTAAGTTCAAAAGTTTTGTTATGGAACATTAAAATCACTCTCTCTTTTATGATATATATCTTTTTCATATAAAGATGTTATGGAAATTGAATTGTTAGAGTTCCTTAGCAAGAGTTATAAAATGAATCTTAAATCTATTGTTGAGCTAAGGAACATACGTTTAGGTTTGTAATAGATACTTCCTCCCAACTTAGTTTATGTCATGGGTTAGTAGAAATGTAACACAGAAAGAAGAGAAATAAATAGATGCCCGAAGCAGTCATAAGATATAGGTAAATACGAGGTTGTTCACAATAGTATGTAGCAGTAAGAGTAGAGAGTAGCAATCAAAAAAGACAACAACATATCTCACACACGTTGCAAAATTGCACGAAGTATGCATATAAAGGAGTTACATGTTGTACAATAGACACTTAACATGGACAAAAGCCCACAAAAGGAAGCAACAATCTTAAGCTGCTTTCCTTGAGCAAGTGCTGGAAGGTCCCGAGTGAGTGTCTTTGGTGGCTGGATGCTACGAACGGGCAATAGACCATTTTGAGTCATGCGGGTGGACACCCTACGCTTGTGACATAAAAAATAATGATGCCTACAATGTTTTTTTGACAATGGCTAAAGATTGACTTATTGAACATTATTGTTCAATATTTTGAATGTTTTTAAATAGTTTTGAGTTTTTAAGTAGATGCTTTGATACTTATTTTAATGAAAGCCGAAATTTCTAAATTTTCTAATTTGCTATTTATAACATTATTATTTGTTGGGAGATAAGTTGATTCTATCGTTTCAATTTTATAAATTTTTCATTTTCTATTTATCATGGCTAGCTATTTTTTTAGTATATTCTTCTATAAACCATAATACATATAAAATAACAGGTTTTCACTGTCTATTTCTATTTTATTAACCATTCAAGGAAGATTTTAGATATATTTTCTCTTTCTTTCATAATGGTTACTTATATCATTCTATAATTGAGAATATTTTCTTTTATAAAAATCCTTAATTAAGATTTCTTTACTTTTGCTTCATAACATTCAATTTTGATGTTGTGGAAGAATAAATTTCTCTCACATGATATAAATTTTGATTATTGTTTATTTGAATAGTATTTACTATTTCAATTTGAGATTATTTTCTTAATTGAAGAACTAGATTCACTTACAGAGGCAGAAGATAAAAAAAATTCTCAGTAACGCAATTGACTGCCTATGATTAAACCTAACTTCAACATCACCTTCCAATATTTGTATTGTCTGATCAATGTCTTGATTAAGTATTGATTTTGGAAGAACTAAAATAGTTAGCATCCATTATTCAGGGAATGTAATCTCATTCCATCTAGTTTTCCAATTTGTAGCAATATTTGATGCTAGCAAATTTGTTTCTATAATTGTTCTTTTTCTATATGTTGGACATTTTTCTTGTTCTTAGAAAACTGCATTCATTAACTTACAATGAATTCTATATATCAGAGTATTTGTCTCTGATCT
This sequence comes from Phalaenopsis aphrodite, assembly GCA_003013225.1. NCBI lineage: Eukaryota > Viridiplantae > Streptophyta > Magnoliopsida > Asparagales > Orchidaceae > Phalaenopsis > Phalaenopsis aphrodite. The sequence goes on along the minus strand of NEWO01000186.1, from coordinate 1,594,468 downwards.
TGAATGGAAATCGTATTTATGTAATCAGATTTGAAGTTTTATTACTTCGAACAGATCAACAGTTCTTACTAATAAACTAAAATTTGGAAATATATTGAAATATTTTGGTTTATGATACAAACTAGTTTCAATAAACTTTTAACATCACATATAAAAAAATATTACAATTATTTTCATTTTAAAAATGAAATACGCTTCTTAAAGGTTATTATTATTATAAATATAAATAGGAAAGTTTGGATGGCAGATATGTAAATATATATAAATTTTGTGGCATCTATATAAATTTCTCAAATTTATGAACATTTAAGGGGCTAAAGCATATACTTGCCTTGTTTTGGGTGCTTAATCACCTGATAAAGAAACTGTTCCTTGTCGGCTGGCGTCAAACCGAAAAATCGTGACCGTTGCAACTCACCATCCGCCCTGGCTCCAACCTATCCCGCACGATCTTGCGCCAGCATCCCTGTCGGTGGAAGAACGACAAATTATCAGTACCCGACGCATAGAAATCCTATAAGTAGCATCGCTGATGTGTCCAGCGCTAATCTTGAGGAATCAATCTATTGAACAGAGATTGTGAGACGATGGATGGTATCTTTGTGCTGCGGTGGCATTTTTCACGGCCAGTTGCATGGAGTGGGGCCCACCACGTTCTCCCGGCTCCTCAAATATGGCAATTGGGTTTCCCTTAATTTATCTGTCCGAAAATAGCAGAAAACCCTACTGTAGAAATTCTGTTACAGCTCCTTTAACAAAGTAATATTTGAATTAATGGCGCTTTTGAATAAGCTTTTCCGTAGCAATGGTTTGCATGCTCTATATGTAATGGCCCTATTTAAAAGATAATTTAATATCTCTTAATTATTTTCAAAGGTTAAAAAAACAGAGTTAGGACCTTTTTGGGGCAGTTTATTTGGTGCAGTGACTTTTTGATAACATGTCTAACATGTTTAGGTAAACTACGTTTTGGAGCTTATAAGTTTTCAAAATACTGAAAACAACATTTTTACACTTTATCTATCTAGATGAGGTAAAAGCTTTTTGGTAGCGGTATAAATTAACAAAAAAAAAAAAATTGACATAGTCACCGCAGCTAACTTATCAGCAGATTATTCAATAAGTTACAACTGCTCCAAACAAACACTTATTTTATGAATAAATATCTACCACTGATATACATTTATTTTTAAAAATTTGCAAATTTTGATATAAAAATGCATCTATTATTCTTCTTCAAAATTATGTGTGTGTGTCTGTGCGCGCGTCTATATATATATATATATATATATATATATATATATATATAAATTATGATAAAAAAGTTATGATTCTTTTTATTTCATAATCAAGTAATTATCTACAAAAAAATAATTTAAAAAATAGCTTTTTTAATAAAATATTTTAATATTTTTTTTTCATGAAGATTTTGAGTGAAAAGATTTTATGATTAAATTTTAGATAATTAAATGTGACAATATAAGTAAAAAAAACTATCTTGTAATTTTTCACATCCACATATTGTTTTAAAAAATAAATAAATATCCATTATTTAGTCCACTTCCACTACTTAAAACCTAGCTCTCATCCCCGCGTCCGTCTCCTTCTCCCTCTGAGCATAAGCACATTCCATTCCCTCCAAAATGCGGCGGCCATCTCCACCCTCCTTCCTGCTTCCCCTCCTCCTCCTCCTCCTCTCTGCAACCTCCCCCTCCCCGACCAACGCCTTCAACATCACTAAAATCCTCGCAGCACACCCCGACTTCTCCACCTTCAACCACTACCTCACCGTCACCCACCTCGCCTCCGAAATCAACCTCCGCCAAACCATCACAATCCTCGCAATCGACAACGCCGCCATGTCTCCTCTTCTCGCCAAACACCTCTCCCTTCCCACCCTCAAAAACGTCATCTCCCTTCATGTTCTCGTCGATTATTACGGCGCCAAGAAGCTCCACCAGATCACCCATGGCTCTGCTCTCGCTTCCTCCCTCTTCCAAGCCAGCGGCTCCGCTCCCGGTACTTCCGGTTTCGTCAACATCACCGATCATCGCGCCGGTCTCGTTTCCTTCGCCGCCACCTCCGATGACCCCTCCGCCCCCCCATCCCCCGCTTCCAGTTTTGTCAAATCCATCAAAGAGATACCCTATAACATCTCCGTCATCCAGATCAGCCAGCCCCTTTCATCCCCTGAAGCCGAAGCCCCCGCCGCCGCCCCCGCACCCGTCAATCTCACCGATCTAATGTCTCATAAAGGCTGCGCGCTTTTCGCCGGTCTTCTCTCGGCCGATCACGACACGCTAAACACTTTCACCCAAAGCGCAGAAGGCGGGCTCACGGTGTTCTGCCCAAACGATCCTGCCGTCAAGGCCTTCATTCCCAAGTACAAGAATCTCACCGCAGGTGCTAAGGCCTCTCTCCTGCTCTACCATGGCTACCCCGTTTACAGCTCCCTGCAGGAGCTTAAATCGAACAACGGAATCGTCACGACGCTCGCGACCGACGGCGGTGCTTCGAAGAACTACAATTTCACGGTACAGGATGACGGCGAGAACGTGACGCTAGAGACGGGGGTAACCACGGCGACCATCACATCGACTTTGATTAATCAGGATCCTGTAGCGGTGTACGGAGTTGACAAGGTGTTGCAGCCGCTGGAGCTGTTTAAACCGGAGGAAACGGAAGCGCCGTCGCCTGCGCCGGCGAAGGGTAAGAAGAAGGGAAAGAAGGCGGCGGAGCCACCGGCCGATGGGCCGGATGCGGCGCCTGCGGATCTGGCTGCTGATGATAATAATGCTGCTACAGGGAGGAAGTCTACGATCGCCGGCGGTGTCGCCGCCGTGTTGATGGCGGTGGTGGTGGTAATCGGGTAGAAATTACCGCATCTTATTTAATTGAGCTTTTTTCTCTTCTATTCTGTGGATTGTTATTGGTACCAGTGGTCCGTAGCAATAAATGTGAAGGGGTGGAAGGAAGTGGAATGGCACGTGGCTGCAGTCTTTTTAGATGTAAATTTTTTTTTAAATTATTTTTTTGGTGTTTGCATTTTAAAATTTAGAGAAATATTTGCTTACGAAAATCATATGCAGAGTTGCGTACATTTTAGACTATTCAGATGGTATAATTAGGTTATACTTACGTTATACCATTTAATTCTTTCTGTAACCTAAGTGTAATCTAGTTGTACCCTCTAAATAGCCTAAAATATACGCAACTCTGTGTACGCTTTCCGTACCAAATATTTCTCCGAAACATTGAGATTTATATCTTGGTGTAATGGTGAAAGATGAAAAAGATGAAAATGGTTTGTGGATTCATTGTTTTATTGTTTATTTTTTTATGATGAATAATATGTGAATTAAATATTTTGGGAAATAATTGAGTTCAATTATTAGGCTTGGGATCTTTCATAATGATTAGGGGTTTGGTGTAGTATTAAAATAGTGCTTATGAATCAGGCTGATCAGACATGAAATTCTAATCAAATGATGGATTAGTACTTCCAGATATCACATTAAATTGAATAGAGTAAGCTTATCAACTGGAAGTGGGTGAAAAATAATATATTTATAGTTGTTTTACTATATATGAACAACTGAAGAGAATTGAGTAGATATCTTGTATCACATGTCTTGTATATTTATAAATTTGATACCTAAAATTTTAATATAATACTATCATATGTTTATGCATATGAGAGAGAGATGAATAACAGTTTTCTCTCTCTTCATAAAATGATTTTCATATTTATAGGCTGGGATTTACCATAATGAATTTACAATTTTATCTCTATTTGGAGAGGGTGTGTATGTACTGGAGTACTTATGATATTTTATAAGTATGGGTCTATCATTTGAATGCCTGTTCGTTCGGCTGGCTAAGCTTAGTTAACTCAGATCAACAGATTAGCTTAGTAGGCTGAGCTTGGTCGGTAGAGTGTGGTCGGTTGAACCAATTTGTTTGACTATACTTGATCCTTGATGAGGAGTTTTTGTGGTCTAAATGGGATGGAAAGAATTGCTTTGTGAGATTCACTACAGGAAATTGTCTGATTAACGTTAGACATTTCTGACGCTAATCGTGTGTTTTTATAACACTGATCTTGATTAGTGTCCAATTAACATCGAAAAAAATTTGACGTTAAAATGGGTGTCACCGATTGATTTTGTGTCGACACTTGCGTTGATATTTTATTAGCACAAGAATTAGGGTAGCCAAAATTCGCCAATAAAAGTTTACGTTGCAATTATCGGTGATGCTAGGATAAATGCATAATAACATCAAAATATGCTGACGTTAATTAGGGTCAACCACTTCCAATGCAAATTAGCGCCGGCCATGGCAGCCGCTAATTAACTTCGCCCTGATTTGTAGCTATTGTGCAGTTTTAGCGGTGACATGTATCATATGCTGATTGTAGGTTTTAGTGTCGGAATATTCCAACACTATACCGACGCAAACCTGCATGAAACCAAAAAAAAAAAAAAAGCAAAATGATCGTATTTGCACACACCTGCAAATAACTATCATAAGAAACATAATAGGACAAGAGATCTCCAACATATTTACACAAGTATCAAATTTGATTAAAAATAAACAGATTAAACTGTTCAAAGTTTACAACACAGGAATCAAATTTTATCTAAGTGGAAATGAAAAAGAAAAATACAATCAACCCTTGTATTGGGGCAAACAAATCAAACACAATAAAAATCATAATCTTCATCGCCAACATCATTCTGCTCCTCCTCCTCCTCGACGTCACTCATATGCTGCTTACTCTAGCGATCAAAACTCTACCTCAATTTTGCTAGATTATCTGCAACAATCTGTTGAACTTCACACACCAGTTAAAGCTCTTCATTCATCATCATCACACACTTGACAAGCTCCTCGTGCTAAGTCTGTAAAGAGCTGCTAGGGCCACTCAGAGATCCACGGGAGCGCTCGGCCTCAAATGCTACCCCCTTTGCTCCTAGGTCATTCACTCTCCCCTTCTTCTTCCCTGTCGCATGTGCCCACAACTCAATATCGAACTGAGCAGTCGTAGACTAGCAACCATTACTGCCTGCACATGGCAATGTCTTGCTGCCCATTTTCCTCTGCCTCTTCTGGAGCTGCTGATACTCTTGCAGCAAAAAAAAATTCAAACATTAATTTCCATTTCAAATATCAATTGACATTTTAATAACCCCGCAAAAATTGAAAATCATACTTTTTTTAACTAACATTGACACGCCGAAAGTGCTCGGATATCCACTATTGTGTGCTTGCACGCTGATTTGTGAGGACATGAAACTCTGCAATGGATGACTTTGTCAAGCTCATTGGCCTATACACATGATCAGATAAATAAAAGATCACATAAATACATAAATTTGTGAGCTTCTGCATTTTGAGATAATCATACCAGTCTTCGGTAGTGCTCTGTGTAGGGGATCGAACATCCATATTTCCATACATAGCACAAACTTCTCATGTATTTACATATCTAACACCTAAATTTTCATATTTACATGCATAGCACATATTTCTTATGTATTTAAATATCTCTCACCTACATTTTCATATTTCCATGCATAGCACAATTTTCTTCTATATTTACACATCTCTCTCCTAAATTTTCATATTTACATACATCAAAATTTCCTTTTTATTTAAATATCTCACACCTACATTTTATCTTCACATACATATATAGCACAAGTTTCTTATGGATTTACATATCTCACACTTAAATTTTTATATTTACATACATAGCAAAAATTTCTTATGGATTTACATATCTCACTCCTATATTTCATATTTACAAAAATAACACAAATTTCTTATGTATTTGCGTATCTCACACCTAGATTTTCATATTTACATACTTAGCAAAAATTTCTTATGCTTTCACATATTTCACACCTAAATTTCATATTTACATACCACAATTTTCTTATGCATTTACATATCTCACACCAAAATTTTCACACAGCACAAAATTCTTATGTATTTACATATCTCACACCTAAACTTAGGGAAAACCATGAAAACTATATGCATTGCATACCTAACAATGAAATATGAAGAAAACTGGAGCAAAACCTATTTATTTTTAGATCTAACTCCTATGCAAGGAAAAAGAGGATGAAAATTTATGCTAAACCAAAGCTTGGAGGCGTGGAAGAAGATTTTTCACATTGGACTGGTTTAGAGCTGTGAATCGGAGCTGGATTCACCGGAAAAGCTACGGAGGCGATGGAATCGTCGAAACAAAACTGAAGGAGAAGAGGGCACGAAATATAGATGTTGTTCGTGGGAGCCCTATTTTAGGGCTCTTGCGTCAGAATTAGCATTGACCATGGCCAATGCTAATAAGTAAGATTAGCGTCGGTCATAGTCAACGCTAATTTGATGCTATAGTATTGTCTTAATGACTTCTGCTTGACGCAACTCACTTGCGTTGTTTTTTTTTAGAAGTGGAACCGCAGGGCGACGCTAATCGATCAGTAATTTTACGTCGGTCCTAATTGACAATTTTTATGTAGTGATTGACTCTCTTGTTGAGTTGGCTCCATAGTGAGATATGCTACAACATCGAGCCAGCTTTCCTGCAATGGATGAATCAGACACTCCATTTTATCATTCTTGGTTACATTGCTTACACTTGGATCTCTAGGTCATCTTTTTTTCTTCTTTTTGGCTCGGTCGATTTTGGCTTAGTTGACTTGGTTCACATGACTTGGCTCCTTCGGTCTGTTGGGCCTCATAGACTTCTTATAATGGATCTACCTTCTTCATATTCTTGTCTTCTAAATCTTCAGATCTCTTCTAGGTAATTAAATCTCTTCAAGATCAGTACAGTCATATTTTTAATGTAAATATTTCAGCTCACTGATTCTCTTCTTCAAAGTGACGTTGCGATAAGAATCATAAAATTTAATACAAATGTAGATCTCATTTAAGTTTAATTAATGATTCAATAATTGAACTCTATTGATTTTACAGTCTTCGATTCTTATAAATTGGGTGTGATGTGACCTCTTCCCATTCATAATTTGCCCTGCACTTCCCCTTGTCGGAGTCGGTTGCCTAGTGTGTTTTCAGAATTGCGATGGACCAACTGTCTAAGTCCCAAGCTAACATTCCCGCCAAGAAATTGATCTGCTCTGTCTTTGGGAAATTGAAAGGAGAAGGCCGTCTAGAGAGTAAGAAGAGGAAGAAGACCTTGAAAAGGAAGAGGAATATGCTCCTACTATTGGATCAAGTGGGGTTGTCTGATTCGATCCTCAACATAGCCCAAAGGAACGCTTAGCCGGTCAACTTGACAATTGAACCAACCGCTCACCTTTTTTCTATGGCTAACGACCCATTGGTCAACCATGTTAACTTTTGGTGTTTTTCAGTCGCTTTCACTGGTGCTCCCTAGTGAGCTCGTCGCGTCAATTACAGTATCTTCATTGAATTGGCTTCTAGGTACAAGGGGATTTTATCTTTATTATGTGGTCTGATTTCTTTTAATTTTCCTTATTTTATGATGATTATTAGTGTAGGTGATCTGAGTCTGATAAACCAAGATGAGGGTCCGTCTGGGGCACTAGCGATCGCAAATCAGGCGCTAGGCGAGGGTGGTCACATCTCGAGCAAGGATGGTGGAGTCAATTGCCCCAACAATCCCCGTGATATTCATGGAAAGTGGCTATTGAGCCTTGGACATCCCCTGGATCACTAGCTCATCGTCAAAATGAGATTGATAGCTACTTTGCTCGGTCGACAGAAATCCTGCGAGTTAAGGAGATGTGCTAACTGTTAGCTAATATGGAGGAGATGGAGGAGATGATAGTAACCTTTTTCCAGGAGTTGTCAAACCTTTTGGAGAACTATTTGATTTTTCAGATGCATGTCAAGTCAGATCGACTCAATCAGTTTAATTATGGAGGGGTATTTTTGTATTGGAGGCTGCTTCAGTTGTGGCATGTCTCGACTGAAGCTGCATCTGATCCCCTTGTAAATTATTTTATTGCTCATCGGAGTGATCTCTGACCATGTTATTATAATTGAAGTATTATTTCTATAATTTTTTTTTGCTACGTTTCTTGTCATTATGATACTATTGATGACCTGTTATGAAAATTGCTATTAATTTCTGTCTTTATGCTTGTGTGATGGTTAGACTTATTCTATTTTCCTATAAATATATAGAGGGACTTGAGCTGTACATTTACAGTCCTTTTACTCTTTTTATTCCTCACGTTCTCTCACCCTCCGGAGTTTTACATTCAAAAACAATTTTATGTTTACTTGATACTCTCCTAAATATTTTGGGTCGGTGGCTTCAGATGATCAATCTAGTATGACTTGGGTGAAGATTGACTCATTGAAGAAGATTTGTGTTTTTGACTCTTCCATCAATCTTCAGATCAATGGTGAGGCAGATCAACTTTGCTATACAAGACTAATTTTCCATTCTAAGGAGAACAGTTCTTGTTTGGTCACTGCTATTCACTCTACATTGAGTTGCACTCCATATTTGCCAACTATGAAGTCATCCTGACTCAAATGAAGTCAAATTACATCACAACCATCATGAACTTCATAATCTTCTGACAGTGGCAATGGATTTCATGGTCTATCGACCCGTTAGCTACATGTTCCTGTTATGGGTGAGACAGGACATATTTGTCTAGTTCTCCTTGGTTGGCAAATTCCAGGTGTTGTCGTTGGAGAACTTAATGAAGGACTGGAAGCAATGATTCTGTTTGGCTTCCTCCCCATGAGGGTGGTTCATACGTACCATCCCATATGGGGACACCCCTTTAAAGTCGAAGATAAAACAATCAGTAAGAGTATTAGAGGAGTCAAGCTGGCACAAGGAGGTGGCCTTGATTGAAAGGTAGAAGACAGAGTCTGCCAGCCCTCTATCGGGCACTTTGACATTCCTAACATTTTCTATGCATTACGAGGCTAGCCGCCCTTTCATTGGGTTAACTGGATCTCCAATGAGGCAATGAGATTGCTACAAGAGCTTAGACAATCGGTGCTACTTTCGACTACTCAGAAAGAAAATTGGGTCTTGAAAGAACGAATGAAAGTGATAAAGATGTTGAACAAGTTTCTTGCAGAGCTCTCCTCCCAACCAACTCAAAAACCTCTTCTTACAGAGAAGTTCAGAGGAGGGTTCTCACTGCATTGACCAAATGGTGATGACCAAGTTAGTTTCCTCAAAACAGACTAATCCGGATAATTGGCCTATGTTGGTAACTGACTCAAAAGTTGAGGAGGAAGCATACTGGAGTGATAAAGACAATGATAGATCATCGAATGTGTTGCTTAGTCCTAGTTTTTCCAAAAAATTATCTGTTTTTTTAATAACACTTGTAGAAAGGATTGTCAGAATATTTGTATACTATTTTTTACTACGAATGAGAAATGAAAGTTTTTTGGTCTGTCCTAACTTGTAAAATCTTATATATATATATATATATATATATATATATATATATAT
>NEWO01000186.1:1546816-1584660 GCA_003013225.1 Phalaenopsis aphrodite | reverse complement strand
TATATATATATATATATATATATATATATATATATATATATATATAATGGCAGGATAGTGATTTGATTTTAAAACTGAATTGGCTAGCAGGATTGAAAGGCCATTAGGTTTTGGGAGTTGTAGAGCTAAGTAAATATAATTAGAAAGCTGAGTCTGCTAACGGTACCGAAAGGTCATTAAGTTATGTGAGTCATAGTATGTGATTTGATGGATGAGATTGTGAAGATTTCATGACTCATTTGAAACGCTATCACCCGGTTTAAATCTTATACTATCCATGCCTCGGTCGCTCGGTTAAATTGTTTCCTTGGACGGATCACACCTTACACCAAACATATTAAATAGATCTTATCACAGTCTTTGAGGGGGTAATCGTCTAGACTTTTTACTAGGGCGTTTATGTCCTATCCACCGTAGATCTTGTCGTAAGTGAGCAGCAAATGGCCACCAGAGCATGATAAGTGTTACAACGTGAGAGACTTGAGAATTTTATGACACATGAGTGTTGAAGATTAGATAGTTATTTGATCAAACATCTAGTATTATTGTTGGATAAATCTAATCGGCCGAGTGAAAAACACCATTGATGAATTGATACGTGTTCCCTGCATGTCGATCAGGCTTGATGAACCTTCATATGAAGCTTGAATAAGTTATCCAAGTATCAGTTATACATGGTTGCTTTTTGCATGGACTATAATTGAGTTTCAAAAGTGTTAGTCAAGCCTGAGATCACGTATTGTTAAAAAAGTTTCATGTGTTGTTCAAATCAAACGATTAAAAATAAGAAAAGCGTAGAATTTAATATTCATTTATTTTTACAGTTTCATAGTTCATGAATAAAATTTCTTTTATGTTATATAGGCACTTCTTTCTTTGTTAATAATGAACGGTCCGGTCCACGTATGATTGAGTTTGCATACATCTTGCATGCGTGTTGTTAGGTCGGCTTTCTTCAGTATAAGGTCCTCGACGATGAGGGTCTTTTCTCTGACATGTATGTTGTAATATCGAGTTATCCTTTTTTTTATCTCTTTATTCCTGAGGGCTGAGTTGGCTCATTTTTTTCCATTAGGTCAAGCGCGTGTTCTATAACTTTGTTATTTACTTTCTACCACTCAATAATATCTCTCTTCATACGTAGAAGCTATTGTAACCATTTGGCTATAAGATTATATTTGATTAGTAGCATGGCCTCCATTCCATGCAACAACATGAATGTGGTTTGTAGGGTCATAGTTGAAAGAGTCATTTGAATCACCCATAAAATGGATTATAAAACTTTGGCCCAGTTTCTATTGGCTCCCTCGACATTCTTTCTTAGTATATTTAATATGATTTTATTCATGGCATTAACTTGCTCGTTTTCTGTGGGTGGTAGACAAATGTCAATTTTAAAATGATCTCCTAGCTTGTGCAGAAATCTTTGATTGCTTGATCTATAAATTGTGTCTCGTTGTTTGTGAAGATGGCGAAAGGTAAACCATACCATCATATGAGAACTGGCCGGATGAAGTTCCAAATGACCTCAAATTTGATCTGAGCCCGCTTTCTTGCCTTAACCCACTTGGAGAAGTAATCCACCATGATGAGCAAGCACTTCATTGGTTGTGTTTAACAAAAAAAGGTCTGAGGATATTGATTCCCCATACTTCGAACGAAAAAAAAGGGCATTGTAGTTTGTAGGATGGTTGGTGCTATATTGGTGAAAAATTTTGGCACTGCTCGCACCTTCTCACAAATTGCTCGACATCCTTATGCAGGATTGACCAGAAGTAACCCAATTGTTGTGTGCAATGAGCCAACATTTTTCCTTTGGAATTGACCATGCACTCATCGGAATGTACTTCACTCTCGTTCTCCTTGACACATCTTAACATTGTGAATGAATTTCAGAAAAGTTTTCCCTCGATCAGTAATTATTAAGCGGCTTTGATCTTTAAGTGATTCAGCTCAGTTATTTCCTCGTTGATGCTTCCATTCTTAAAAAGCAAGCTATACGGGTCTACCCAGCTTTTTATTTCATTATTTTCTATCTCAATTACTTTTTCTTCTTTGATAGTCATTCAATTGAGCCTTTGAGATGTCCCTTCCCTTAGTTTGTTGCACTTAAGATAGAAGGTTGGCCACTTAGTTATCTTCTCAGGAGATGTGTTCGATTTTGAAGTTTTCAAATTTCATTGTCTCTATCTTAGCCTTACCAAGATATTTGGCCATCATCTCGTCTCTAACTTTGAAATCCTTGTTTATCTAATTGACCAATAATTGCGAGTCAGATTTCATCAGATGGTGTCACACATCAATATCATAAGCGAACGTTAGCTCATTTATCAAGGCTTCGTACTTGGATTAATTACTGGTGACTTTGAATCTCACTTCCACCGAGTGGTATAAATGATATATAATTAGATTTATTAAAGCAAGCCCAAGTCATTACCTAGTGTGATTAGATGTTCTGTTGATATACAAGATCCAGGTAAAGTTGTCGTTGTCTTTTCGGGGTTGTGCTCGCTCGTCTCAGAGAAGTCTATTATGGCTTAAGCTTTGATAGCGACATATGAGGGATCAAACTTGATGTGTTTTACCACCTATTTGAGAAGCTGGTTGGCATATTTTGGCTTAGTGAGGAGTGACTTGAGCGGATGGTTGGTGATGCTTTTTTTAGAATGCATTTGGAAGTATAGGCGAAGCCCATGGACACAACTAATGAGAGAGGTTAATTTTTTTCATAATTGGTTACCTGAGATCGGCTCTCTGAAGGACTCAGTTGACAAAGTTGAGTGGGAACTACTTTATTTGCTCCTCTTGGACTAAAATCGAGTTGCTAGCCTCGGGTTTGACTTCCAAGTATAAAAAAAGTTCTTTATTCAACTTTGGACATTAGAGGAGTGAGGGTGATGCTAAAGAGCCCTTCAATTTCTTGAATGTTTACTCATATTTATCTGACCAACTGAAGAGCTTTGCTCGTCGTAAGGTTTTGAACAAAGCGTCACACTTGTCTGTCTGACCTTAACTTGAAAGAACTTAGCCCTATGATCTAGATGGTTAATTTTTGTGCTTTTTTAGTTTATAAAGGGATGTAATGTTGATTAATGCTTGAAAATTTTCTAAAATGGCTTTAATTCCTTCAGAGGTCAAGAGGTTACCTTATAATTTTCTATCATTGTGATGACTGTATATTTAAGTGGATTAAGCTTCATGTTAAATTTATTAATATTTCAAAAGTTTCTTTTAAGTCCTTGATGTGTTGTTCGGATGTTTGCTTTTTACCAGTACATTACCCACATTCACCTCAATATTTTTTTTATTTTTATTTGACAATGATTACATCCATTAAACGTTGATAGGTTCTCCTACATCTTCTTAAGATTGAAGGGCATTGTCTTATCATAATATACTCCCTCACTGATGATGAATGTTATATTCTCTGCATCAGTCAGGTGCATCTTAATTTCGTGGTAGTTGAAGAAGGTGTTGTCGAAGCTCATCATTGAATGGTCAACCATTGCATCTATGAAAGTGAATTAATCCTTGACAGAGTCGGTCATTCTCAGGGTAGGTGGCATTCAGATTGGTGAAGTCAATGTACATCTGCCATTTACAATTCACTTTCTAGACAATGACTTTATTTGATAACTCAATCCTTGGTAGAGGGTAGTTATCCCTAAGGTGGGTGGTGTTCAGATTAGTGAAGTTTTCACACATCTGCCATTTACAATTCACTTTCTAGACCGTTAAATCTCTTTAAGATCAGTGCATTTATTTTTTCGATTGACATATTTTATTTTTAAAAAGTAAATAATAGTAATTTTTTTTTTTGTAAAGCAAAGAGTTTTATGCATTAATGTTGCAAAGAGTAAATACATAAGAATTGTGTTGTATTTATACAATTGCCCTGTATATTTACAAATAGAAAAGAATTGAAATGAATCATTCGATACAATTTCAACGAAGACTTTTATTTTGAAAAATCAATTAAGAAGAATATGATTTTTAATCTTTCAATTTGATTCAATTTGATTGTTTGAAATTGGCTAATTTCGACTTATTTTAAACTGTAAAATTATATTCATAAATTTAAAATAAACCCTTTCTTATTGATATATTAATATTATATTATATATTATTTTTAAAAAAATTTAGAGACAAAGGACGCTATTCTTATGTATTTACTTTTCTAAAATTTAACATTTAATATTTACACTTATAATCTTTTGGTGGCAAAAAATTATGCATGAAAATGTCTATTTTATTTTGAAAAAGTTAATAATAATGATTGTATATCAAAAACGTGTCATAAGGAGATCTATTGGTCCCGAAGAAATGAGATTATTGAAGGAGGGTCCATCAACAAAAGATTACGATAGCTACTTTTCTAAATGAGTGAAACTGTCTGAATAAAAGCAAGAAAGCCCAAAGCCGACTGAAACATAAGGTAGACCAAAGACGACCGACTCATATAAGAACGAGCCCATCAAGGGAAGATCTAGTTCCTTAGCATCTTCAACCACCGCAGAAAAATTAAGAGGTCCTTCATCAAGTGTCAAGGATCGACAGCCGCATCATATCAACTACCCGATTATACTAACCAAACGCAGCTGATCGAGTTAATCTCATCCAGCAGAGTGAATCTCAGCCGACCGAGACAAATTCAAATGAGCTTTGTCAATCGACCTTGAGAACAACCATAAGATAAACTCATACATGCAAAATGTTATGAATGTCATGTACAATGCACTTTAAAGCAAAGAAAAAAAAAGTAACATCATCACAGGGAGATAACTTTATAAATAAGACACATTGATATGATGTTTTCACTTATCTCTTCGTCTCTCTCTTTACTTACTCTCTATTCTTTGGATTCAACAATGTTTTTTTTTTGATGTGATGATAAAATTTTGAGTATTATAAATATAGACATGAAAGTCTAGGTGATAAATTTGTCAATCCATAATGATTTAGTGGTATGCATCTAAATTCTACTTTATTTCTTCATGGGTGGTTGATTAAGTTTGTCATTGCTGCTCAGGATTACGGCTAGGTGGTTGAGACCATATTTTTTTTCTCGTTGCTTGCTTTATTTGTGGTACTAAAATTAAATATAAACTGTAATTTAAAATATAATATAAAATAAATAAAGCATGATTAAATTTTAATTTAAAATCAAATTATTATTTATGTTATTAACAAAATAATTATAAATTAATTAAAAAAACCAACAAAAAATATAATTCCAATTTTTAACGTTTAATTTTCGAAAATTAATATGTATCTTTTAGTTAAACAGTTGTATTCAAGTCTTTAAATATATATATATATATATATATATATATATATATATGCACATAGAAATTTTATATATACAAAAATAAAAAGTATGTTTATACATCTTTCATGTAAAATGATTATTTACTTTTAGTCCCTCATCCTAAGGATTGATTTGAAGGGTGAAGTTCAAATGGAATGATACAATGTGGGTTTTGAAGCAATGCATGAGTGCGCGTCTGGAATCCTGATGTAAGCTGCATATGGCGTGATACACACGGGAGGGATTTTTTTTTTCGCCTCCACTCCTTTCGGTGTATCGTGTAGTGTTGGATGGTTTGACGTTTTAGATTTATTTGAAAAGTTGTGTAATAAAAATTTAATATATGAACTGAAATTTAACGTTAAATTTTCATTTGTTAAGTTTTAATAAATTACTATTTATCTTCAGCTCCTATCAGCTCAAGCTGCAAGATGAGCTCAAGTTCAGCGTGAACAAGATTGTTGTAGTAGTTATTTCTTTACTAATTTATTAAAATAAATATGGAGCTGCCCCATGAGGAGAAATATTTGCATACGGATTACCCACAGAGAGCTGTGTGCGAATAACCTTTCAATAACCTCCGTTTCGCGGTTTTTAGGGGGTTATAAGGAGGTTATTGAGGTATTAATTCCAATAACTTATAACCTCAACAACCTTCTCGGGTTCTATTTTGATGTTATTCATATGTTATTATGGGGCATTGCAGGGTTAATGAAGTACGCACACAGAGCTGTGTGCGTAATAACCTTTCAATAACCTCCACTTCGCGGTTTTTAGGGGGTTATAAAGAGGTTTTGGAGGTATTAATTCCAATAACTTATAACCTCAATAACCTTCTCGGGTTCTATTTTGATGTTATTCATATGTTATTATGGGGCATTGCAGGGTTAATGAAGTACGCACACAGAGCTGTGTGCGTAATAACCTTTTCAATAACCTCCGCTTCGCGGTTTTTAGGGGGTTATTACGAGGTTATTGAGGTATTAATTCCAATAACTTATAACCTCAATAACTTTTTTGGGTTCTATTTTGATGTTATTCATATGTTATTATGGGGTATTGCGGGGTTAATGAAGTACGCACACAGAACTGCGTGTGTATTCCGTATGCAAATATTTACCCTCCATGAGGGCTCAACCACACAATATCTCATTGTAATTTCGGACGTGGCGCCAATCCACAAATTGACATCTTAGCTTGTGCTTGATTTTGTAATAATTTATACAATTTTTTGTTCAAAATTTGTTGCCTTCATCACCTATCCATATTTTCAAGAATAATTCTCAATAATAAAAAAAATAGGCGTTATCATTATTTTGTAACAACCCTTAGTTAGTCAAGGCGAACCCCTTCAATTATTTTAGCATACCCAACCATTCAAAATTTGTATCCACTAGTATAAATATGCATACAACATTGACATACATAACATCATGATCATTAAACATAAAAAATCACAAGAAAACTTGCATCATAACCCTAGATAAATTTGTAGAACTTCACTACACTTTACAACTCCATTGTATAGAGGTGTGCCATAGTTATCATATCACAATTACACTATGTTGAGCTTAAATATTGTGAATCTCAACCATAGCAAAACTTCTACATTTAAAACTAATAAACTTGAGGACCAACCCAGGACCAACCCACTATGCAATAGCTTTATAAAATTCAAGTCAACTCCTAACTTGATTTATCCAATAAAAGAATACTTGGATCTAATATTTGATTAAGAGTAATAAGAATGTACATGATACAATTAGTGCGCAAAAATACATGGATAGTGTTGAAAAAACAAGCTAAAAATATACTTCACTATGAGCACACATAAACAATGGGATTGATCAAACAACTAACGAGAATAACCAACACCAAATTTTACCATAAAAAATCTCACTGATGAGAATGGTTTGGTACCCGTAAGCTACTTAAACACGTCTACTAACTGACTTAATTGACAAAAAAAGTTCTTCTATATAATACTATTAGAGGAAATCAATAATCAATCATCACCAAGTAGATGGTTTACATCAACTTCATCAAACACAAGGATTTAGTAATCTCACTGAATTCAAGAACAGTAGGAGTCTTCCTTTATATGCCTCAGAAATAAGGCTTCCTCGTGAATGATTGATTTTGCTTCACACCCTCCTCTCCTTATCTGACGATTGCTTTGATGAGGAAGTAGAAAGATACTCCGGGTGAGAACTATGCTCCTCTCTCTTTCTCGATCGGTAAATCACCCGTACTTCTTTCTGTTACCGTCCTTCATGCTGCTTCATTAACATGGTAGAAATTGTTTAAGTTTTCTTAAACAATGTAAAAGGCAATTTCCTTCATGTGAGAGGAATCCACAACAATCTCCCCCTCCCAATTACTTATATAAAAGGCTCCCCATACCTGTGTTTTGTAGGTATAATATAAATTTCTTTCGGTAATATTTTTTTTCATCATATCAAAACATTCTCATTAGTATGAATCTTCCCATGTGTAATATCTTTGATTCTAAGACATCATGAATTCAATGATACCTCACATCAATATTCTTCGAACGTAAGTAGAATGTGAAATTCTTGCTGAGATGAACTGAACTCTAACAATCACAATATAAAACAAATCAATCTTGCTTATGACCCAAATCTTACAGAAAATTCCTCATCTGCAAGACTTCTTTGCAAGCTTTTTGTGACTACAATATACTCAACCTCTATAGTTGACAAAACTACACACTTCTATAGTATATATTATCATGAAATTGCTCTCCCTGCAAAAGTAAACAGAATCCCAAAGTGAATTTTCTCTAGTCCACATCAGCAGTCATAGATGCATATATGTAATCATATAAAATAGGATTATCATTTCCAAAACATAAACATACTATAAAAGAACCTTTGAGAAACTTAAACATCCAATTAACTACTGCCCAATGCTCTTTTTCCGATTTGGAAAAAAAATTGACTAACAATGCCAACTGTCTAAGCACTAATTGGCCTTGTACATACCATAGCATGCATCAAGCTGCCTAATATAAATGCATAAGGTACATTCTTCATTTCTTGCTTCTCATTCTCATTTGTAGTGCATTACTTAGGGTCAAACTTAAACTTACCCGTCAATGCACATACAACTGGCTTCATGTTGCTCATATTGAATCTCTCAAGAAATTTCTCGTTGCATCTCTCCTGAGATAAAAATACCTTGTTCTTCTACCTACCATGAATAGTCTTCAGTCTAAGAATTTGCTTTATCAGACCCAAATCTTTTATGGCAAAGAATTTTTTGAGTTCCCTCTTGAGCATCTCAATTTAAGTCTCGTCATGATCAACGATCAATATGCCATCAATATATCATAAGAGAACTACAAGATTAATATTACATAATTCTATTTTTTTATAAAAACACAATGGTCGAAAGTGAAATTACTGCACACATTTAGTTCCATAAGAACATCAACTTTCTTATACTATTGTCTTGGTGCTTGGTTAAGCCCGTATAAGTTATACTTTAGGAGTAAATATATATCACATATAAACACTCACATAATCACCGGTAGAATATCTCCAAGAAGATTGTCTCCCTCTTTTGGATCTAATAAAGGTTCAACTGGCCCCTCCTCTAGATTCTCATCAATTTAATCACGTGTTGGAAGTGGCTCATATGTGTGTGTGTGTGTGTGTGTGTGTGTGTGTGTCATTGTTACCATGGACGAGTTATACCTAAATCAACTTGTTCTTCACTGTTAAACTTTAATTACTTGGTTAATCAGTTAAGGTATGTTCTTCAAACAAAACTGCATCTCTACTTTGGATAACCTTCAAACAATTGGATCCCAAAATTTATGCCCAAACTCTTTGTGGTTGTATCCAATGACGATACACTATCTTAATTTGCTATCAAATTTAGACCTCTCATTTCTAGGAACATGCACAAATATTTTGCATTCAAAAACTTTCAAGTGCCCTTATGAAACATCTTTTCCTTTCCAAACCCTTCGTAGTGATGTCATGATTCAAAGCAATCGAAGAAGAAAAATTTATCGAGTTAACTGTCAATCTCATATCGCTCCCCCCCCCCCTCTCTCTCTCAAAAAAAAAAACTCGTAATTTTGAATAAAATAGCATGCAGTGAATTCTCTTATTAATTGTGTAGTTCATTCTCTGAGCAACTCTATTATGCTAAAGAGTTTTTGGTTCTATCTTCTAAAGTTTGATCCCATGAGTTCTATAGCAGTCCTCAAATGCCCCCTATACTCATCACCATTATCTGAACGAATACATCTCAACTTTTTGCCAACTTCCATCTCAACGGGCACCGGAAAAAATCTTGAAGAAACCCAAAACCTAATCCTTAGATCTCAACAAGTAAGCCCACACATTTTTGGAAAGATCATTAATGAAAGTGATATAATAACGAACCACCAAGGCTTGTAATATCCATAGAACATATATCAGTATGCACCAAATCCAACACATCATCTTTTCTAGATGGAGGGAGAGTTATAAAAGCTACTTTTTGTTGTTTACTAGCTAGACAATGAATACATACCTCTAGTTCTGTAGACTTCAAATTAGGAATAATTTATTTTTATAATTTATTATTAGAATAGCTTCTTCGTACCATTCTAACTCATGTGACCGAGTCACATATGCCATGGGTGGCTAATGAATCATCAATTGCATTCATTTCTCCCATGTAAAAATGAGCCTCCATCAAATAAAAAAAAAATATGCTTCTTTCCTCTTGCAACTACAAATGACCCCTTAGCAAGCTTCCATTTATCTTCACCAAAGTGGTTATGATATCCTTAATCATCAAGTATACCTGCGAAGATCAAATTCAAGCAAAATCTTAAGAATATGCCTCACATTCTTCAAATACAATCGAGATCCAGCATCAATATTCAATTAAACAACACCCACCTACAGTTTTGCATTATGTATCGTTCCCCATCTTCACATGACCACTCACCCTTATTTTAGATATAAAATACATCAAGAAAAGAAGTGACATGAAATGAAGCACCGGAGTCAACTACCCAAATCCTGACATATGAGATTGACACTATCGATATCACAAATAATAGTGGCATCCGTCGACGACTGCTGTTTTATTAGCTTCATTTTTCATTATTTCATTTTTTTTCTTTTATTTTTGTTCTTTTAACAATCTATATTGATGAGCCCGGTTATGCCCCAATTTGCACACAGTAAAAACATTTGTGCTCATTTTTTTGTTTGAGACTTTTCTTGTGATCTGTTATTACATTGAGCCCTGCTAATGCCCCAAACAACGTGAAATGCAGTTCCCTCCACGTGAACCCTGACAGCACATACTAAGCATAAGCTAGATTCGTGCCGTTCAGAAATTGATAAATAGTTTAAAAACTAAACCCCTATAGCTAAACTAAAATGAATAAAGAGACGGTTTGAATGATAAAGATCCATTCAATTTTAGACTGGTCTGATAATTCAGCGTTTTAATGCAAGAAACTATTACTCAAATTTGCTTGATTTTTGACTTGTTTTATTTATTTATTTATTTATTTACTTTGGTTCAAACAACATTAATTGTAGGTAGAAAAAAAAAGAAATTATAAATTCTAAAATTAAATCGAACGTCAATTGTTTACTGCATTTCCCAAGATATAATCTATATATTTTGGTTTAATTTGACTATAATTAAATCTAAACCAAAATCAAATAAAACTCATGCCAAATTGAACACCTTTTTGCCGGCCACTGATCATCAATCTGGAAGAAAAAGAAAAGATAAAATTAACTATAATAAAATTGCTGGAAAAAAGAATAAACAAAAATAAATTTAATTTTTCATTCAACATTCAAAATGGAGAAGGAGAGGTCATAAATTAGTTATAATAATTAATATAAATCGAATAATTATAACAACATGACCACATGAACATGGATTGACAATTACAAGCCACAATTAAACGGGAAAATATGACTTACAACAAAAGCATAGATTTGTTTAATAATTTCATAAACAATTTCCATTAATTGCACACGTACAATCAAGATGACAATAAAGTGCATGCTGGATTTCTCATCGCTAGCAGTTGCCATGAATCAATCGTCCATCTTGCGCCTGCATCAACACATCCAAATTGAAATTACAGGAATAAGCCTATTATTTAGATGAAAACGAAATAACTTGCAAACTCGAATAGGCTTAGGAAGTCACTCTATTGTTGACATTACTACTACATACTCTTTCTTGCTCATCCAAGAGACCAAGTTGCCCCTACGAACATGAAGTATCCTGAGGTGGTTCTTCTGTCATCTGCACAACCTGCCCAGTTAGCATCACAATAGCCCTCAATGTCTACATGTTCATTCTTCCTAAAGACCAACCCCTTCCCTAACGCACTCATCAGGTACCTCAAAATCTGATACACCGCATTCATATGACCATTCCTTGATCATGTATGCAACGGCTCATCACGCTCACTGCAAAAGAGGTGTTGAGTCGAGTGTGACATATATCAGACGGCCCACGAATCTCTAGTATCACTCACGATCAACCGATTCCCCTGCCTCTGCACTTAGCTTGACCATCTAGTCAATTGGAGAGACTGCAGGTTTGCACCCCAGTATGTCTCTTTCCATGAAGAGATCCAATACATACTTTTTATGGCACAAGACTGTCCCCTCAAGTTCATGGATCACTTCAATCCCAAAAAAGTATCTAAGGTGTCCAAAATCATTCACGTCAAATTCATTGCTTAATCTTACCTTTCGTTGGGCAATTTGTCTTATCATCACCGATGACAATGAAGTCATCAACATACACAGCAAGCATAGTGGTATGTCCTTCACATTTTCGAAAAAATATCATATGGTCTGCATTGATCTGTTGATATCTTATGCTAACCATAGTCTTTTTAAACTTGTCAAACCAAGCTCGAGAAGACTGCTTCAAACCATAGTGACTTCCTGAGCCTACACAGCTTGCCCACTCTCTGAATTGTACTGAATCCTAGTGGTATATTCATATATAACTCCTCCATTAACTCATCATGAAGAAATGCATTCTTCACATTGAGTTCATCTAACATCCACCCACCATTCACTGTAAGAGAAATTAGTGTCCTCATTGTGCTCATCTTTTCCACTGTTCAAAGGTTTCATCATAGTCAATGATATATGTCTGATTATATCCTTTCGCCCCTAGTCATGCCTTTACTGCTTTACCTTCTCTTCTGGAGTTTGCTTCACTATGAAGAGCGACTGCACCCAACTAACTTTTTTCTCCGCTGGTATTGACACTATTTCCCATCTTTGATTCTTATCGAAAGCCCTAAACTCTTCATGCATAGCCACTTTCTACTTGGAATCCTCCTTAGCAACCTGCCAACAGGTGAATATAAAGACGGTGCCCAAATCTGCAATAAATACTGCATGTAAACAAAGTTAACAATACCATGTTCCCACCCAAAATGATCAGGAGGATGTCTTGTATTACTACGAAAGGTCCTTAAAGTTAGGGGGATAGAAGTAATCATATTGACTGGGAGTTCTAAGTCGGAGGTGGATGGTGTAGGTGTCTCAAGGGTCGGAGAAGACCGGAACAAAGGACTAGCTGACACAAGTGGCACTATAAGCACTGTTCCCTTATTTTGCATCCTTCTTCATATATACACCCTTACTCACCTTCAGCCTGAATCCCGCCATATCTGGGTTCACTCACCTCATTTTTTGGTTCCTCAACGGATTCCTTCCACATCACTCAAGAAGGCATTACTCCTAGGTGTACCATTCTCTCACCATTCTTATTCACCCCGTCTTGCTTCATATCTCTAATATCTGACAAGACACTGAAGGGTTCATCTGGGTATAGTAGGGTTCAAATTCTCTAAACGACAAATCCATGCTTACAAAAAGTCTCTTCTCAATCGGCTCCAACAAATATACCCTTCCTGGGTAGCATGAATAACCTACGAAAATTATTTCACAGCTCTGGGATCTAGCTGTCATAATGATGGTCTGTTATCCTTCACAAAACAAACCCATACAAACATCTTTAATGGAAGGAACTCACTATTATCTCCTTTCAATATCTGACAAGGAAACGTCCAATCCAACACCCTTGATGACATCTTGTTGATCAGTTGAGGAGCTCCCAAAATGGTTTTCCCCCATAAGTGTTTTAGGGCATTCTTTGCGATTACCATGTTTCGAGCAACCTCTAGAAGGTGATATTCTTACTTTCTACTACTTCATTTTGTATTGATGTGTATGAACATGTGGTTTGATGTTATATCCTCTAAGCTGATAAGTATTTCTCAAATGTTTTGTTGGTATACTATGTCCCTTTATCAGATCTTCATACCTTCACTGTTGCACCATATTGAGTCTAGTCTGCCTTATGGAAGTCTTATAGAAGTTTTTAAAGCAACACATCACCCTTATTTTTCAACAAATATAACCAAGTAACATGAAAATAGCAACCAATAAATGTCACAAAATATTGATAATCATTCATAGAACTTGTAGAACAAGTGCACCACACATCAAAGTGAATCATGTCAAAAATACCATAACCCTTTTTCCCAAAATTGATATAAAATCTCCTAGTAAGCTTTGTCAAACTCACAATATCACAAATAAGCTTTTGTTTATTTATTTTTTCATACAAAGAATGATACAACCGGCTTAATAAACTAAAAATAAGAGTATCTCATGCGTCCATCATGTAGCAACAACACATCTTCCGCAATCCTCCCAGATTCTCCTACTCCATCAATCTTTATGATGGATGTCAACATTGAGTTCGTTCTCTCTGTCCAAGTACCAGAGTCTACTATGTCACATTCCAACCCCAAGTGTCTAGCCCGTCCTTTTTCTCTTGAAAGATCACGTTAGGGATACCAAAATAAACAATACATTTTAGTTGGAGAATAACGACACAAATAGATAAAAGGTTCACAAAAAAGGGAGCATGTAAAATATTGAACAAAGTCATATAAATGGTACCCTTTCTTTACCCTTACCAACTACAAGTTTCATCGTACCATCAGCAGTCCAGATGCAGTCTGATACTGTTAGGGGAGCAAATCAAGAAAACTCTCTAGCAGTACCTGAGACATGTTGAGATGCACAAAAATCTACTATTTATTATATGATCTTGTGGTAGATATAGATGCAAGAACATGTGTATCACAAGTATCTTTGTCAAAGCGTGACAACCGGCAATATTACCCTTTGATGAAGATTGGTTGAAAGCATCCTTTGCTGCTTTTTGCTTTCTCTTCAAAAACTCTGGACACTCATGATCCTCACTAGTAAAACCACACATGTTTCTCCCTCCTCTGCTACCATCAAACTGGCCCAGTAGCCCCTTTTTCTGCCTTTTCGACCAGCACGACCTCCACCTTGTCCACGTCCACCAGTCTCTCTCCTTAAATGGCCCAGGAAAGGTCTTGCTCTGATGCAGATTTCACCGCAGTTGTAGCACTTGCGAGTATATGTTTATCATACCTAAGCTCGAGGCAACCAACGCTGATTGCGCACTCAGAATTTCACTCGGCTCATAGAGTAACTTCATGTGACTCTCCTATATCATTGCAGCAATGGTTTCATCCAGTGAAGTGATAGTCGCCTGAGCTAGGACTGATCTCCCCTAATCAAAGGCCAGGTTCAGATGGGTCAGAAACTGTAGTCATCTGTATAAAGATCTCCCCTTTCCTGTACTTTGGATGGCCACAGCTCGACATCAATGAGAAGTGATTAAAATTTGTCCACAACTGCACCAATTCTATGGTGTATTCCTGAATACATCTATCACCATGTACCATTGCCTCTATCTTATGTTGAATCTAGAACACTCTCATGTGGTTCTTCATCCAAGCATAAATCCTCTTCAGCTTTGCCCAGATATCCCTCATATTTTGAATGCTATCTATTGAGAATGCAATTGGAGAGCCATCGTGTTGAGTGTCCAGGTGTAAATTAAGGTATGTGGTTCTCCACTTATCCCCTTTAACACTGTCACTCTTTAGTTTGTCTCCAGTCAGATATCCCTCTAGTCTCTTCTCTACTAGAGTAGTCTTGACTCGACGCGACCAACTCAGTTACATGGCTGATCCATCAAGCTTCAGATCCACAAGAGGGAGATCTAGCTTCACTTGCGTCGAAGCATGTGCTGAGGTAGTGGCTCCCATTGAGACGCTAGCTTCCTGTATGAGCCCAACCAAGACCTTCAAAACTTCAGTATTTATTTTTCCCAGAAGCTCCAATCTTTTACCTCTTGCATTATTTCCATCTCCTAACATCCTCGAAAGAAGAATCCAGATCTAGATCAGATACAAATTTGATCCTTCACTTCCGTACACTGTGATCACGTCGTGGTCTCTGGAAGCAGTGATCTATACGTTGTGATCACGTCTTGGTCCCTGAAAGCCAAGATCTATATGCAACGCTCGTCATCGCAAACCAATGCCCGATCGAGTTGCTCACTAGTTTTTATTAGGAATCACGATCCCGTGTCTTCCCAATTAGCGCAAAAGTATCACGAGGGTTCTGTTCACGACCATAATCCTGTGATCCCCTAGGGTTGTTGTTGCGACTATAATCCCGCGATCCTTCCTAGTTGGCGGTAATCGTTTGGTAGCTTCGCGAGGACAAAACCTGATAGTTGTCATTCGCGACTGTGCTTGTAATCTCATAGTTTTCGGCGCTAATCTTCGCGGTTGCTTTGAGAGAACAAAACCTGACAATCCCGATGATTGAACAGGCTGTGACAGCTGGGCTCTGATGTCATGATGAAAATTTGCGCAAAATCTAATCTGCACATTCATAACATTGGCTTAAATAGGGTATTACAACGTTTTGCAAATAAACCTCTAGATTTTTCAAATATTCTCTTTCTGCCAATAGAACCCTAAAAAAGGTCTAATTCTCAACAAACTCATTCAAGGGACATGATTCATTAGTCTCCTTCGCTCGGCAAGCAATCTCATGTAAACAATGATGGGACATGCCCAGGACGACCATACTCTAACCCTACAATCGGGTCTCAAGTTCTTGTGACAATATCAGATGAAGATAATTTTTTTTATTATTGTTTTATGTGTGACTCTTTCCATGACACTCATAAATTAAGGAAAAAAAATAAAGTACGTAGAGATACCTAGAGTATCCTGTATGTGTTAAGAGTGTTTAATATAAGCTCTCCCTCAAAACCTCTCAAACCTTGTATGTAAGGCACAAGTGTTCTTGGATAGATCTGAATTCAACATTTATAATTTTATGTGATCCTAAACTGACAACAGTATGGTTTTGACCAGACCAAATGCAAAATTATGATAACTTGAGAAAGATTTCCAAGCGCCTACATGAGAAATGATGCAGCCATACAGTGTTGCCGTTGATAATTTTTTAATTATTTTTTTATTAATTTTATTTTCAAAATGTGTACCAAGAAAATGCAGTTTGTATCGACCCACAACAGAATGGCATTTTTCAGAAATATGCTTTAGAAACATAGTAAACTAGTTTGCTGAGATGCGCACCTCCAGAAGAGATGCCCATGAAGGGACGGACTACTGAACCACCGCATCCAAGCAGTACGTCTTGAAGCTTATACATTCTTTGACAAGAAAATCACTGCAACACAAATTTCATAAGAAATCAATGGCAACAGTTCAAAAAAATGAGCAAATGAATAAATCTTACAAGATTCGTTCCACCATCTCTGCCGAATCCCATCTAGGACTCCATGGATAATTATTTAGAGGAGGTGACATTATTGGTGCGCCTTGAGAATTGAAATGCTGCAGTTGTTGCCAATATGGTGTTAGAGTTGAAAACAGATTTATTCTCCATTTTATATAATTACTATTTCCAAATATATGTTCTTTAAAAGAAATCGAAGCTATCAGATGAATTAGAATGAAAAGTATATCAAGCAATCCATGCTAGAAGGAAATGAATGAACGGACATAATGAATATGCATCTAATTCAGCCACCCTAAAATGACTTTGGCCATGTATCTAACACTTTCATTCTCATACCAATTGTTATAAAAAATATCCCTTCGGCTAAGAGGTTCTCCAAGAATATTTATATAAATGCTGGATACAAGCAAGGGACGTGTATGGCTAAATTTCCAACGCTCGAACCCAAGTGAAAAGTTGCAAGCCAAGGTTTAAGAACAATAAAGATAGGTAGGATTTACTCGGCTACAATATAACTGGTCAATGTGGAAAAGTAAGATGACTTCTATATCTTGTCAGCTCAACAGGCACCAAATAGAGCCCGTCATGCCCGCTAGCAATAAAATTTTAGCATTTTTTTCTTAACAAGCTCTTTATCTTCTAAGCTTTTTTTCTTTTTTCTAAATTGCTCTTGCAAAGGTGATATGAAATCACACAAATTAAGATCTACTCTCTTCAAAGTTGAGGAAAGCATGGAGAATGCTATAGACAAGAAGAAGAGCCTTTCGTGAATCAGAGCCAAGCAACAAAGATGACTTGATAAAAAAGTTCATTGTAAAACAGATCAATGAGAGATTCGAGGGCAGATGATGGCAATGACCAGAAAGCTTTGGAGCATATGCCAAGAGTAATACCTCGGGTCAAAATCCATTTGGTACTTCAAAATCCAACAGCTAGAGCACCAAAAACTTTACTATCTATGATACTGTTCTAGGGCTACTATAAGGTATTTTGGAAGTGGATATAGTGGAGAGGTAGTTGTGGAATAGTGAGAGCAAAAATATGTGAGGTCAATGACTTTTGGAAGGGGGTAGGCATTAGAATCTGCTACTGGACAGTAGCTTTGGGTTGTTTAAAAACTGTCCTGGTTTAAAATAACGAAACGGTTGACGAAATGGGGATTTGAGCATTTAAAACATTTATGTTTAAAATTTATTTGAAATTCAATATTTAATAGTTATAGAATTTAGTCTTGTCGACTCCGAACCTTACGAGAATAATTAAAATTAGGTGACTTGGACTTGCAAGTTCTTATATTGGTGATGCATTATTTCTAACTCACTAAAGTCGTCAACTACAGAAGTAAAGAGGAGGATCAAACTAGCTGAGCGAAACTCAACCTTGTCCTATTGACAAAGAAGTTCAATGTCTATAAGTTAATTGTCTCGAGTTCAATTTCACAACTGAGAATTTATAACTTTGAAAAAAGTGTAAATTCTTTGAAAAATGATTTGTACACTTTTCAAAATAGGAGCAATTTGAGTGAAAAAAATTTATTTTGACCCGCGCAACATTCTCAAACCGTTCAAGTTTAAATACTAATTCATTTTGGTGAAGCACATGCAGGTTTGATTTTATAAATATGACTGATTTCAAGGATTTAATAGACTTAAAAGCAACTTGAAAGATCTTTTTTTTAAATATGAACATGATATAAAACTTTTCAAGTAACACATGCAAGACTTCAAAATTATGCATGGTCGACTTATTTACAAACACACACTAAAGCATTTATAATTCAATAGTATCTCAAGTGTTCATCATCAAGTCTTAAGAACGAGGGTCCAAATTTCAAAATATTTCATTTTAGAGAGATAACCATGAAGCTCATATAAATTTTGAAATAACTCACAAATGAGAATATTTGCAAAAATATTGTGATTTTGGATTACAAAATTTTATTTTGGACTTAAAAAGGAACAGTCTTCTATCTGCTTGCATATTAGAATTGTAGATCCGATGGCAAATTTGGAATTTTAGCTCATGATATATAGAGTTTGTTGAATTCTTAAACATTCCATAAGCTTTGAATCTCTTTTATAAATGAATTATTGCATATTTTCTAAGCGAACTTGCGGAACTTGCATAAGCTTCACTCACTTTTAGTTCTCATAAATAAAAATAAAGATCCATACAAAAGGGCACACCTTTCATTTTATTTTATGTCAAGTACAATAGTTCATGCTTTTTATAATATCTTGTTTGTGATTCTTTATGAGCCATCAAAACACATTCTTTTCAATTTTAAATTATTTTTCAAATCTAAATGTTCACATTTGAATCAATTTTCAAACCTAGAGCCTAAGTTTGAATGAATTTTCAAGTTTAAAAGCTCAAATTTGATTATTTTAAAACCTTGAGAGCATAAATTTTAAAAGTCCAAATTCAATTATTTAAAGCCCAAATGATTCACATTTCAATTATTTTACAAGTTCAAGTGATCCAAAAAACTTAAAGATTGTTGTATTTTCAAGTCACCAAAAATATTAGAAATCTCTCGACGTCAACTCACATTAGGTGTTATAAGGGAGAATGTCAGCCTTCCCATTTTAAAAGACTTCACCAGTCAGTGTCGTGAGACACTGCGTCCAGGGAGTAAAAATATGTATTTCAGTCCACAGTCTTAAAAGATGTTATGGGTCTTCAATGTACCAAAATAGTCAATCACGAGCACAAATTTTCCCGAATAGGTACTTTACTTGAACGACACTTAATTTCCTAGAGAGGTGCTCACATTTCCAAGGACGATGCTTAAATCTCCTAATTTTTATAACAAATTCCAAACGAGTCCTTAATTTTCTTAACAATACTCAATTCCCTGGATAGGTACTCGAGCTTCCTCGAATTTAAATTTTGAAAATTATCCTCCCACGCTCATTTTGTTATACCTTTGCAAGATAGATTACAACGACGAAATAATGAAATAAAAATACAACACAGATCTCACTCTTTTTTATAACAATATACAATATTAAACAATAATAGTAAATTGGCAAAGAAAATGCTTGACTTGCACGTGGGACTCAGACTCAGGCTCAGAGGTGGGTTGGGATTGAAACAAAGCAATATGGTTCAACTTAGGGCAGACCAGTAGAGGGAGTGGAGCAAAGAACGAAGGATTTACTTAAGTGGTACCTCGGTCCTCGATTGCGTGTGATTTGAACCTAGAGAATAAAGCAACTTCAGTGCAAGGCTTCGGTGCAGGGAAGATTGGAGGTCTTTTTATGTTCTAATCCCATCATTGGTTTCATGTTGGCTCTGATCGCGAGTGTATCACGAGGGTTTCGTTCATGATGGGGTAAGAAGGTGGAAGGTTGTTGTGATATAGAGCAGGAGCGAGAATGGAAGTTTCTGCGGCTTCTGTGTGTTGACCTCATTTTTGGTGAGGTCTCTTCTTCTTCTTAGAGCATAGGGTCTAGACTTAAGACTTCTTATTAGACTATCTTAGAGGACTAGTTTGGGACCCGCACCAACAAGAAATTCAAGCAAATTCTTGACTCCTTGCAGTTTCGTATGGATGGTTCTAAATACTCTACATTTTGTTGAGTCGATTAAAACCAATCTAACGAAACTCGAGTTGAGTACTCATAGGAAGCGCATCGTGACTTCCGCGCACTCTCACGATGCAGGAATACCGCAATTCACTCGTTCGATGCACATCGACACTAAAATTTACATCACATATACATTTATATTTTTGTAATTAATTAAAACTGAAAATATTTCTTTAAAATAATCGATCACAGGATAAAATTTTGAGAAAGAAATTGAATTTGATGTGTTTTCGACCGAGTCGTCGCCGATGTTGTCCGGATGACCCCAGACGACAAAATTGACTGCGCCAGCACGTCCAAAGCGTCAATTTTAGCTAGGAAGGACATATGCATCACTATAAACCCGACAGGCATAAATGACACGAAAATCATAGTATTTAAAAAAAAGTAAATGAATAAATAAAAATGATAATATAAAACACTAATCCTACTTAACCTAAATACGCGCACGCCGCGGCTTAAGCTTCCATGGTTCGGTCGCCTGTGCCCTAGCGTTCTCTCCACGACTTGTCGAGGTGACTCTTTGATTCACTCTGAACGAAGCTTCTTCTCCCTCTGCGTCCAAAGCGTTCGTCCCCTTTAACCCACGCGACTGTATGTTGACTCACTTCATAGCCTCCCTTCGTGGTATGATGTCGGTTACCCGAGCCTTTTGCGCTTGTTTCCTTTAATTAGCTAGGCTCTGCGATGCCCCGTCATCCATCGATGATACAACTACACTCCCTCTTCCTCTCCCTCCCGTTTTTCTGCTTCAAGTATAAAACCCTATGGGGGGAGGTCATATAAGGGGTTAAGAAAATTTTTGGTAGGGGGGAGGTTCTGCTGGAATTTTTACTCAGTTAGGCTTGGAGCTGGTGGGCTTAGCTTCATGTGGGGATTCTGTCTTTCTTTTTTTTCTTTCAAAAGGCTCAAGCAAGGTAACTTCTTTCCTTTCTGCTCTTCTTTTCTGCTCGACAGAGGCTCAATAAGCCCAGGGGAATAAAAAAATCTTAAGCAAGATTTTACTTCAAAAAAATATACTTGATTACCTTGCCTAGATTTTCCTTTTGAAATTATCAATTGCTATGAATGATTAGGCCTTTAGCAAGTTTGTTGAGCCTAATTTAATTACCTCATCTTTTTTTCTTAGCTGAGGGTTTAGACTTGTAAATGGCAATGCTTCAAGTGTTATGCATGTGAAGATTTCTTTCTTTTGTTCTTATTACACCTGACTTTTATGCCATCCATCTTCTTTAGTTTATGTGAAGTCCAAATGTTGTTTCACCCCTATATATTTGATGTTTTCTTTGTCGGTTCATTCCTTGTTATCTTTCCCCGCAGGCTGCATTACCTGGGCCTATTTGAGGGCTCTTGGGCTGCACGTGTGCAATGTTTTTAAACTCGTTTGGATGTGAGATTTCAAGTTGGTTCAGTTCAGTTTTGTGGAATTTTATAGCCTGGGTGTTATGAGTTGGTTCAGTTCAATTTTGTGGAATTTTGTAGCCTCGGCTTTATGAGCTAGTTTGGTTCAGTTTTATCGAGTTTTGTGGCTTCGGTTCTATGAAGCTGGTTTGGTTTGGATTTGTAAATTCTTTGGCTTCAGTTTTACTAAGAGCATCGGGTATGTTTCTGAAATTGATTATTCATCGGTTGTGAGGCGGTTTTGGTGCTCTATTTGTGGGAATGATGTAGGGGTTTTTGGAACTTTGTTTTGTTTCTTCTCTGTTGCCCCTCTATTCAAAACATATGTGCATGGTTACTTGTTACTTTGGGGCTTAATGGAGTGAGGTTGTCGTTTGCTTCCTTCAGTTGGTTTGGAGTTGTTATATTATTATTGCCCCACTCAAGTTATATGTGTTTGGGCTCTTCTCGTGTCGTGTTGGGATTTGCCTCCCTGCTGTCCTTATCCGAAACATGTTGTTGGGCTCTCCTTATGTTGGTTTTGATTGTTCCCTTGTTGCCCTTACCTGAAATTTGCAGTTTGGGCTCTTCTTGTGTTGTGTTGGGATTTGCCTCCCTGCTGTCCTTACCCAAAACATGTTGTTTGAGCTTTCCCTGTGTTGGTTTGGTGATTCCCTTTGCTGCTCTTACCCTTAATCTGCTGCTTTTAAGGTGGGATTAAATGCATTAATCTTCGTTGTCCGGAAAATTCGAGTGGCCTTTTTCGAGATCGGTTTGCTTGATGTTTTTTTTTTTTTTGGAGAGTTTCAATGCCCGATTCTTTGGGCTGAATTGACTGCAGTTCGGAGCCCTTTTAATACTTGTTGGGGAGGTCTAGTTGCAATTTGGACACCTTTTGGAAGTGCGGCTTTTGGGCAGGTCTTGGATTGAATTGAGCGCAATTTGGAATCTTTTAAAGTGTCTTTTGAATATGTTTTGGGCTAGTAATCGGAACCTTTCGATACATTTCTTTTGGGTTGTTATATCGGCGGTTTGGAAAAGAGTTAGCTATTGATAAATGTGCTCATTTTGATATTTACTTGAGGTATTCTATTGGGTGAATATTTGAGGCTAACCTTCCTGTCGTTTTAGCCTCTTATACTATTTTTGAAAGTGGGTTAGCCTTCTTTCTTTTTTGGTTCTCTTTCTTTGCTTCTTGGTTTGGTTTAGGTGCTTCCGTCTAAAAACACAAGCGCGTATATATAGTTGTGGTTATATATGAACCATCAAGCAGGGTTCGTAAGTTGGACGCTCTTTTTTGGGGTTCAAAGGTCATGATGACAAAGGCATCGGGTGATAGAGCGGAATAATATTGTATCCTACGACATCGGGAACCAACCCAGAGACCCGGTGAAAATATAAGATGACAATATTATTCACCGACACTAGACTAGCGATGACCCTTGTCTTCTTAGGCTGCTAGTGCTCCTAACCCGGCAGTGTGATCGACTTGTGGACAATTAAGTTTATAAAATACAACGATAAGAACAAATACGCTATTTACAAAGTATTTCGACTACTAAAATAGATATTAATTTTGTTTATATGCATGCCAGAATATAAATTTTAATTAATATAATTTGATTGTCCACTTGTCAATTATCTGCACTGGGCTAAGGATTGCCCTCCTAAGATTGTATTGTTGGAAATTTCTAGTTGAATGTCGATGACTGATGGTTGCCTTCGAAGTCCCTCTAGAATAACTAAATCTGAGCCTACCCCGACCTGAATGCTTACGGTTTTCTTTCTTTCCTCGGATTTTCATATGTTGCTTACGGTTTTATTGGAGTCTTTATAGATCACTCTTGATTTTCTTCGAGTTTTCCTCGTATTTTCAATGATTTTCTTCGAGTTGTCGTGGGTCATTTGTGACTTTCCTTGAGTTGTCCTGGTGACGTTTGTTATTCAGTTTTATTTAAATAAATGCATGCTTACCCATTTGTTATCTTTTTTTTTCACTATACTCGTTTACTTTTACCTGCGACACTGACCACATTTACAGGACCAGCAAACCCGCCAGGTACACGGGTTTATTTTATATTTACAGTATTTAATTACATGTTTACTGTATTTTATTGTCTGTACTGCACATTATACTGTCTTTCTTTATTTACCGTTTTCTTTTACCGCACATTACTGTACATACATATAGTTTGTGCTTGCGATGTTACTGCTTATTGTTTACTGTGCTTCGTAGCATGTTTTCGTTTTATTATTCATGTTACTTCTACAGACCTGTAAGGGCCTTCAGGATAAAGAACAGTATGACACCTGGTTTAGAGGGCACCCTATGGCTAGCCACTAACCTAACAATTGTATATATACACACACTAAAACCCTGAACCTATTACCGACATGTTAAGAAGCTTGGAGTATCCTTTCCAGAAAGAGGAACGGAGAAGCGAGCGGACAGAGGGCAACGATCGAGACCATAACAGCGAAGCAAAGGACGATCTTCAGTTGGAATTTTCAAAAAATAAACAACAAACTCATAGGACTTCGAGGTAATCCACTTATTGCGACATAAATCCTCACTTCCGTTTTAGGCCTTTATATCATTCTATTGTGCATTATAATTCTTTATTTTCTTTAGGATTCTGAGGTCGTCATTCGATACAACGTAAATTCTCCTATCTTCCTAGATCATTTGCACGATCGGGTATTATGCTAGTGTAAGTCCTAAATAATAAAACTGACAGAATGAAACATCAAATAACATCTCTTCAAAATTAAAGTCTAAAAGTAGGATAGTTGGGAAATCACAGGGTTCCCTCTCAGATCTGTGACATCTCTACCCTTCACTCATTTGGCTCTTGAAAATAATTGTTCCTATTTTAAGCTCTTCCCTTTTGATTTTCTTATATTCAACATTGGAAGCTTAAACAATGAGATCTTAAAGTCAAAACCACTGATATTAATTGAAAGTTTTCTTAAGTGATTTCGATCATTTAAGATGTAATTAACTATAGGGGTTTGCCTCTACAGAGAACTCAAGAACTCAGCTTAATATAAACCCTATTTAATCTTTTGTATTAGATAGCGAAACTTGTCGGTTTATAAAAAAAGAGTTTCGCAGGCCAAACGGATGTCACAAACACTTTAGTTTATGTGGTTAAACCTACTAACAAATGGTATGTTTATCCTTCGGGATAGTACATTACTTGAGGTATCGTGCTCAACCATCTGGACCGTCGAATATGTGAGGTCCCTTCAGTCTCACTTTTCTAAATTAAAATATTATTATTTTCAAAAATTATATTCATATATAAATTAAATTGAAACATTATTTTTCAAAGTTAAAATATTATTTTATAAAGTTATAGTCATATATATATATATATATATATATATATATATATATATATATANAGGATAGTTGGGAAATCACAGGGTTCCCTCTCAGATCTGTGACATCTCTACCCTTCACTCATTTGGCTCTTGAAAATAATTGTTCCTATTTTAAGTTCTTCCCTTTTGATTTTCTTATATTCAACATTGGAAGCTTAAACATTGAGAGCTTAAAGATAGAACCACTGATATTAATCGAAAGTTTTCTTAAGTGATTTCGATCATTTAAGATGTAATTAACTATAGGGGTTTGTGTCTACAGAGAACTTAAGAACTTAAGAACTAAGCTTAATATAAACCCTATTTAATCTTCTATATTAGATAGCGAAACTTGTCGGCTTATAAAAAAAAGAGTTTCGCAGACCAAACGGATGTCACAAACACTTTAGTTTATGTGGTTAAACCTACTAACAAATGGTATGTTTATCCTTCGGAATAGTACATTACTTGTGATATCGTGCTCAACCATCTGGACTGTCGAATATGTGAGGTCCCTTCAGTATCACTTTTCTAAATTAAAATATTATTGTTTTCCAAAATTATATTCATATATAAATTAAATTAAAACATTATTTTTCAAAGTAAAAATATTATTTTATAAAGTTATAGTCAAATATATATATATATATATATATATATATATATATATATACATAATTTAATTTAATTAAATCCAAAAGAAAGAATCTGCAACATTATTGACTGACACCGTGTTCAGAGCGAGCGAGAGGAAAGAAGGCAACAAAGGTTTCTAGTGGTTTCTGACATGCAGTAAGATGGGAGTTGTGGTAGCCTTCATACGCAGTGGAAATGAGAGCGTCAGTGCAGGCAGTGAAAAGAAGTTCGAGCCAAGGGAGGCGAGGTGTAGTCTATGGCATGTTGCAACAGAAGACGGACGAAGAGGAAGAAGGCATGGGCTAGCATGAATAGAGAAAGGACTGGCAGGAGATGAATGAGTAGAGGGTTTTGGACTGGAAGAGAATGATTGGGAAGAACAGTGGATGTGAGGGTTTCTATCATTCTTTTCTGGGATGCGTTCGAGGAAGTTGTACTTTTTACTTCAAACAAAAGTGTTTCTTGCGAATAGTTACATGAGCAAGAGCAAGAAAAAAATTTAAAATGTGGACTTTCACATATAAGAAGCTTAACTTATTTAAATTAAATCATATATTAATAGAATAAGATTTAATTTGCATTTATTAAACCTATATAAATTTATGTTGTTCGATTTCAATGTGTGTGTGTGAACATCTTGTGCGTAAAATTTCATATTGTCCTTTGTGCACAAGTTAGCTTCGTATTTTACATTCGTGCCAACATTATTTGAATGACTTTGAAACATATCGAAACATTTTCAAACTAACTTGCAAGATATCGCATCCAATTTTTATTTTTGAAATTATATTCGCCCATATTAAACTAAGAAATTTATATTGAGATCAGCAGTTTTCACTAACGATTTAGAGGCATTACTTGTATAGAGTTAGACGTGAGGTGTTTATAAATCATAGAGCTTAAGGTATATATTCACTAAGAAAGAATTAAACTTGAGGTAGAGAAGATAGCTAGAGTTTATTAAGCACTTTGGAAAGGTAGATGTGGTTGTATATGTGTTGAGTACGAAGGCTTCAGATAGTTTAAATTAGTTGATTATTCAATAGGAGCAATTAGTCAAAGATATGGATAAACTAGAGTTGTCAATGAATGATTATAATGATGAGAACATGATTTAGTTAAATCAGTTTATGGTTCAATCTACCTTCAAATAAAAAATCAGAGATTCACTAGCTAGATATGGTATTATTCATAAGATCTTGGAGCAGTTCAAGACAGACAGTTTGGAGAAATGTATGATGGATGGACGTGACTTATTGAAACTGAAATACAAAGATAACATTTATGCTCTAGATGTGGATAGTTTGAGAAATAAAATTCTAGAGTAAGCACATTTATATGGTCATACTATTCATCTAGGGAGTAATAAAATATATCAAGAGCTCAAAAAATATTTTGATGGCCATGCTTGAAAATAAGTGTTTGCAGATTATGTGGCTAAATGTCTTACATGTCAACTGATGAAGTCAGAGAATCAAAGGTTAGGTAGTCAATTGAATCATTGTCAATACCAAAGTGAAAATGGAAGGATAGTCATAAATTTTATGGTTGATTTGTCTAGATCAAGGCAAGGACAAGATATTATTTGGGTCAAATTTATTACCACTCAAACAAATAGATCATGTGGAGATGTTAGCAAGATTATGTGGATGAGATTATAAGATTGTATAGGATTACCAAAATCCATAATCTCTTATTGAGATGAAAGATTTACATCCAGATTGTGGAGAAAGATTCGAAAGATTTTTGGTACAAGAATAACTTTTAGTATAGCTTTTCACCCTCAGAAAAATGGTCGATCAAAGATGACTAATCAAATAATAGAAGATATTCATTTATGTGTATTTAACTTTGGTGGAGGATGGTAGTCACATGTATCATTAATAATATTTTTATAATAATAGTTATCAGACTAATATTGAAATGACTTCATATCAAACTCTATGGAAGAAAGTGCAATACACCACTATGTTGGTTTGAAGTAGATGAAAGAAAAATCATTGCTGCAGATTTAGGAGATGATACCATTGAGAAAATTCGACTAATCAGAATATATTGAAGGTTGTGCAGGATAGACAAAGGAATTATTATGTGCCACACAAAGACCGGTGAAGTTTGCAGTGTGAGTTTATTTTTACCAAAATCAATTTATCGAAAGGTATTCAAGATTTTAGAAAAATTGGAAAGTTGATTCCATGAAATATATAAGTCTATATGAAATTATGGAAAATTTTGAAAATGTGACTTATAAATTGGCTCTACCACTTCACATGCAGGAAGTACATAATGTTCGTCATATTTCTTCACTTAAGAAGTATATTGCCGATGATCAAATAGAGTTATCGCGGATTCAATTGATATACAACATGATTGGACATATAGAAGAGTTTGAGACGATACTAGATTATGATATTAAGAAGTTGCGTGATAAACGGATTCTATTTATAAAGATTCTATGAAAGCATAGATATGAAAAAGATACTACTTTGAAGAAAAAAAATAGCTATAGCTATTTATTTGAGGTATGTTAATTTTTAAATTTTATAGATGAATTTTTTATGGGGGGAGGTTATAATGATTGTATAAATAATAATAATAATAATAATAATAATAATAATAATAATAATAATAAAAGAAAAATTTTGATGTCGGTTCGAAGAGAATAACTACCTACATAGTTTTAATTAGGAGAGAAATGCCTCCTTTAGAATTAGACGAATAGAAAAGAGGCAGAGCGAGAGTGAGATGTAGAAGCCTGGGAGTATGAGAAGGAAGCCACATACCTTGCTATCAACACCACATTCAAGTGAGGGGAGTCAACATTACTTGTAAACTTTTTGGCAATCTGCGTCTGTCTAGGGCAAGAAGACAACGTCACTACTTCCGAAGGAGGTGTGCATGACAATTGGTGCATTGAAGCCTGCACTTGAGATGATGTCGCGCGTGCGATCTAGGGGGAAGAAGAATAAAAAGAGCAAATCGAGTATGGGAGACATAGTAGCCTTGTGGAATTGTTGAACCGAACAATGCAGGGAAGAGCAACCGAGTTGAGCACAAGATTGCACTGCTTGTGGGAGGAAAATCTGTGTGTGTTGAGGCCAAAGGGAGGAGTAATCAGCCAGCTTTGTGTTTGATAGAAGGGAGCGAACCCGCATGTGGGGAAGTACAGTCGAGCCTTTGAGGAAATAAGGTTTATGGTTTTATGTTTTAATTATGTGAATAATTTGATTTATTTTAGCAAATATTATTAAATTAATTTTAGATTTTATTAACCAAAATGAGTGATTATAATTAATCGAGTAATCAAATTAAAGGACTCGAAGAGATCAAATCAACATTTG
The DNA here is from genome assembly GCA_003013225.1 of Phalaenopsis aphrodite. Classification (NCBI taxonomy): domain Eukaryota; kingdom Viridiplantae; phylum Streptophyta; class Magnoliopsida; order Asparagales; family Orchidaceae; genus Phalaenopsis; species Phalaenopsis aphrodite. The sequence goes on along the minus strand of NEWO01000186.1, from coordinate 1,555,337 downwards.
TGCAAAGGAAGGAGATAATCTCAAGTAAGTTCATAGTTAATTTTTTATTTTGGGATTTTATATATTTAAATGAAAAGTATTAATTATTTTTTTTATGGATTAATGCAAGAAATTAAAGATTTTCATTACAATCAATATAATTATGAGAGGTGTTCAAAGAAAAAACCAAAAAAAATTATCTGATGTATATTATTAATTCAAAAAAATTTATGAAATTCAAATGAAACTATTAATTTAAGATGTAAATTATTTTTAGTTTTAGACATAAATCATGATAAAATAAATAACATATCAACAATAATAGATAATTTGATAGAATATAATGATTCATATTTTTAGGCATCAAATAAAGAAGGAAACTAAAGGTTCAATGTGACCAAAATCATCAAGTATAAGCAAGGTGAGTACTTATTATTTTATATGCATGATATTTGTTTTCTTTTATTTTAAGATATTTATCATTTCAATAAAATATTTTATTATTTCAAACAGGCTTAAAAGCTTTTCTATGATTAAAAATAAATAAGAAAAAATGAAATGATTGCAATATGATTAACATTGCTCCACCTTTTATATTGCAAAAAAGGAAGAATATATGAAGTTAATAATTAGAAAAATAAATTATAAATTATATGAAAGATAAATGATTAATCTATTAGGAGCCACCTCCTTTTACAACTATTTGGGGATGTTATTATACACGTGCATGTTAAATGTAAAAAAAATAATATATGATGTCCATTTATAATACAGAATAATAATAATTGTTATAATACAAAATTGTAAATAAAATGGTAAAGAATTTATCTTTAAGGCATAGAATTTTGGTGATATTCTTAAGATGATATCTTAAAATAATATTAAATGAAAACAGATAAATGATCAAAAGAATAACAATATAATTGATAAAATAATTTAATCAAAATTTTATAAAATATAAAATATACTCTATTGACTACTCAGCATATTCTTTTAAGCATTCATATTAGACATTTGCATATAAAAATTAAAGCATAATAAATCGGTAATTATTCACAAAGTTGATTTAAATTTAACATTTTATTTAATTGCTCTTTCAGGAAAAGCTCGACTAGACTGATATGACTGATAAAAGAAAATTTATTTACAAAAGAATAGAAACTGTTGAAAATAGATAGCAGATCGTTGCATTTTATGGGTAACATTTTATCCGTTTTATCGCATTACATCTTTTGCACTTTTTGACTGGATGATCTTTATATATTTTAAATTTTAGAGGATATTTCTTGTATATAATAGATTAGTGGCTCCTTTTAGTTAAATGTTACTACGAACTAATATTACTATTTAAATATATTTATTTTTATCGTTCGTTCATCCATTCTTGCCTTGGTTAACTCTAAGTTCTCAAGCCGGGTAGTGACAATAAGAATGCTTGATGAAGTGATAGAAGAGACTAGAAAACATTTGGTGGCCCAAGTTGTGACAAATAATGCTAATGTTTACAAGACAATTGGCAATAAATTTACAGAGAAAAAAAATTATATATATTAGACACTATGTTGCACACTTCATATACCCGATTTTTTAAAAAGATTGGTGACTTGCCCCGACATAAAAATGCACTTGCCAAAGCAAAAGAAATCAGTAAATTAATCTAAAATGATTCTTGGGTATTTCCCTTGATAGCAAGTTTTATATTAAAAAAAAGAACTCCTAAGCCATATTATAACAAAATTCATCTGAACTTATTTAGCTCTATAGATATGTTCAAAGCTAGGCAAATATTGGAGAAAATGTTCACTTCTACTCGATGATTTAACCATGCATAGGCAAAGAAAGTTGAGTGGAAATAAATCAGAAAAATTACTTTAAACAAGATAGAATGGTCAAATATCAGATATGCTATAACAACCATAAGGCCGTTGATTCAGAGTTTGAGGTGCATGTAAAGAAAAACTTAGCTATAGGGTGTATTTAAAATGCAACAAAAAAGGAGAATGAATTAAATTAGAAGGAAAAGAGGCCACCCATAAAATAATTTCGAATATCATTGATGAGAAACGGTTGCTTCAATTACACAACTATTTGCACGTTACCCGATAATTCCATAACTCTCAATTCCAACTAAGAACTCTAATAACTCTCAGATTAAGGGTCCGTTTGGGAGGGCTTTTAGACCGCGGAGGGGCCTCCTTTCATAAAACACGGGCCGCGGGTTCGACCCGCAGCTCTCGTTTCTTCTCTTTATTTTTACTACATAGCCCTTGATTAAACTTCGCGTTCGTCGTCTGCCCTAACCTTCCCCGCGAAGCTCTCTCTTCTATTGCCCTAACCTCTCGTTTCGGACATCTTCTTCCTCCAGTATCCACTTTTCCTATCTTCTCTGGTGGATTTTCTCCTATTTTTTGAGATGTTTTAGTTTTTCGTTTCTGCCCTCAGCCGCTTAATGGTTGCTGATGTTGCGATGTTTCCGTTGGTTTTTATTATTATTATTATTATTGAATGTTTTGAGTGAGAATTTGGCCAATTATCTCATCCTTCAAATGCTTTTCCCTAAAATTTATATGTGGCAAGAGATCGATTTCTACACAATGTTTTCGTTGCATTCCTTCATCCTCTGTTAAATTCTATCCTCTCTTTATTTGATGGGTTGTCTTTGTGGTTTATGCTCTCTCTCCTTATTTGATGATTTGCCTGTTGTGATTTGTGGTCTCTAGATTGGTGGGATTGATCTTTGTGGTTTGTAGTCTATGTTTTTGCTAATTCATGGCTAATCGGTATGCAATGCTATTTGATTAGCTGTTGTAGTTTGCTAATTCATGGTGGAGTTGTTCTCGATATTTGTCATGTATAAAAAGGGTTAGTAGAGATGTTGATTTCAATTGGTTAATAATGTAAATTTTAATGCTTAGTTTTTAGAAAGGATTTTTCTTATACCACTTCGAAGTGAGGTAGAGAAGAAGTTGGTTAAACTGTGGAATGCTTTCTTGATTTCAATTGGCTATACATAACAAATTATGAGGCTTGGGAATTATAATGGGTTTCTCTATTAGCACTTTTTTGCCATGTGGAGAAGAAGATTTGGATTGCTTTATTTGTTATTTTATTTTATAAGTTTTACTTTTAATTTGTAAAAATCTATGTGGATTAGTTCTTTTCATATTAGTGGTGGGCAAGATAAAATAATGCATATCCTCTGTTATGAGGGACAAATATGTGAATTTAATCTATTGTTATCTCTGTCTAAATTAGGTTGAATTGGGAAGTAGACCAACTACATAGTTTAACAAAGAAAAATGGCATTCAGTGGTGTGTACTGGCATACGACTCAATTCTTATGTATTTACCCGTGGGTTGCACTATGCTCTACTATGCATTCAGTGTGCGTGGTTGTCAAAGTTTAGGGGTGAGCTTTTTAAACACATAAGAATTTTTTGCTATGTGTGTAAGTGCATACTAAAGGTGTGCTATGTATGTAAGTAAATAAGATATGTTTACTTACATAAGAATTCAGTGATGTAAGAACATAAGGAATGGGTGCTATGTAAGCACAAAAGAAATGTTACACGATGAAAGTTTATGCGTGAGATTTTTAAATACAAAAGAATTATGTGCCATGTGTATAAGTACATAAGAAATGTGCTTTTGTTTGGAATACATAAGAATTATAAGATGTGTGTAAGTATATAAGAATTTATGTTCTATTTGTATAAGTGCATAATAATTTATGTGCTAGGTGTGAGTTTTGATTGAAATACATAAGAAATTGGTTATTTTTTTTTGGAATACATAAGAAATGTTCTTTGTAAATACATAAGAATTGGTGGGATTGCTCTATTTAGATAGAAGGGTGGCATTTCAACATATATTTGGAATATTTGCTTACACGTGATTAAATTCCTATGCATTTACACATTTAACCATTAATCATATATTTTCACATAAATGAGACCTAACATAAGTGCATAAGTTCTCTTTTTGGAGTGATATTACATATTTTTGAACATAAGAACTATGTGTTATGTTTGTAAATAGAAAAGACCTATGTGCTTTGGTTTGTAAATATTGTGAGATTGCTATGGATTTGGTGGGATTGATCTATTTTAATATATCGTTAGAATATTTACTTACAAACACAATTCTTATTGCTTTCACATATCTATTAATGTTTCTCATGGCTATTTCAATTATACATTTATACATTTGGATTTAGAAAATTTGAGTGAAAATTTGAGGTCGAGGTGGTGTCAATGTGGTGATGATGTAAGTGGTGTTAGGGATGGTATTGTCAATGTGGTGATGATGTAAGTGGTGTTAGGGATGGTATTGTCAATGTGGCTAGAGGGGTTGGGGATGGTGGTGTGTGCTCGTATGTGTGGATGTGGTGTTGTGGGGTGCGCGATGGTGTTGTGGTCTTCTGTGTAGATGTGTGGTGGTGTGTGTGTGGAGGGGTGGCTGTGTTGGCAAGTGTGTGGAGGGTGGCTGTGTGGTGGTGTGTGGAGGGGTGGCTGTGTGGTTGTGTGTGTGTGGAGTGGCCGTGTGTGTGTGGCCGTGTGTGTGTGGAGGGGTAGATGTGTGGTGGCCAAATGTGTGGAGGGGTGGATGTGGTGGCCATGTGTGTGTGGAGGGTTGTAGATGTGTGTTGGTGGTGTGTGATAGACTGTTGGCATGTGCATATATTGTTACATTTTTGTTTAAATTGCTTTCTTTTTTTCATCATAGTAATAAAATGGCTAAGACTAAAGAGGCTGGTACACCCGCAATTTGGCACAAATAAATAAAAATGATATTTTGTGACCTTTGCCTCAAGGGGATCAATCTGGGAAATAGGCCTATTTCCTATTTCAACAAGGAAGCGTGGCGTAAACTATTAGATTTGCATGATTTCCAATGCAAGCATATGTAGTAAGCATGTCTAAGTTTGTTCCCTGGTATAGAGATAAATTTAAACAACAAACCTGGGAACTTTGCAGAATCAATGTAGGTTGTTGCTTCGGGAACTGTGTGGACAGTGAAAAATGCACCTGCCACAAAGACATTGCTAAGTGATAAATGCTGTACTACAGAAGAAAAAAAAAAGTACAACGCCGAATATAATTGCTTCATGGCCTTTTTACTCTTTCTTGATCGCTAAATTAAACTAAGGGAATTTGTGAAATTGAACCTGAAAACTAAATCTAGGCCTACTAGTTTACAAGAAATTTGTGACTGACTACACAACAAAAATCATATCTGATCACTTCTTAAGATATTTACACACATCCACACAAAAACAAATGCATATGCCTTGGCTCAACAAAATAAGGCAAGGCTATTCAAATAGGCAATAAAAACAACCTTTAACAATTGATTATCTTTGCACTCCTGAATTTCCTCATTCTTTCGCACCAGTATGATGTAATTTAAATTTTTCATACATTCACTCTTCTGAGGTAACAAAACCACTTGGACAAGTTGAATTGGCATATAAATGAGAATTTTAAGATTTATGCATGGTAAACTTAGCAAGAACCTTTGAATATCATATTTTAGAGGCTTGGTGGGTGAAGAAAATATTACAATTAAGATAATCAATATTTGAGTTGAGGTCCAGACATATATAACAGAGCACATATGATGGATCAATAGGATAAAATGCATGAGTAAGAAATATAAAGGAAATGTAGAGACCTATAACATGATTACAAGTTTTACAGGAACACGTGCTCAAGTAGAACTCTGTAGATATGAACAGAGAGGAAGCATTCAATAATCTGATCAAAATATTCATCTTTCAGATAATGATGATCAAAATAATGATAACGTATTCTTAATTTTCAAGAATTAATAAACAATTAAGATCGAAGGTCATGTCCTGAATTTTTTTGTGGAATCACAGCAGAATTTTGTTAAACACCCAAAACTGTAAAAAGTTTGAAAATGCAGATAGATTAAAACATACAAGGAATGTGAAGACTCCCGTCACAGCAAGAACTGTAGCTTTTCTACAAAAAATCTGATAAAACAAAGCATAAGTATGTATTCCATAGCATCAATCAAATTAAACATAAGTAAAAAAAAACAGACCGGATCAGCTTCAAGAGGTCTTCCAAATTTGGGGACTAAAGCCTCAATGAAACGCCTTCTAGCGCCGACAAATGTAACTGCGTCCATGACCTACACGTACTCATTAAATTAAAAGTAAACTGACAAGGCTATAAGGTGAATAAGCAGGCAGCTAATAATGTTTTAGCGAAAAAGAAAGAAAGCAATATTAAAAATCCATGCCAAGAAGCAAGCTAGAACATGACCACAAAAGCACGTGCTGACTACATGTTGCAATAGCTGGAAATATTTAGATCAGAGATTATTGGGTTCAAATGCAATTGATAGTATTTAATGTAGAAAATTCTCATTCAACGGAAAGAGAAAAACAAGTATGAACTGTAGAAATTATAATCTTCTATAGGCTCATGGGGCATTGAGTTTCTTTTATGAATATAACTGACACTCCAAACACTAGGCCAACATGAGTCGCCAACATCTCCATTCTGATAATAGCAACACCAGTCACATACAACAATAACAATATTATTATCCCACTACATGAATCCTTTTTCTCCACTGTGTCCTATTTTCATTTAATTCTAATAAATTAAGATCATTTTGTATACAACATGCCCAAATCTTTTTAGATCTATCTCTACCTATTTTGGCATAAGTCTAATATAAAACATCTACTCTCCTAGCAGGGTCACCAGATGGTCGACATTTAATGTGAACAAACTATCAAAAGTGACTCTCTCTAATCTTATCTGCCACCGGAGTTACTCCAACCCTTTCAGGTATATATTTGTTTCTCATTTTGTCTCTTAGTGTAAAATCGAGCATTCTCATCCCAACAACACTTGACTTAATTTTATGCATTCTACGTCATAAAGCATTGCAAGAAACACAGTTATCTCATACAATTTCTCTTTAACTCTAATCAGTACGTTTCTATCACACAATAAGCCTGATGCATTCCTCCACTTCAACCATCCAACTTGAATTCTATTAATAACATCCTCATCTATATCAAAATCACTTTGAACAATAAACCCGAGATATATAAAATGTTCATCCCTTTTAATTAATTGTTCACCAATTGTTACAACACCATCACTAAATCTACTAGTACTAAAATTACATTCCATGTATTCGGCTTTAGATAAACTCAAATAAGAGCCTTTAGACCCTAAAGCTGACCTCAATAATTCTAGTTTTTCCTAAACTCTTTCTACTCTTATCCACACTCTTTCTACTCTTATCCACAAGAAAATCATTAGCAAAAAACAGACATCAAAGTACATCCTCATGTAAATGTCCTGTAAAAGCATTCATAACTAAAGAAAAAAATAAGGGCTTAAAGTCGATCCTTGATGTAATGCAACTGAATTAGGAAAATACTTGGTTAATCCTCTTTGTGTTCGAACACAATTAACAACCCTAGTATACATATCTTTAATGAGTTGAATATAAGCAATATCAACACCTTTTTTTTTCTAGAACTCTCGAGTACTTCTCTTGAAACTTTATCATAAGCTTTTTCCAAATCAACAAAAATCAAATGTAGATCCTCCTTGTTCTCTATATACCTTTCCATCAAACCTGCCGATCAATGTATAGTTTCCATAGTAGACATGCAGGACATGAATCCAAACTGATTTTGAGGATGCGATGCTAGTCACATGAAAAAAAAAAAGAAACACAAGATTCAAGCAAAAGTTAAGAGCAACCTAAAAATCTCCTTAAAAAAAATGGAGATAATACCATCAGAACCACCAAAAAAAAACATCAACATATTTTCATCTCATTTTTTTCTTGAAAGGCCTCAAACAAAGCATCTTGAAATAAATTAAAAGTCGTTGATATAGATGCATATTGTAAAAATAAAAATAATTTAGCAAAGAAATGATCATCTTAAAATATAAGAGCTCAACTTAAAAAATGAGAATATGTTTATCTTTTCATAAAATTTGTTAAAAAAAAAATTAAAACAAGATACGAGTACAAAATTTGATAGAGTAAGACGGTTAATTGCATTAAAAATATAGCTATAAAAATTTTAGGAATTTAAAAATATAATATATACTAATAAGATTACATCAAGCATTGATATTAAGTCTCTTTTTATTAATGAAAATTAGGTTTTTCTAATGAAATATCTGTGTAAGCCATTTGCATAGCAATTTAATAGGTGATATTTCTATTGAAATGTGTAAAAAGTTTGAAGAATGAAAAAGATTTATGGAAGATAAGGGTGTTTGGAATCAGAGAACAAAGTGTAGGCATGTGATAGTAATTTTAGGGTTTGTAAAATTAACAATTATCAATTAACATTAATGTAAATTGTAATATTATGTGATATTAAAGTTTGATAGTTTAAGTATTCCCATCAATTACATAAAATCATGTATATATAAATGAAGAAGCTAACTGGCACATAGAAAAAGTAACCGGCGAGAATTTGGCAAGTGATATGCCATTAATATGGAAAAAGAACCGAGTAACAATAGAT
>NEWO01000186.1:1530075-1546335 GCA_003013225.1 Phalaenopsis aphrodite | reverse complement strand
GGCTTTAATTTGGAAAACGGTAAAAATACAAATTTTAAAATGTACATGAAAAAATAATTCATTAAAAATATGTCAGTTTTCCCCATTCTAATTAAGGCATCTCAACCAATTAGAACACAAACAATGCTATGGCCAATATTTAAATTCGTAATTAGACTAGAAAAGGTGTCAAAATGACCTGCTCAACAGGTTTTATTTTCTCAAGCAGACTTGGCTCAGAGCTGATTAAACAAAGTCCAAGGCAAGTGCATAGAAAACACAGACCAAACCAAAAGAGAAGACATGCAAGACGCATGCAAAGCTTGCAACGTGTGTGATTTCTATAAATAGATCATCGAAGGGGAGAGAAGCGGTTGACAAACAACAATAGCGCTCATCCAAGTTATAGTGTGTCTTGTTCATTAAAGAAGATATGGACAGATGATGCACTTTGACGCTCCATCTCACAAGTGGCAGAAGATGTGAGGAGACAACGAGCTTCAATGCTATATCTTGTTTGTGAAAAAAGCACAGAGATGATGCGAAGAGAAAGATAGGGTATGCAGACATGGATGACTAACATGAGTGGAGCACACGGGAGAGATTATTTCACTAAGGCGAGCCTAACATGTCTACTCCGTTTCAGAATCCAGGTTTAACAAGAAATGACTGACATAATTTTAAAGTGTATCACATGTGTTAACTCATGTTGGACACATATATGACACCGACACGAAAGGAATGCTAAAGTTTTCATGCTTCACAGTTGTATATATGAAAACAACATACACAAGGTAAAACTTTAGAAACATGTAGAGGAATTAGTACAGCAGTCATAAGTAATTAGCACTTCATATTATTGTAGTGAAACAAAGCTCCTAAAATTGGTCATAGGAATTTAATGGACTAAGCTAAAATCACTCTATGGTTAGATCTAATATACCTTTCAAAATACTAGAATAGTTTAGGAATCAACATTATAAGCAAGCTTTACAAAAAATAATTAAAAGAAAGAAGTAAAATGATATAAGTCATAAAAATTATTACTTAATAGGTTATTAATGTGGGTATCCTTTCAAATTTCTAACAAAACACAGCCTTCTTGAAATTTCTATCTTTAACAACTTGAGCATTTAATATTAGTCAAAGTAGTTATGGACATAATAGTTATGCTTATGATAGAGTAATCTATAAATCATCAAATGATGACTTATCATGCCAATGTATAAGATACTTCTAATACCATCATCAGCAATTGTCAATATTATTATTCATAATAGCTTCAATAAGCTGAATAGATTTATCCGATAAGGTGCTTGATGTGAAGTTGCAACAACAAAAACAACAACAGGAAGCCTTTATCCTATCAAGTAGGATCAACCACATGAATCATTTTTCTCCATTGTCCTATTGAATGTGAATTTGTAAGGGGTGGAAAAAAAAGAGAAATGTGCAAACAACAAGTTCATGAAATAAAATCAAATCAAATATATTGAAGGTAAGAGTGATACAAGTAATTACCTAAATTTTCAATTCGCAAGTGTTAGTCTAAATATGTAGCAAAATTTAAGATGATTCCACCTATCTTGCAATTAATTTATTAAAGGCTCCGGTAGAACACATCTCCAAAAGCAGATGCAACATTATCTTATCTCCTATTTTGAATTATGCATATATTATGTTTGCATCAATGGTAGATTTATAAATGATATAATTAATCATTAGTTTCGAGTGAATAACTTCATATTGATCATGCATATACCATGCGAACGATTCTAAAAATTCATTTGGTCAAGATTCAAAAGAAGTTTAGCAATCAAGGTTGATAATTTGTGAAATTTTAAAATGATATCATGCTTATAGACATATTAACGAATCTATATGCAAATTTGGATATTAGTAGTATCAAATACAACTCATATATGTGCTATATAGTCAAAAAAACATAATAACATGCAGACTCCTCTTAACTACTTCAATTTGGCCATCGATATGTAAGCTATAGGCATTTAAAAATTTACTCGGGATCATTAATTGACATAGAGTACTACAAAAAAAAAACACACATAATTTCTACATGTATAACAATTATCTTAGAAAACCCATGCAGCTTAATCACTTCATTAAAAGGCACTTTTGCCATGAGGGATACATGAAAGAAAATGAGCCTTGAAAAGTAATAAACCACTACAAAGATATGTGTTTAGTTAGTGTTCATGATAATCCTAATACAAAATTCATGCTATCATCCATCCTAGGGTTTAAATGAAATTGGTAAAGTTATATAAAACCCAATATAGTGTCATTTTCATTGTTAATTGATTGACATTTTCTACGTTGTGATATATCATTTTTAAACCCAGTTAATATCATCTATCTAGAGTCATTGCCACATTTTATCACATACAAAATGTCGTACAGAACCTCTGGCATATAGTTCCAATACAAGAAAATTTTATAAATATGAATCAAGGAATTAAACTCGAACTCCTTCGAAAAAAAACATTACCATTAATCATGAAATCATTATTAAGCATAGGTGAGGTGCCAACTAAACTGTTAAGTAATTCGTTCAAATTCATTCGATTTGTCTAGTTCTTCATAATGCTCTTGAAACTCATAACCTTAAATTATATCGTGAGCAAATTGATAGCCACCCTACATAAGGTGTCTATGAATATATTCCAATGTGATGTTTTAACATAACATATATTCCTGTTAAAATTGAACATATTTGGAAATTCTATGACTTAGTTTCTCTTACAAGTTCAAAAATGTAAAAGCTTAAAGATTTGAACATAGGATAAATTACTTGGATGATAAATAATGTCTCCAATATTGAAGTTAATGTACATCAATATAAACCACTCTATCATAATTAAAATACTCTTAATTTCCTCATTTAATGTTTTACTAAAAGAACCATTGGGTGTCCATCCCAACTTAATTTTTTATAAATATATACAATAAATAAAATCTCAAAATCTTTATTAAAATTCAAACAATCAAAATCTTAACTAATATGCGTTAGTAAGTGCCAAATTGATGCCATTAAAAACGTTTTCAAAATAATTCATCCATTTGAATTCTCCATTTTTAAGATGACTAGTAATTTAAATACTAAATATTTGATAAATCAACAATACAAGATAGCCAAATTATGTCAACTCTAAATATCATGGATATTAATAGATGACCAATTTCTAATTGCTTTAAACATGTCCAGATCAACAAATAATCCTTCAACAGCACTACAAGCCCCAAAAATATATGGAAAAAATGACAAAGCAGCATTTTTTTCAAATTCAAATATAACTTTTTGAATTGTAACTTTTGAAAGATTTTCTGAAAATGTATTGAATGTGCATTCCTTGATTTCCTATGAATCTAATTATCCTCAAAGCATAAGACCTGAAAATTTTCAGTAAAAGTTCTCAAAACATAATTCATAATCCTCATGAACACACTTAGGGTATTCTTTAATATTAGGTATCATTAACCATTAATATAAACCATCATTTGCCTCAAATTTTATTTTCCACCCATTTTGCCCAACCTTCCTAAGTAATAAACAACTTATCGAATAAATTTTCTAGAAAAACATATCATCAGTCATAATGTAAAGCACGTCATCTAATATTGATATTAAAATTTGATGCTTAACTATTATCTCATTAATTGTTTGATTATTTACGCACATTCTTCAATTTCATCTTTTTTAGGAGTGAAGCAGGCGCTACTCAAGGACTAGTGCTTTCCCTAATAATTTAAAATGTTCAATAGTGGTCATCCCATAATGTAAATCCCTTTTTTTTATTTTAAAAAAAGTTGAATGAACCAGCTAGCACCAATTCAATTGAACCAGTGCAAACAAGGCAAGGGGGTCCATGCGGCAAACTGAGAGCAAAAGAGGTGAGCAAACTAAAGCAATGAGTGAGTTTGGGAAGGTGAGGTCTGGTCAAGCACTAACACCATAGCCTCATTGGGAAGCTGGCAGGCCTGAATAAAAAAGCCAGAAAGAGAAGATACCAGCCAACAAGGGTGTGGGAATAAAAAATCTTACTGGTCCATGTAAGAACCCATTTATTTCCAGCAAAAGTCACCTGGTTCAGCGTCACAAAAAAAGATGTCAAGGAAGAAAGATGCAGCCAAAAAAAAATTTGAAATTGGCTGCCCCTACCAACATAGAGGATAGAATAAGAGCAACCTAGCACTGGAAATTGGTTTTGACACAAGGAGCAAGCAATAAGGGTTTATGGACATAAAAAAATGAACTGAGAATGATTCCACGTACAAAAATTTTCTAGCTAAATCAATCATAACACAGTTTAAAGTGACCTGAGCATCAATGTTGCACAAACGGCAATCAATGTCACTATGCAGAGCTGAAGTAGTCTACCATGTTATGATATATCTTCCTAACATCAATATGCATGGAAAGGTTCAATCAACCAAAACAATAGCAGCTAGCTCTAAAACAAATGCTTTTGCGTGTTTTTAGTAACATTTCTCCGAGGTGCAGTCAACATATTGGAGGCAAATAAAAAATTTACAAATCATAGAAAATAAAACCCTTAATTGTACAGCTAAAGAGGCGATGAGTAGAGAAAACAGAAGAAACAAAATATAGTTCCCAGTACATGCCAAAAGTAACTAACCTGTAAGCCAAGAGTATCTTCCAGAGAAGGAAGGTATTCAGCCATACACCTATATATTTGAAAAAATATAGAAGTTCGTGAATAAAAAAAAGCCAATGACAGTGAAGGAGTTAGTCACAAAACTTCATAGAAGAGTGCACAAAATGTTTGATTAATAGAAGCATTTAGCCTGAGAAAATGGCTTACATTCCATCAACCCAAGAAGGAAGCTTTACATCATCAACTGACAATAAGTCCTTCAACTGTGAAGTAGACACAAGCTTTATGCGTGGTGCAGGAGCAATAGAATAACTTCTAGAAACAGGAAACACAACCTGCATGATTAATGCTATAAGAACGCCATAAGAAATGATAACATCAATAAATCAGATAAAAAAAGGATGAGAACTGTCGTTAAGAACTAATCATCATAATAGTTTTATCCCAATTATTTAAGGAAGGTTTTAAGAATTCTCATTCTTCATTCATCCCTGATGAGTGTTGCATTAAATTTCTTATCCATTCCTAGCAAATATTTTCCCACTTCTATCGTAAGTACGTTCAATCTAAATTTATTACTCATAATCCTTTCATATTAATTTTATTTGTCCATTGTATTTATGCATCTTCTACCCTTTATTGTGCATGTTGAAACCACTTATGTTCATTATTCAATATCATATTATGAATACATGTTACTCTCACCCTACCTATCATAAAATCATTTATTAATATATTCTTTGTAATTTTACCACACATTCATCTTAGCATAATAATTTCTACCACATTAAACTTATTTATCTATAACCTCCTTTCTTGACTAAACTCGGAATTAGAGAATATAGTTGGCCTATTTGAAAGTTTTTTTTTTTTTTTCATTTGCATTCTAATCTTAATGGCATTCTTTTGTCGCATAGTACCACCAAGTAGAAGTGTAAACGAGTCGAGCTAGAGCCATGCTAAAGTCAAGCTTAGCTCGTTTGTCAAATAGTGAGCTTAAGCTCAAGTCGAACTCGAATGGCAAGCTTGAGCTCGGCTTACAAGCTCGAAATAAAAATTCATTTTTTTTACGGGAGCTCACAGAAGAAGGTATTGGTGGCCGGAGGAGAAGGAGAATGCAGCAGCATCTCACCGATAAATGTATCAAAATGAGTCATTGTAGGCTAATTGAGCCTACTTGCGAGCTAATGAACCGAGTTGGGACAAACTCAAGTTCAAGCTCGTTTAATAAAGGTGTTCAAGCTCGTTTAATAAACGAGCTCAAGTTTAGTTCGAGCTTGAGCTAGTGGCTTGATAAGCTCGGTTCGTGAACTCGTTGAAGTGTCGAGCATCAAGTCATAATTTGGGAAATTACATCTACAGCTATATCCTCAATCTAACCTATAATAAATCCAAAATACATAATCTATCACAATTAAGCGTCACTCTATCTCCTAACAATGGTAGATTTTTGTTCTACTAAACTTAAGCCCCCTATTAAATAAATTCTCTTTTATTTTAATTTTCATTATTTAAAACTAAATCAAAAAGTGCTGCTAAATTAAAAGGACAAAATAAGATAAAAAAATCAGCATCAAGCCCTTTCAAATAATTGTTTGAACTATTTTAAAATCACCATTAAATATTTGCCAATTCCAAGTTGGATTTATGAACCCTTCCTCAAATTTTTTCCCTAATGAGAAGAGCATTAAGTGTCGTCAGATAAATCCAACTTTAAGAGTGTGCAATAAAATAAGCAAAATCCAAAGAAAGATAAAGAAGCGGGCAGTCCATAATGAGCTAACAAGCTGGTTTGATTTGGAGTTAGAGTAGTATAATTAACCTTGTAAATAAATATGGCATAAATACCAAATTCTAATTCTAAGCATTTCTGTGGTCACAAGTCATTATTTGGTGTTCATTTTTATTCCACCTTACCTATCCTCTTTCCCATATACTGCCCTCAACAACCTCCTTCGTTCACTAATAAAAACATGTTAGAGCGTATGAATCCCTTCATAGACACTGTTTACTTCTATTTCTCCATTGCCTTGCTCTTTTTTTTTCGATTTAAAAGTCTACAACATCAGAGTTTATTAATGCGTAGGCAGGGTTGAACCCAAATCCTTGGCAACAACTTCCAAAGCTCTTACCAACCGGACAAATTGGTGCCCACAAAATTAGAAAGTCATGAGGAAATATAATTCTAATTCCTCAATTTTTTTTCCTCTTTTCCTACCTCCACCTCTTCCTTGCAATAGCCACCTACCCTAATTTGTCTGCTCTCTTCATTCCAGCATCCCTCTTTCCTAGTGATCTACTAGCTAGGCTTGTAGATGAGTCAAGCCGGTTCGAACTAGACTCACTAATGAGCTCACGAGTCAAGCTTATTGAGTCACGAGCTTGAGCTCAAACTCAAGCTTGTATATTAAATGAGATCAAGTTTGAACTTAAATAAAACTCAGCTTGTGAGCTTGCAAGTTTACTCGGTAAAATTAAATATTTGGAATTAAGATTTAATAAACAAAATAAAAATAAAATTTTAGCAGATGTCGAAATAGAGTAGTTTGAAATGATTAAAAGAAAAGGGAAAGGTGAGTTGCAACAGCAATAAATATAGTAATAAATTAAAAGCACATAAAATACTCATTGTTTATTTAACTCTCTTTTGTTGGCATGATTCATGAGCAGCAAGCTCCATTCGAGAAGCTACCACTATCGATCTCAACGATGCCTTCTTCTCCAGTAGCTACTTCCTCCGATAACCCAATTTCGACCAAGTGTTTCTTAAGTCGGGCTCTTGAGCCTGTCAATAAACTGACAAGCCAATATCGAGCTCATAATTGAAGCTCTACACAAGTTTGAGCTCTAGCTCGAGCTTCTTGTTTCACAGAGGAGTCGAGCTCAAGTTCACTATGACTTAAGCTCGACTCGGCTTGTTTACACGTCTACTATTAGCCTATTCAATGAGTAATAATGTATAACAATAACAACAATAGAAATGATTAGATCTTATTATTCATTCAAGATAAATATAGGTGGCCATATACAAGAAGATACAATGAACAAAACATGAAGAAAATAACAAAGGAGATATTTTCAATGGGATATACTATAGAAAATAAAAGCAAATAGTGTAAACTAATAGGTTTTTAATTTTAAAAAATATCTTACTATTTACTCTTCGTAAAAATATGGTTAAACTAGCCTATATTTTAAAATTAGTGTAAGATATTTCTATAGTTAATAGTCCCAGAGTCTCTCGTAAAAAAAATAAACTAGTTGTCCTTCATTAGAGTAGAGAAGACTACAGATTTTCTCTGATATGACACATATCTAATAAAGATACAATCAATATCAATTTGGTTTATTCGTTTATAAAGGATAGGATTTCTAAAAAAGTAAATTTAGATATGATCATCACTTTTAAAAATCATGAATTGTGTCAAATAGAAATTAAATTCTTCTATTAGAGTTTTGATCCATATTACTTTGTAATCAAAGAGAGCATGGCTCTGTATTCAACATCAATGTTGGACCTAGTAAAATCAATTTCCTTAAATCTAAAAAACAAGATTACCTACCCTAAAAACATAATATTATAAAGCAAACTTTCACTCATAATTGGATCTAGCAGAGTGGGATTCAGAATAAGCTTCAAACTTTTTTTTTTTTTGACAAACTAAAACTTTCTATAGCGATATTTGATACATTTTAAATTATTCGAATGACATCTCAATGTTTCTTCTTCAGGTTATGTTCATGCTGAATAACTAAAATGATAACAAAAAGATATAGCATAGCTAGTGACAATTAGATAAATAAGTTTGCTAACCTGATATCAAAAGTGAGAAGTATCTTCAAAGTTTTCATCATCATTGGATATCTACAAGATATCCATTGGAGAGTCAGTTTGTATTTGAGACACCCAATTTACTCAAGTAGACATAGCATAATTTTTTAGAGCTAGATAAATATCTTATTAATTATAAACAAACTGCTAAGAATTTATTTTAGATGTCCCAATTTTTTGGTGGAAATTATCTATTAAAGGTGTTGTGGAAAATGTCTACTAAAAATGATTTATATCCTCAATGCTAGAAGCAACATTACCCAAGAGAGGAATGCCACCAATAGACATGTGAAGATTATTGTACGAAAGGATGAGTTGTGAAAAAAGATAAAGTTATCAGCCAAATTCTGAAGACAAATATCAACAAAGACCTTGTAGAGTTTATTAAACCAAGCATGGAATTTTTTTTTTTAACCCATATATAACTTTTTGAAGCTTACATACATGTTTTCCCAAGGAGCAACATATCTCAATGTTTGCTCCATCTAAACAACTTTGAATAGTTCTCCATAAATAAAAGTATTGCTAATATCAATTTATGACAAGATCCACTTTTGGTTCATGGTCGCAGAGAGAAGAAAACATAAACTAGGGACTGTCTCCAAGTAGTCATTGCCATGAATTTATGTATAGCTTTCAGTCACCGAGTGATAGCCGAAAACACATATAGATGAAATTTAATAATGAAAACTCAACAGCATGAAACAAGATTAACTTTAAAAGGGATTAAACAAAATGTTAGGAATGGCAATCAAAAAGATCCTCACTCTAATATTCATTGTACACCTCAAGTGAGGATAGAAGTGCTACCTAATCAGTCCCAAAAATAGAGATAGTAGAGAGAGATATGGAAAACTAAAAAAAATAATGAAAAATCAAATGGCATAAAATACTGTATTGGATAACTGAAAAAAAAAAGAGTTTCAATAATTAAATAATATAAAAGTGTATTGGATGATCAGTATAGCCCGGTCAACTGTTTTTTAATGCAATTGGGAGGTGTATATGTAAAGCCCCTGGTGCCATGCCACAACCCAATACAACTCTTCCGCTAAAAAACCACATTAATTTGGGATGCAGCAAAAAACAAGAACCGCTATCTGATCATTCAGTAAGTTTTCAATTCATAACATTCATAATAAGTTACCCTCAAACATCTAGGACCTATTAAAGATAATCTTTTTAAATTTACACATACACACAAAGCCACTAAATTCATTAATTATCATTAATTATGAAAATAAAAGAACGCTAACTTTTATTAACATGACTATATTGTCTACATTCAAAAGAATTATGTATAATAATCATAATCATGTATAATAATCATAATCATGTATCAGTTTACCCCATTGAAGGTCTAAAAGGACTCATGCTTTTATATCATTTACATCAAAATAGTAATATCAAAATTGTATCATGTATTCAACCAGCTTTTATATATAGAGCGTTCCTTGCTCCTCTAAAA
Organism: Phalaenopsis aphrodite; assembly: GCA_003013225.1. Classification (NCBI taxonomy): domain Eukaryota; kingdom Viridiplantae; phylum Streptophyta; class Magnoliopsida; order Asparagales; family Orchidaceae; genus Phalaenopsis; species Phalaenopsis aphrodite. The sequence goes on along the minus strand of NEWO01000186.1, from coordinate 1,536,419 downwards.
TCAATAATGCAAGCGAATACAATAAGGTTAGTAAAGAATTCTGACACATTTTTACATTGATAATGAAGTACACCCTAATATATGTAATAAAGTGGCATGTATATCAGTCCACAAAATGTAGAGCACTCCTTGCTCTTCTCAAAAGTATATAGATCGCCCCTTGCTCTTCTCAAAAATCAATAACGCAAGCGATTACAATAAGGCGAGTAAAGAATTCTAAGAAAGATTTTATTCTACAAAGAAAATGAAGTACAACCGAATATATGTAATAAAGTGGCATGCATATCAGTCAAGAAAATAGAAAATTGGGATCCCTTTGAATTAAGAATCTCATTAAAATAGTAAAACAGAAAAATAAGCAAAATCTAGAAAAGGAAAAACCAAATATTGAAATATATTTTAACTAAAGAAAATAAATTCATTTCTAATAGAGAACACGGGTCTCTACTTCCTACACATCCCCTCAAGTTGGGTTGTATATATTATACAAAACCAGGTTTAGAGTTCAATTTATCATGGTTGACCCCGATAGTGCTTTGGTAAGAATATCAACAATCAGAGGCCTTGTTGCAGCATAACTTAGCTGAACAATTCTATTGTTACCCTTTTCTAAGATAAAGTGTCAGTCGATCTCAACGTGTTTTGTTTTGTAATGGTGCACAAGATTTTGACTAGAGAATAAATTCCTTCATGCACTGGCTAGCTACATTGAGTATGCAATATCTGATATTGTGTATGATAGGTAGATTAGTTTACCCACAAAACTTTAATATCTTCCATCATCAACCAAACAGCTTTCTTCACTTCTGCTTAGCTTTTTATTGGATTTATCGATGCGTCAGCAAGTTTATACCTAAGCAAGCCAGTTTCATTTAATAGGTCTCAGATCTGTTTTCTTTGAGATATGACAATTCTCTCTTAGTCATGAATCTTTTTGAGTATGATAATTTCCTATAAATCATCACATGTTAAGATAATATCATCTACATACAATAAGAATAAAAATTTTGTTTCTAAAATTGGATTTACTATACAAGGTATGATTAGCTTAGCATTGATGATATCCGTTCGTAATCACGATTTTAGCAAAACTGTCAAATCAAGTACGAGGAGATTGCTTCAAGCCATATAAGGGCTTCTTCAACTTGTAACCCAATATGTTGTTCGACCTATTTTTCAAGCCTGGAGATATAGTCATGTAAACTTCATCAAGATCTCCATTCAAGAATGCATTTTTGACCTCAAGTTGATGCCAATCTTGATTTGTTGTACGAGAGAGAGTAGAACCTGAATATTTGAGATTGGCAACAGGCACAAAGGTTTCTTGGTAGCCAATCCCATATGGCTATGTGAAGACATTGGCTACTAGTCTAGCTTTAAATCTCGATACACTTTCATCTTCTTTATATTTAACCTTGAATATCCATTTTTAGGCTATAAGAATTTTTTCACGAGATAACTATGTGAGTGTCCATGTGTAACTATTTTTTAGAGCCAGAATTTAGTTGTCAATAGCCTATTTCCATAATGGAACTTTTAGAACCTCTTAGATGGAGTTGTAAACCTGCACACTATCTAGGTTTATCACAAAAGCTCTATAAAATGATAACTACTTCCCATAAGCTGCATATTTTTGACTGGATGACCATTGCACCATCAGACATCAATCTTGTGTGCAATTGGTTGATTAGAATCATCACACAGTATACAAGAATGTCATGAAAGAAAGAATCTATATCATTATGATTGTCAGATGCGGGAGGGTTGGGTTCCTATTCTTGATATTCTCGAGATGCAAGTGTCATTTACATGCTCAATGATCATTCTTCTTCTATTATAGACGCGACGTTTTTTATCATTGATGTCAAGTTGAGGTAGAGTAGAGACAATTGAAATTGTTTCAGTGAGAGTTTGGTTATTCAAGTGGAGCTATTAGGTGGTAGGATTGGTTAATTTGAAGGAAAAATAATTTAGTATCTTGGAGAAGATCCCAAATCCGATATTGCCTCGAGTCTCCCCCTAAATTTTGAATTTGGGAAAATAAAATTAATTCCCAAAGAAGGTAACACCATGAAGTTGCATATTTTTTCTGGTGATTGGAGAGTATCATTTAAAACTTTTTATAGCAGTAACTATGAAAAATGCATCTGAAAAATTTAGAGTTAAGTTTGTTGTGGTGTTGTTGGTGGATGTTGACCCGATTGTAAAAGAACACACGTTTCACGCCACGTGTCAATCAAGTAGTATGTTGATGATGAGTTCAAGTATCGATCTCATATAGATCTCGATTCTTAAATTAAGTTGTTAGCCTAAGAATCAACTTATTTTATCCAATGAAGGCAATTTCAAAGGTGTTTTTTAAAAATCCTAAAATCTATAGAAAGAAAAATATTTTTTTTCTTTTTTGGGTTTTTAGAAGAAAACTCATTCAAGTTAGTGATGTGTGTAAGTTTAGATCCAATTTAAGTTTCCTAATGAAGTTGACAAGCGAGAACAAAAAAAAAACTCATTATTCTCTTCCTAGATATTAAGAAAGGTTAATTTTTTTTTATTATAATTTAGTTTCATAAAACATATAAAAACTTCCAAGATTTTATTTTTCCCAATTGATTACGCTTTATATATATATATATATATATATATATATATATATATATATATTATGAAAAGCCCAAGGGCTAAGTTTTTTGAAATAGAAAAGATACAAAAAGGTTATATGAGAGGGCCCAATAGGGACACCCTCTCATACGATATCAAGTACAATAATACCCCAACAAAAAGATACATATAGAGTTTAAAAAAAAAGATTTAAAACATGCAGAAAACAAACAAGTAGCTAGAGACGAGTCAGTTTAGTCATGCCTCTTCCTCTAGTTTTAGGAGCGGAGTCAGATAACAAACTTTGAAGAGTTGTGTCATTGCCAAGAGTAACCAAAGTATTATCCATTATGTTTCCAAGTTGGAGTGTGCCCCCAGCCTTCTTCTTCTACCGATAAGTGTAAATCTGTCATTCTTCATCTAAAGACTGGCTCATGTGATCATCGGTCTGATTAGATATTAAAACCGCAGTAGAAGGAAAGGCAGTCGTTGTCATAGCGATAGGTTTCAGTGTAAGTGAAGTGTGAATCGTCACCTCTGCACTTGATGCTTCCGGAATATGAGCTACGGGACTCCTGATTTTAGGTTCGAACATTATCTGTTGTAGTATGGTCATGAGAAGGGATCTCAAGAGCAGAAACCAACTCCTGTCTTTTGGTGATTCCCTCCTCACGTTGGTTGTCATCAGGTTTGCTGGGAGCGCGTTCAGGCACATAAGATGCACTGACAGCATGTTCCTGCTTTTGACTATTGGTTCTCAACTGTGGGTACAATCGGAAACATTTCTCTAGCGGATCTTCAAATATATTGCAGTATTTGCAGTTGTAAGGTTTTTGTTCCATAATTATTTTTTGTCAATAACTATTGTGAGCAGAGCCAAACCAGACTTCTTCTACATTTGACAGTATAATATCCCTTTCAATCAAAATTCTAGCAATAGAGGGCATTGAGAAATGAACTGAAAGTATGTCTATCTGCAAAAATTTTCCAAGAATAGTCCCAATTGCATATAAGATAGGTAAGTCAAAGAATTGAAGCTTAAGTTCAAGTAATGAGAACCAGATAGACGCAATTGGGGGTTCTTGACTGAGATCAAAATCAGGGGTCCATTTGAGCAATTTCATATGATTGCCCTCAATTGTGATGAACTTTTTTTGAGAAAATCCTTGTGTAATCTAAGTTAACACACATTTCTTTGTCGGAAATATATATATATATATATATATATATATATATATATATATATATATATATATATATATATTCCCGGCAAAGAAATGTGTGTTAACTTAGTTATTTCACTAATTTGTGTTCAAAATAGATCACATTAAGTTTTAAAATTCAACCAACAAAATGAAAATAATGAAAAGCACAAAGTTCACACAATAACATATTCACTACATATGGTTAAAGAAAACATAAGGAATGATATTTGCTTGAAATCTTCTCAATCCCCTCCAAAAATCTTTCCAATTACTCCTGTACATCTTTGCTCCTCCCTTTCCCACTAACACACACATCCTGCCAAAAGTTCCCCAACACCCCCAAATACTCCCTTATATAGAAATTTGTGTCCAATCCTCGTCAAAACCATCAGTTTTCCAGGAAAACGACCCTATGGGAGCTGGGGGCACTGTATTCCTAATGTCATGATTCTATGCTCTCGAGTTCCTAGTAAAAAAAAATTCCTTTGGGCACTTGGGCACTGAGTTCGTAATGCTAGAGCGCCGAGTCCAGCGTTGGGCCACTGTCAAAGTGGCACTGTGACGCTATGCTAGTGCTATGCTCACTTTATGTCATCCTCCAAGATTTCATATCACGATGCATTCCTGTCACAAAATACTAATAAAATAACACAAAAAAGCATAAAATATAATAGAAATACACTAAAATTACTCTTTATAACACATGTTTTCATGCAATTAAGAACAAAGGCGGGACAGCCAAAAACCTTTAATGGTACGTCAAAGACAAAAAGCGGATATGTTGATAAGATTAAATGAGAATATTTCGAAGAATTTGATATTTTAGTACTCAATTAGGCATCCTATTGATGAGATATATGGCTTTAAACATGGCTTCTCCCAAAATTGTTTAGGCACATGATCAAAGAGCATAAAGAAATGGGTCACCTCAAGTAAAATGTCTACCTTTCTCTCAGTAACTAAATTTTGTTCAAAAGTATCCACATAAGAATTTATATGAATGATGTCATGATTATAATTTGAAAAAATGACCATGAATGAAATTAAAATATTTGTTAACATTGTATATTTTAAGAACTTGAATTTTGCATCGCAAGTAGTGACGGTCATGAAATGAAAGGATTAAAATATAATGGTTGTTTCGGATTTTTCTTTCATAAGAAATATTCACATTGTTTTTTTTTATGATTATCTATGAATGATATATACCATTATGCCCCATTTATATCTTTTACTTTTGAGAGTCCTCAAATACCACTATGAATTATAACAAAAGAATGTGAAGGTTTGCATTGCAGTTTAAGGCACACATGTCTAATATGTTTTGCAAGTTGCAAATTTGATATCGTTAGAAATTGGACTTTTTATTCATAAAAAAGGGTCGAAACATGTTTTCAATGCATGAAAAATTTTGATGACCAACGTGATAATATCATAAAATGACTTTCAACTAAAATAGACTTATAATTAGAAACTATATTGACAAAATTTCAACTATACTCAGAAATGCAACTTTATGGCAGAATTTATCTACCAATGGGATTCTTTTTTTTTAGCAAACAATTACAGACCACGACACATCTCAATAGTACAATCACCTTACACAAATCCGCTACATGAAAATTACAAAGAATGAAATATGATTTAATCACATATTTTAAGTCACGAAAAAGTGGTGTAAAAGAGTCGAACTTGAGCAAGCATAAGGCATGTTCGTGTTCGATTTATTCTTTTTTTTTTTTTGTGTTCGACTCGTGCATGAATTAGCTCTTTAATAGCCAATTTGTGTTTAGTTTTATTCAAGCTCATTTGTTGAAACTAAGCTCACGCTCGGTTGGAATTTCTCACTTACCTTATGGGATTAAAGAATTTGGTTACTTAAATTGTTGTTACTAAATTTAAAAATTTAATTATTTTAACTGAACGCAGTTTGGTCGCTTCATTTTCACTGTTCAAATTTTTCTTGCTAGGGGAATGCTTAGTTTCTACATTTAAAAGGATTTTCTCACAAATGCTTCTCGTCGTTCCAGATATGGGACTAAATAAGGTGACATTTTTGTTTGCGAAATGAAGGTTCCTCCCCATCATTCCAATCATTTCCCGTTGCAGGGAGCTACTTGCACAGTTTCCTTCTTCTTGGCTTGGTACGAATGGGTCGATATGAGCCCAGCCCAGATAAGCAGGCAGCTGAGGTCACAAAGAATAAATATTTCCACGCATAGGATAAATATTTTTGCATACAATTAGAAATGTTTAAGTTTGATTAGAATGTTAGCGTATTTCAATCTTTCAGAATCATCATGAATGGGTCTGGCAAATATGGTACAAAATGCATGTGAAGTTATGCACCCCAAAATCTACAAAAGGTTAATTTTGGGTGCCTATGCACGTTGCATTTACATACATACCATCTAATTCCTATGTAAATACATAAGAATTGAGTTATATGTATGCAAATCTTCCTAAAAATAATCCCTCTTTTATCTGGGGTTTAATTTATTCAAGCCAATACAAATTAAATGTGGTAAGTATGGGTTGCTC
>NEWO01000186.1:1510191-1529728 GCA_003013225.1 Phalaenopsis aphrodite | reverse complement strand
ATTTCATTATTTAATTATTTCAAGTCAAAATGAGCCGAACACGAACGAACAAACCTTTGTTCGTGTTCGGCTTGTTTATAAATCGAGCTAAAAATATTGTTCTTGTTCGACTCATTTGTTTAACGAACGAATCGAACATGAGCTATTTAACGAGTCGAATAGGAGCTGTTCGCGAACTTAGAGCTTTTTTGACAGCCCTACTTGTAAGTTTGTTGATTAAGAGTAGATTGTAGTATAATTTTTTAACATAAAAAATAAAATAGAGTTGAATAGCTGTCATCAATTTGACTAATCCAATTCCTGCTATTAGTGATAATAAATCATCAAGCTAAGTGAATTGTAGAGTGATTCATACATAGGTTGTAATTTTTAAAAATGTTTGTCTCATATCAAATGATCTGAGGTGCTTTATTACTTTGGACAATAAGAGCATGCGACACAATACTTTGGTGCACTAACAGGTTGTAGATTGCTTGACAGTAAATTGTGACACTCGTCCAGAATTGGAACCATGATCAAACATCGTCTGCAGTACCTCAATTTGCTCCCTGGCAAACAAACTGAATTCTACATTGTTCTTGATTATGAAAGCAATATTTGAACAATTTTATCATATCTTCCATTAAATGGCTTCCAATCTACAGGTTTATCAAATAATTTTCAACACATTTTTTTCACATAACCTAGTTTCTTTTAATGGTTGCACCATGCTTGTCCTTTCATAGGCTTATTATCTTGAGAGAAATTATGAGTGTACAAGGCTGACCCTTCAGCAGATCGTGTAGCGTAGTTGATTGCCATCAATAACTTCTTTATGCTTGCATCTCTTCAAACTTCTACAAAGACCTCCAAATAATATTAAGGAGTTTAGTTCCAATGATTCTCACCCTTACTTCATCTAGGTCTTTATTGAGGCCAAAGAGGAATTTCATGGTCTTTGTTTGTTCAGTGATTTTCTTATATAAAGCAAAATCATCAGGATACTTCCAAGAATAAATCTCAAACATATCCAATTGCAAGCAACATGTGAGTGTTAAAATATTGAGTAACCATGGATCATGTAGTCTGGTCTCAACCTCAAATAACTATAAAAAATTTCCAGTGATAGAGTAGGTTTCACGTGCAGCCTCCCAATATCTCCTTGGCAGTCCTATGGAGCAGAAATTTCTCCATCATCGGTGGACATGGAATTTATTAACCATAACATAATCAAATAAGCAATAGTTTTAAAGGCTCAATATTTCGAATCTTTCATTTATAGAGCCAAAATTTCAAGATCAATGTCGATGATGCCACTCGACCTCGATGCCAAAGATTAGGCACGAGAGTCCCGAACCCTCGCAATGGAAGATAGGACACATTTTATGCTCGCACAGGAGGACGGTGACACTAATACCATGAAGGATTCTGAGAAAGATTTTATTCCAATAAAGATAATGAATTACATCTTATTATATGTAATAAAATGGTTGGCATACTAATCCACAAAATAGAAAATTGGGGTCCCTTCGATATAGGAATCTCGTAAAAATGGAAAAAAAAATATGCAATATATAATAAAGAAAAAAAACTAATATTGAAATATATTCCAAGTAAATAAATTCCCTCCTAATTGAGTACACAGATCTGCTACTTCTTATAGTGGGCATTAATCTAGTAGGTCATACGAAACATGCCTCAAATTCCAGTGCATGCAAGGAAAAAAAATATGCATGCTTTCAATTGTAATAAAAATCACGTCAATGAATCGTGTGAACAAACATCATGATGCTCATGTATGAGTGTATTTCAAGTATCATGTATGCTCATGTATGAGTGTATTTCAAGTATCATGTATAAACAACTGTGTATGCATTAATTTATATACATTAACAATTTATGTCAGTGTATATAACATTGTACATGTGATTTCCTGTTTAGTTGCTAAAAGTAAGCAATGCTTATAAACATACATAGATTTGGATCCTATAAAGAGACATAACTGAGATGAATTAATGCCAATACGAATCATTATATCTCACATCGCTCCTAACATATAAGCAAGAATAGATCATCCTATTCATTCATAATATGCTTAGCATTATCATTGCATTCATACGTTCACCCAAGAGGTTACCATCAATCATAAGCATATATGTACTTATGTCTTCCTTAAGGTATTAGGTTTAATGCATTCAGTTCCTCTACCAACCAATAAAACAAGCCAGTGAACTTGCCCTCTTGTGTAAGGTTCTAGCAATCTGCCAACTAGTGGGTACCTTTTTTAGCCGATTTTTTCATCACATGTACACACTCATTTGCATCCATGTAACTAGCCATCATTTTCATAAATCAAACAAGCCATTTGAAACATTTAAATGCAATGATCAAAAAAATTCTAGAAAAATATACAAAAAATGATTCATTGAATGCAAAATATAGTGGCAAAAATTGATCTCAAATTGGACAAAATGATTATTGAAAGTGTAATCATGCATGATAGAGCCAATCGTATCATACCAAATATCATTAAATCGTAAAAAGTTTAGACAACTGGTCATAAAAATGATGTTGAATCATATGATTGCCCACTAAGCAAGTTTGTTAGAAAACATGTGTGTGCAAACAAAAGAATCACAATTGTCAATCATGCAAAAAGTTCATAAAAAGACTATCACTCATGTATTTGTACACATAGAAAATTACATTCAAGCAGAACATATCAGGTGCATTAAAAACACTGCACGTTCAAGTTAGAGTCGGGTTAAGGGCAAAGGTGGGTATTATAGTCTCTCATTTCACAGAAATGTCATCCTTGACATTTCAATCCATGTATCAATTATTCAAATAGCTCTAGGTACAACTTGTAATCTTAGAATCTTTCTCACATCTGCTTCTTTATAAATTTCGTTCTTCCACAACAATTTCAACTTTAAAATATACATATTCCAGAATTGTTTCAAATCATATGCTATAACTTGATCAGATTCCTCTTTATAAATGTCAATATAGATCGTACCTCAATCTCTGCTTCTAATACCCTATTATTTTTATTTATGACCCACTTTATCAATGATGACACATGAAACACAATATCACTCATATACTTAACAGCAACAGCAATTTATGAGCAGACTTTTTAACTCTATGTCAAATGGTTCAATATACCATGCTCTTAATATTTTTTGTCAAATACAATCACATCATTCAGTGGGCTAACCTTCAGAAATACAAACTCTACCACTTCAAACTCACGCTTTAAGCCATAGTATTTCCTTCATATATCTGTTTCGTTTTCACTTTATCCTTGAAGCCACTAACTTTTCTTATTGTATCATTGGCCAATTTTTCTCTCACAAGTTTATGTTTTCCACTTTAGTCCATGTCAAATATGACCCATATTTTTTATCATACAATGCCTGATAAAGAAGGCACACAGCCTTTCCAACTATCTCCAAAATTAAAAATACATTAACTTAGAAAGTCATCCAACATTTATATAACCATCTTAAACAGCTAATATGTTTGTAGGTGACATTATGTTGGTGTCCAATCTAATGCAAAATCTTTTATGCACACCTCTACACATGGAGGGAAACAGATCATCATGATCGAATACAAAGACCTTTGATAATCTACATAATATCATCAACTCCATATACACTTGTGCTGATCTTACATTATCAAGTATTACTATCTCAATGTTCCACACATGGATTCATATGTTAGAGATCGCTAACACTAAATACAATCAAGTAAGAACGCACAGGATCCCAAAGGGAGTAATTGTTAACAAATCGAACACCTGACAACTCCAAAAAATGCAATTGTATAGAGCTATGCTAATCATATCACACAAAGTTCAATAAAAAGTTACTAACTTAATCATATGGATGATTACATAATCACAAGTATGAGGAAAAGACCAAATATACAATCATTCAAATTGTAAAGGACTAAAAATTTGGTTGTGGTAAGCATATGTAGAAATCAAAATAATTAAATATACATATATATGAAATCTGATTCACTAGAAAGTCAATACAAATACACAGCATTTAATAGAAATCAAGTTTGGGTTCGGTCATGGCACATGCACTAGGTCATCAACTTCATTGGAAAACCATCATATGTGAGAACAATCCTGCTGAACATGCATCCTAATAATAAGAGGAACATATGCCTAAATTTTAGAAGTCATTTAAGTTCGCTATGAAGTTCAAGCTACTGAAATACGGCAATAGTTGATGCCAAGAAGCTACATGGTGAAATTGAATTCCTGGAGATGTCTCATTATGTTAGTAAGACCATGCATAAGAACAAAAGCTTCACCCAACAGATGGTTTCAGCCACACTTTGATGTGCTAAGAAACTATGCACTCAAATGTGAAGTCTTGAACATAATTTGTTGAGAATGAAGTTACGGTTAGCAAGGATGTTGGAGAATTAATTCTATAACATCGATCCGATGGCAACAACTGAGTCATATATTCAGTTCAACAGTGCAGAAGTACGTTAATTTCTATGAGAACTCTCCAAGACAAATTAGCATTATCCTCAATTTCTTTTATTATTGAGGCAAATTGGCCTTAAACCAAGAACAATACACAAAGTTTAAGGGGAAAAAAAACTAGGAAGACGCGTTGTAAAAGAGAAAAAAAGGAAAATGACTAGAATAAAAGAACGAGCATGTTTGCTTGACATGCCAGCTTTGAGACTATAGAAGTACCAATTTCTAGAAACTTCATACTAAACTATTAAAAAAGGTGGAAAAGTGAAGCAGCAGATGATGACTATTGTGAAATGGATGGAAATAAAAATAGAGTGCAATAACAAAATTTACATATCGCCTTGATGGCTTATCTCTAAAAAGATGAAGGCCTGTAACAAAAAAATTAGCTATGAAATCAATAAGTACAACAACAGTCATAATATATGCAGTACCCCAACAGCAACCCCAGCCACCTCCAAAAAAATCTGAAAAGTGAAACCACTCAAACCAGTAGTTCAGCCCATAGTTTGGATAGTGGAAACAATAGAGCTGCGCAATGATCTGTATATCAAAACCAGCTGCAGTTGCAACCTGGACAATAGCCACAGTGGCTTAACCAGGAGGAACAACCCACCAAGGAGCATATTGGCTTAATATTCAAGCCATGATAGTGGTCGTCTTAGTCATCTTTGAGTCAGGGAAACAAAAGAACCTGGTCATGGAAGAGTTGGTACAAAAATTGAAGGTAGAGATGAAGCCCCATCCAAATTTGCATTCATTAAGTTGGCATAAGAAAGAGGTTGAACAAAAAGAGGGCGTACAATGCACGTTCATGTCCAAAGTTATAAAGCATCATGTCAATGAGGCTGCTTGAAAGGTAGTTTCTTTTGATTTTTGCTGCATTATCATCGAAAATACATACCCTTGGTGATGAGACATCCACCCCAGATGGACGTGAGACAGACAAACCCATTCCAATTCAGTTTTGTCCTGAATCAGTGCAGATCTTGCTGCGCCAATGGGGTCAGCTATCCATTTAGGGCTCCGATTTCTTGCTGCAGCTTTTGAATTGGTTTATGAATTTTGCGAGCTGCTCTCAAGTTTCTCTCTTTTAAGGTGTTGTATTCTTGCTCTTACAAATTGTGTATATGTATTGTATTAGAGTGCAAGCGGTAGATCTTCCCTAACATTGTTTCTACTCAACATTCAAGCCATCGAACCCTTTTACACCCTCAATTAATGCTGACAGCTGCTATCCTCCATTGTTCCACTCCTATTTTCAGTCAAAATCTAATCATAGCCATCTTTCCCACCATCCAAAACATCCCTAGATCTCGATCCTGGCAAACATTATCTTCAAGAAATCTTAAATTGGCAACTTTTAACCCTGGCACTAGATCTCTTCTTAGGTCCAAATTTTATATTCCAAATCCTAAATCCTCAAAACCTGCACCTTCACATCCTCACCGATTTCCCTCAAAATCCCAAAACCATAACTTTTCCTTTAGCCAAACCCTGGATTGAGGGAAAAGCCACCATGCCACCAATGATAAACCTACAAAGTGGTGTTCAAGCACTCACCAAGCCACCATGCCACCAATGATATTTTTTATTCCAAATATTCTAATTGCAGCAAAACCTTGCTAAATTTAAAAGAAGACGATTTGGAGAAGTCGTCCATAACAATAATGATGACCCACCGGATGGAAAAGAAGAAGTTAAACCCTTCCACTAGAAGGTCTCATAGAACGAAAAGAGAGATGGTCACTTTGAGACGAAGATGGACTTGTTGAATTTTGATGGTCATATGGACTCAGACTCATTAATTGAATGCCTCAAGACTGTGGAATGAATCTTTAAATACAAAGATATTCCAAAAAAATAGGAGCAAAAAATAGGAGAGTTAAGTTGTCAGCCATCAAACAAGAAAAATGATTCCTTATGGTGGAAAAATTTGCAATGACTTTAGTAGCAAGGATTAGTAAAATAACTACGTAGCCTAGAATGAAGAAAAAGATATTATAGGAGAGTGTCAATCCGCATGTTTGATTAGGAAGTAATTCCTCGGAGAATAATTCACTAATTGTGTTTATTTACTAAACATTTCTTATTTTTTTGTTTTTATATAATTCAGAATATATATGTGTGTGTGTAGTAAGAGTAATGTGTTGAGTAGAGCAAGAAATAAAACTCTTTTCTAGATTTCTATAAATATAACATAAATATCTTCTCCTACATTATCCATAGGACTTGTTCCTAAAACTCCACAATTTATAACAATGAGAGTTATCAATGGAGGAGAATAAGGCTGAATTTCATCGACTCATGCAAAAAAATATGACACCAACTATTACAACAAACAAAGAAAATATTGTTTAATAAATATTGTAAGAAATTCATTGACGCAGATGTCCTGCGGAAGACTGCATATCCAGCATCTCGTACAGAACCAGATCACAATCCCTCCCACATATGCGGGACGAGAATTGGGAGGCCTGTAGTGGGATTCTCCTCTCGGTTACTCCTGCCAGCCCTAGTTGTCCCCCTTTAATACTAAATTAATTAGAATTAGGGTTTTAATTTATGTCTCGGTATAACGTATATTGCTTAGAACCTGGTTTTGGAGAGTTTGGCTTTAATTTATGTTATCTGGAAACAATTTTTCTCTGTTTTTTCATATTTTGATTGATATATTATCTTCTCTTTCAAGGAGTATACCTGTAGCCTATGTGGATTGAACTGGTGATTTCTCTAGGGTGTCTAACGCCCTCCTACGCGCCAGATGTGTTGATGTGTGCAGTTTGCTATATAGCAACATTTTTTCTACACATTTTTTTTACCGTTCCTCAACCACCGTCGCCATTTCACTTATGTTTCTCATCTTAAAACATTTCTAACCCATCTCCTAACCTTCCCACACTTTATAGAAATTCTTGAATGGCGTCATTTAAAATCAAAGTCTGACAAACCCTAAATCTTTAGAGATTTGTTTGTTTTCCAACTCCAAAATATAAAATTCACATAACCTAACATAAAAACTCCACCAAAATCATCCTTACACCTTTCATCCATAATCCTAACCCTAAACAACCAATTTCTTTTTCAACCAAAACCCTAACTAAGAGAAAAGGTACACCATGTCGCCGCCAAAAAGAAATATGGCAGGTGTCCAAGAGATCACATTAGAAAATGCAAAGGGAGAACATTCGACTACAACAAAGGCTTGCTATCTTTGAGAGAAGACAACCCGGAGAGGTCACTAATAGCCATAATGGTGAATCGATGGATCAAAAGAAGGAAATCAACCTCTTCCACCATGAAGTTTATGGCAATGAAGAACTAATGCCCCAAAATTTTGAAATTGAATACCATATGAGGGGAAAGAATTTTAGTGTCATGAAGATTGACTTGTCGTTGTCGGTCCCAAGCCCGGATGCGAAAAGTGGAGGGTTGCGTTAGGTAGTCGACAGCCAGCGTAAAACTTGTCGAACAAAAATCATGACATGAATCCTTTTGATCATTGTGTAAGTGCTAGGGCATATCCTGAAAGCGACGAGCTGTATAGCCTAAATACAGTGAAAAGTGTGCAAGGGTCGCTATACCGGCGTCCGAGTGTAGTGTTAAATAAGCAAGAGTTCCCACATTACGGGCGAATGTGGGTAAAGAAGTTAGTCCATGAAACTAATGAAACTAATATTAGGATAGGATCTTGGAATATAGGTACTCTCAATGGTAAATTAATGGAATTAGTTGATATTATGATTCATAGGAAAATTAATATCTTATGTATTCAAGAAACTAAGTAGGTTGGAGAAAAGGCTAAGGAGATTGATAATTTAGGTTTTAAACTTTGGTATTCTTGTAAGAGTCGCACTAGAAATGGTATAGGTGTAATTATAGATAAGAGTTTGAAAGGTAATATTATAAAAATTAATAGAGTTGGTGGTAGAATTATAGCCCTTAAGATTATCATTGATACTAAGATTTTTAATATTATAAGTGTTTATGCTCCTCAAGTAGGTTTAGATACAGGGTCTAAAGATAAATTTTGGAATGAACTTAATACAAATGATACCTCTTGAAGAAAGAATTTTTATTAGAGGAGATTTAAATGGACATATCGGTAGAGTGGTAGAAGATTTCAGAAATATTCATGGTGGCTACGGTTTTGGAGTAACAAATGAAGAAGGTAGAGCCATTTTAGATTTTGCTTTAGCGTATAATTTTGTTGTTACTAATACTTTATTTAAGAAAAGAGATTAGCATCTTATTACTTATAAGAGTGGACCTAATAAAACACAAATTGATTATTTTCTTATGAGAAGTAGAGATCGTCGCGATTGTAAAGATTGTAAGGTCATTCCAAGTGAAAATTTAAGTACCCAACATCGTTTATTAGTTTTATATTTTAAGATTAGAGTTGTAAAACGAAAAAATACTAGGACTCATCATTCCAGAATTAGATGGAGAAACTTAAAAGACACAAATAAAATTATTTTTATGAATAAAATTCAAGATTTTAAAATTTGGGATATTCATGAAGAAACAAATGTGAAGTTGGATAAAGTAACAAACAATATTAAACAAGTAGCAAAAGATGTGGTTGGAGAATCAAAAGAAAAAGTATTTACAAATAAAAATAGTTGATGGTGGAATAATAATATGCAATAAAAGATAAAATATAAGAAGTTATGTTATAAAAATTGGTTTAATTATAAAAGCTTAGAGAACTAAGAAAAATATCAAACGGTCCGCAGGGAGTCTAAAAGAACAATCTCTGACGCTAAAAATTCTGTTTTAAATGATCTTTATAATATATTAGATACTAAGGAGGGTGAAAAATATATGTATAAACTAGCCAAACAAAGAGAAAAGAAAAGTAAAGATTTAACTCAAGTAAAGTGTATTAAAGATGAAAATCAAAAAATACTTTTCTTAGCAAAAGATATTCAACATAGGTGGGTGAGTTACTTTGACGAACTTTTTAATAAAGTTTCTGAAAATACGATCGACCTTAGTGATTTTAATACCGTGAATAATAATAAAATGTTTCTTTTTTATCGTCGCATTAGCAAAAAGGAAGTTGAGGAGGCTTTAAAGAAAACAAAGGGTGGAAAGTTTGTAGGACCCGATGATATCCCAATTGAAGTGTGGAAATATTTAGGATATTTGGGAGTTTCTTGGCTTACTAAACTCTTTAATATTATTTTAAAAACTAAAAAGATGCCTACGGAGTGGAGGAAGAGTATTTTGGTCCCTATTTTTAAGAATAAACGGGATGCACAAGAGTGTGCAAATTATAGAGGAATTAAGTTGATGTGTCATACTTTAAAATTATGGGAGAGGGTTATTGAACATAGGTTAAGACGCATCACAAAAATTTCTCATAATCAATTTGGATTTATGTCGGGCAGGTCTACTATGGAAGCTATACATTTATTGAGCGGTTTGATGGAGAAGTTGAGAGATAATAAGGAGAATCTACATTTGATTTTTATTGATTTAGAAAAAGCTCACGATAAGGTTCCAAGAGATATCCTTTGGAGAGTTCTCGAGAAGAAATGTGTTGATATGACTTATATTCAAGTCATTAAAGATATGTATACTATAGTTGTTACTTGTGTTCAAACTGAAGGAGGATTGACAAAATATTTTCCTATTTCTGTTGGATTACATCAGGGATCGGCTTTAAGCTCATATATTTTTGCTTTAGTTATGGATGGTCTTACTGGACATCTACAGGAGGATGTACCTTGGTGTCTGCTTTTTACTGATGATATTCTTCTCGTGGATAAAACGAGAGAAAAAGCCCAGGAAAAACTTGAATTATGCAGGTCTACATTGGAGTCTAAAAGCCTTCGTTTAAGTAGAACTAAAACTGAATACATGGAATGTAATTTTAGTAATAATAGCTCTAGAGACAGAAGTGTGCCTTTGGGTGATCAAATTATTAAAAGGTGTGAACGATTTAGATATCTTGGTTCTGTTGTTCAAAGCGATGGTGATATAGATGGGGATGTTAATAGTAGAATTCAAGTTGGTTGGTTGAAGTGGAGGAATGCTTCGAGCCTTTTGTGTGATAGAAAAGTATCGCTAAGGCAGAAAGGAAAATTTTATAAGACGGTGGTGAGACCTGCAATGCTCTATGGCGTTGAATGTTAGCCTTTAAAAGAGAAGCATAATAATAAGTTAAGTGTTGTCGAGATGAGAATGATTAGGTGGATGTGTGGCTTTACACTTAGAGACAAAATGCGGAATGAATATATTCGTGATAGGGTTGGTGTAGCTCCTGTGACAGACAAAATTAGAGAAAGTCGTCTTAGATGGTTTGGTCACATTAAACGTCGACCATCTGATGATCTGATTAAGAGAGTAGATGTTTTAGATTCGCCTTGTGTTAAGAAAGGCAGAGGTAGACCTAGGAAGACTTGGGCTTATTGTATTAAAAATGATCTTAATTTACTATAACTAAATGAAAATATGATACTAAATAGGACGCAATGGAGAAAAAGGATTCATGTAGCCGACCCCACGTAGTGGGATTAAGGCTTTGTTGTTGTTGTTGTTGTTGTTGAAGATTGACTTGCAAGATTTTGACAGACATCTGGATCCAAATGAATTCATTGAGAGGATAAAACAATAAAATAAACTTTTAAGTACAAGGACATTCTAAAGAAAAAACGAGTTAAATTGCAACCATCAAACTCACGAAGAAAGCATCATTACAGTGATAGAATCTAAAGCATTTTTTATAGCAAAAAAATTACATCGCATGGAATGAGATGAAAAGAGAAATGCAGCGCAAATACCTTCCATCGCATTACCGATAGAATGTGTTCTTAAAACTCCACAACGCGTACTAGAAAGATTCTTCTGTGGAGAATCACATAGCCATACAACATAATGAAATGTAAATTTGTTGAACCAGTGGAGAACATATTATCGATGTATCTTGGAGGATTGAAGCCATCCATCGTTAATATGGTACGATTGCAGCCTTCGTGGTCCTGACTCGATGTGCAGCCCTAGCTTTGAAGATAAATAAACAACATCATCATGAGAGGACCACCACATTTTACAAGCATGGCTCAACCTTAGGATCAATCAATAAGAGCACGCCTATTAGAGCACCCAAACTTGCAACGAGAAACCAGCCTAAGGTGAAGACAAAGTGGGTGCCACTAGCACACTCAAATCCTTCTCAACAAGGAAGTGATAGAAATATTGTATTTAGTTGTCCAAATAAAAGAGTAATCTCTTTCGCTAAGTAACGAGTAGTAGAAAAAATGGAAAGTGGCACAAAGAAATAGAAAAACTTGATAACAAAAAAGGAATACCAGCTTTTAGCCGACAAGGGAGAAATGATGATGGTTTGATGAATCCTTCAAATTGATTCCACGAGAGAGTAATAGTGGTTGTTTCCACCACAACAACTTTCATACTCTTTACACCATGAAAAAAAAAAGAATGTGCAATCTCATTGTAGATAGACAACTGTGAGAATGTGATATCTACAAGGATAGTAAAAAAGTTAAGCCTTACTAACCAAAAACATTTTCAACCATACTCTCTAACTTCATTGAAAAAAAAATTAAGATTATTCTTGACAATAAATGCTTACTAGCATTTTCAATTAAGGACAAGCTAGAGAATCAAGTGTGGCATAATGTGGTGCATTGGGATGCTTATCACATCCTATTAGGTCATGTGTAATAGTATGATCATTGCACAAGTCATGACGGCTACAAAGATGCATTCTTTCACCCAGAATAAAAAGTGTATCACACTCTTATCCTGGAATGAATATGAGGAAACATATGTTTATATAAAAACTAAGATTATAGTGTCACAAACTACCTTTTCACTGCGTTGAGAGAAGCACTAATAGGACTAATATTGGGGGTCCCAAAAGAATAAATCTACGGAGCTAATACTAGACATAATGCAACCCTTGCTGAGAGAATTTTAGGATGTCCTAACACATGGTCTATCGCCTGAGTTGCTACCACTGAGGGCCATCTAGCATATCATAAATTTCATTCTAAATAAACATATATATCAGATGCGCTCAACCGAGTATGAGTTGAAAAAGCAAGTTACATACTAGATGACAAGAGGCTTGGGTTGTTAGACTACTAGTCTATTTGCAATTCCAATCCTAATTGTGCTAAAGAATATTGGTTGTTGGTTATACCATATTAAACTTTAGAATGGCGTACATGTTCTAGAGTTGTCTTGGGAGGACGTGACGAAGACTTTATAGTAGCCTAGCCCCAAACATAGTAAAACAGAAAATCTATTATGATGCTAGTAGATCGAAGCTCCAAAATGGCACACTTTACCATAAGACAACGAACACCTCTCAACATTGAAGATTTATACTTCAAAGAGATCCTCTGCCTTCATGGTGTGCCCATGACCAGTATTTTGATCGAGATGTGCAGTTCCTGAGCCAAATTTGGAGAAGTTTAAGGGAAATGTTGGAAACCAAGTTACAGTTCAGCTCTGATGCTCAACTCAGGACAAGTCGACAAACGTGAGTGATATACTGGAGTTTGAAAAATCACCTCGGATGTTTTTTAGACACTAATATTTGGTAGTAGGGCTTGATTCTTCATTAGGTTGAATTTGCATAAAACCAGTCCACTAGCCAATCAAAAGGTCGCAGCCCGTTTGAGATTGTATACAATCAAAATACTCCCAAAATATTAGAGTTAGTACTAATACTTCCAGCTACTAGGCTCAGTATTGATAGAAAGATTAGAATAAATGAGATTCAAGCTTTACATGAAGCAAAAGGGGAGATTTCTCATGGGTTTGATCCAATGGTGCATCCCTAGATAACAACTGCCCCAATTTCTTTTGAGGACATTGCTGATGTCAAAGAATTGTTGACTAAAAAATTGGGTTATGAGACTACTAAATATGATGTTTGGGAGTTTGTTAACAAAAATTTAACTTGAATGGATGTGGATACAGCAAGTGGTGCTTATGGAAGTAGTCACAGCAATTGAAATTCTACCAAGGAAAAGAGAAAACAAAAGGATGTACTTAACATGCCTTGGGCACCATTCCTTAAAGAAGACAAAATTGGCAAGGGAGTTTATCTCATAAGGATCACAATGTTGTGATCAAAGTAATTTTATTTATGATGATGACAATGACCATTGAGGACTGAAGGACTAACTTAGCATATGTCTTCGTGAATTCTAAACACAATATTTATCTATTTTAAATGAACTACAACATAAATGCTATTTTTAGATCTTGTTAGTAAATTGCAAGGATGATTTATTCTATATGGAAAGCAAGTTATGTTGTATACTTGGTAACTCATGAATTATTGACAGTTTCATCATTTTGTCGGATTTTTAGGAGAGAAATTAGAATTTTCTATTTTTAGAACTCTCAATATTTAGAATTTCTACTTTTAGTGGTAACTCATGAATTATTGACAGTTTCATCATTTTGTCGGATTTTTAGGAGAGAAATTAGAATTTTCTATTTTTAGAACTCTCAATATTTAGAATTTCTACTTTTAGGATGTTCTATTTTTTTTAAGGAAAAAAAATTTATTTTTGGTCATTTCCATTTTCCTATTGTCTAGTATGGGGATTTGTAGCTGATTTTATGGCTTTGCTAATTTGGTGGCAATCAAGTTTTTTGTTTCAGCATGCATGGAGACATTTCGAACTTCCCAACTTCATTATTTACAACACAAACAATCAGCACCTCAATACTTTATGAGGTGCACTATGAAAGCTGATGAACATAGATCTAAAACGGAGCACCTCCTTTCACTTGCAGACTAATATTTAAATAGAGATGGTGAATAGGACTAAAATTCAGATGTTGTTAGACAAATTCTTTGTATCCAAAAACATACAAAGGATAACATTCCTTGCATCAAGTTCGAACAACCAAGCCATAAATGGATCAGCGACAAAATCTCCTTTTGAGGTTGTCTAAATTTTTCATAGTCAAATTCATTTAATGGAAATCTCACCATTAATTTATTTGACATGGTGAAGATGAAAAATAAGAGTTCTGGCATGTGCTATAAGTCCTAGGAGTGATCCTAAAGATCCATTAGAAAGTGGAAAACCTTAAAGGGTCACATGAGAAATACAAAACTTACCATAATAAGTATCTGATCAAATGCAAAGACTTGGTTTGATTGCCTTATGAAAATATAAGTTAAAAGGAAAGGGCAAAAAGCAATGTTGATCCATTATAGATCATTTTGAATAGTCAAGGAGATCATAGACAATGTATTTGGACTTCCAACATAATGATCTACTCCATTAACAGTACAGTAAAATTGAAATCATTTGAGCTTCCATTGTTAGACATTGAAGAGAAGCACAGGGTGGTTCCTGACATGGAAGATCTTAACATCAAAATAAAAGGTCTGTTATAGGAGAACCTTATCATAGATATCAGTATCACCACCATAAAATTGGTTGAAAGATAAAAATTTACCAAGAATGAAAAAGCTTCCAAACAAGCAATGAGTTTCTAAAGAAGTAAAGCCCTCTCCCCATCTCCTGCTACTCACACCAGTAAATGAGCCTAAGGGGGCAGCCATGATGAGCGTGGAGCTCTATTTCAAGCAAGAAAGGATCGGTCTTCTTCAATTAAAGAGCTTTGCATTTGTTTTCTTATTTAAGGATCTGTAAAATTATTGAAAATAAGGCATCTTATTATATTTTTTCCCTATGCTATTTCTTTTCTTATTTAATAGCCTCGTAAGAATATTTAAAGCCTCGTTAGGGCAAGGAATAAATCAATCTCCTTTAAATTCATCATTTTTTCCCTATCCCACCAATTATTTAATTTCCTACCACATTTTTTTTTCAATCATCCCTTCTCCAATGACTAGATAACAACCAAGAACTGTATTGCACTGTCTCTAGGGCCTCCAAACACTTTTCCAGCAGTTGGACATCAAACTGGCACTCAGCCCTTTAGGAGATTACTGTTTGCATCCTTACTACATTGAGCAGCAAGAATTGATTTAGCCAAGGCTAGTGAAAGCAACAGAAACAGTTTCATACCCCAGCAGCAAGCATAATGATTAAAAACAATGCAGCTTTTAAACCCACTAGATCTCTTCTTGAGGTTTCTATAACCTCGAACCCTTAAGATTGGGATCAAAAAGTAGAGAATGTAAAACTTGAGAGCTATCCAATTCCATTAATTATCCTATGAATAAATCTCACACTCAAACCAGCCAAATTCTGAATAACCACTTCACTCCTTACCTAACAGAATCAACCTTCATTTGAATCCTAACAGCAAAAATAATCTCAACTCATCAAGGAGATCTTCCCATGCACATCAATTATTAGATCAAGACCAAGTATTGTATCATCAAATAATTCCAAATTTCAAACAAGACTTTGGTATGACTCTTTTAAGTTTTTCAGGTGAAGAACAAGAAGTCATATCCAGTCGCGGCTTAACATTGAACTAACTAGCTTACATTCAGCATGTGAGTACCAAGGAGAAGGGGGTGAAGAAAAAATATTTAATTAGGAGATCAGAATAAGGTACAAATAAATACTAGTAATTAACCAAAAAAATCTTCCTCTAACCATTTGATAATCATGTATCAGCAAGATTAAACATTTGTTCCAAATATACTATGGAGGCCATAAAATTGAATGTGTAGTTGTTGAGAGCACTCCAAAATAGATAAGTAGGAGTGTTTTAGATTTGACGACCATCTAAAAAATTCTCAATTTATTATTATACAAAATAGGCATAAAGCAGCTAAAAATAACAATAAATTTGTCAAGTTTTAGAGAATATAGCTGCATATTTTTATTGATAGGAAAAGAGATATAAATACATATTACAAGGTCTAAATAAAGAAAAGCCATAAATTCAAAAATAAACCAACTAAAAAATACATAAATATGAAAACAGAAATAAAGAAAGCAAATAAAATCAAATAATAGCTAGTAATAATTGTCGTAGTAATTAGTCTAATAATTCTACTACTCCCCCTTAAGTTGAAGCATAGACGTTTATCATGTTTAACTTAGATTTGAAATCATCAAACAATGTCAAGATTCTTGATAAGGAAATTTGTTAATTTAACCGTCAGATGAGTCAAATGAAATACAAATGTCCCATGAATCGAGCTTCTCTTTAAATGAAGGGTCTATCAATCTCCACATGCTTGTTTTGATCATGCTAGATTGAATTATAGGCAATATTATTGGTTGTTTTATTATCACAGAACAGCCGGAGAGGAGCAGAGACTGACATATGTAATTCACGGAACATGATGCATAACCAGAGAGATTCGCAGATACCCAATGACATGAAGCGAAACTTGGTTTCAGCACTACTCTGAGCCACAAGTGATTGTTTTTTTGTTTTTCCACGTGACAATATTTTCTCGCACAAGTGAACTATATCCTAAAGTGGATCGTCGATCATAGACATATCAGGCCCAATCCGCATATGTATAAGCAGCAATAGAATAAGTGATGTAACGTGAAAAAAATAAACTTGAGCTCAGTGTGTCTTTTAAGTAGTGAAGAATCTTGTGGACAACTCGGAGATGGTGCTCAAATGGATAATACATGAACTGACTCACAATATCTATTATGTGATAAATATCGGGGCGAGTATAGGTAAGGTAAAAAAGTTTTCACACAAATCATTGTTAGTGAATCTTGTTCACCGGAATCACATTAAGAGCATCAGCTAATTTCTCATTGGGATTGATTCAGACTGTTACTAGTACGCAAAGAAGATGGTTATCCTTTGTCAATATATCAAGTACATATTTGCACTGATACAAGCAAATGTCCTGAGATGACCGAGCAACTTTCATGCTAAAGAAGTACCACAGTGCCCCCAAGTCCTTCATTTCAAATGAAATAGCAAGAATACATTATAGAGATTCCAATCTTGGTTGATCATTAGCTATGAGCACAATATCGTCGACATAGAGGATATGGATAACAATTTTGGTGTTGGAGGAATGTTGAAAGAAGAGATTATGATCTGATTAGGCCTGTGAAAAAATATGATCCATTACCACCTTTGTGAATTTGTCAAAACTAGGCCCTTGGGGATTGCTTAAGTCCATAGAGGGACTTCTGCAGTCGGCACAGTTATCCCTAGGGAACAATAGAGTCAAAGTCTGGAGGGCGGCACATGTACACCTCCTCTGTTAGATCCTCATTTAGGAACGCATTTTTAACATCTAGTTGGAGCAAAGGCCGGTCCAAATTTACAGCAAGAGAAAGTGGGACCCAAATAGTGTTTAATTTAGCAACTAAAGCAAAAATCGCCTCATAATCAACTTTGTATATTTGTGAGTAGTCATTGGCAACTAACGTATCTTATTGTGTTCAAAGAATCTATCGAGTTAAACTTGGTGCAAAAAATCCAACAACGCCCAACTGCTTTCTTACCTAGAGGAAGGTCCACAACATCTAATGTATGATTCCGCTGAAGAGCATTCATTTCATCCATTATTGCAGCTTTCCAAGAAGGATCGGCTAATGTTGCTTCAAGTGGATAGGAGGTGATGATCCGTCATAGCATCAGCAAATGCTTTCTAGGTCGACGATACAGTGGAAAGAAATATATTTTTTTATGGAATAAAAAGAGCTTGTCTAATTACATACCTCAAAAAAACAACTCACCTTGTTCAAAGTGGTGTTAATTTTGAAGATGTCACTCGGAGCGAATTCTATGTCCTGTAAAGAGGTGGCGGGCTCCAGAGTGGGACCATGAGTGCGCCAAGTATAGACACGGAGAATGAGAGGAGGTTCTGGTTGTTTGATAGGTGGTGGATCCAGAGGTATAGAAGGCTCTTCGAATATAGTGGTTGGAGAAATATCACAGGGGTCGGATAAAGAGAAGTGTCCAAGAAATCATGCTCCCCTTCACTTGAGGTAGTGGCAGGGAAGCGGGGAACACTTTTAAATAAGGAAACATTTGCACTTACATGGAGTTTATTCAATGTAGGATCAAAACACTAATAGCCTTTTTGAGTGACAGAATATTCGAGGAAGGCACATTTTATAGACTTGGGATCAAGATTACTATGATTAGGGGTAATGTTCCACATAAAAACCGAGCACCCAAAAATTTTGGGTTCAAGATTGGTGAAGAACCGATTGATAGAAAAACATGACATTAAGATGCCCACGTGAGCTCTAAAACTATGAGTTTTTTGTGGGAATTCTATTGATGAGATAGATGGCATTAAGCATGACATTATTCTAAAACCTTTTCGGGACATTAGATTGATACATAATGGATAAAGCTACTTCGAGAAGGTGTCGGTTTTTTCTTTCGGCTACCCCATTTTGTTGAGGAGTGTCCATACATGAACTATGATGGATAATAATCTTACTTACCAAGAACTCACCTAAAATAGAACTAAAAAATTCACGACCACTATCGGTTGGAAGAACTTGAATTGAAATTTTGAATTGGATCAAAATAAACGAGTGAAGGTTTTTAAAGGTAACGGCAGCTTCATATTTATCTTTTAAGATATGAAACCACATCATGTGAGTGTCGAAATCAATTATATTAAAGAGCCACCGTTTGTTAGTATAGTTGGGAGTGCGAAAGAGTCCCCACAAGTCACTGTGAATAAGAGAAAAGTGAGCGGAAGGCATGTAAGGATGAGATGGATAAGGAACGCGATTATGTTTAGTTAATTAACAAGCCTCACATTTGAAGTTAGCAAGATTTTTATTAGTAAACATTGACGGATACAATTGTTTTAAATACTGAAAACTGTGATGAGCTAAACGATAATGCAATAGCATAATAGGACAATCAGTTGATCGAGAAAAAACTGCAACTATTAGAAGTGTCCTCATTCTCAGTGTCTTTCTCTCGAAAGAAGTAGAACCTAGTTACTCTTTTAGCAATTCCAATCATCCTCCCTAAAAGAAGATCCTGCAAGAAACAAACATCAGGAGAAAAATTAGTAACTCAATCCATATCATATTTCAGCTTACTAACAAATAACAGGTTACACTTCAGCAGAGGGACATGTAACACAGATTCCAGAGTTAGAAT
>NEWO01000186.1:1491058-1509601 GCA_003013225.1 Phalaenopsis aphrodite | reverse complement strand
CAAAGAAGGATTTGGCTAAAAGTTTGTATATCAGTTTCCCATGAAGCTTCCAACACTTTTCTCAAGTATGGTTGGGTTTGTGATAGTAATCACAATTGGACCCAGTGGCTAGAGAAAATTTTGATGAGTGTTGAATATTATTAGTGGCCAAGGCTGATGATTCAATTGAGGTGGAAGTGTCGAGCATCACATATCTTCGGCTCTCTTCACATTAAATTTCAATGAAAGTAGTACGAGTAGAAGGAAGGGGATCCCGGCCAAATATATAGCCCCGGACTTCATCGAGATCTTTGTTAAGACCAGCCAAAAATTGAAACATGCAATTGTTTTCTACAATTTTCTAGAATAGGGAAAGATCCGTCGTATATTTTTATGTGTAATCATAATAGAGATTGCACTCCATTCATAAGGCCACCAAATCATTGTAGTACTAGGTCACTGTTTTTTATCTTTATTTTGATTCGCAAATCTTCTTATAAACCTCATAAAGTTGGCTGGAGTTTCATGCATCTGAGTAGGTATCCCAAACTGCAGTCCATAGGGCACTGGCAGAATAGAGAAACATATACGAACGTTCGATCGTTGTTTCCATGGAGTCAATCAGCCATGACAAGCCCTTGAAATTTTTCACTTCCCATGTTTCATACGTCAGGTCAGTTTTAGGAGGTTTACGAATAATGCCCGTGAGATGGCCAAATTTCCTGTGTTCCTTGACGAATAAAAACACAGCTTGAGACCATTGGAGAAAATTAGATCCGTTCAGTTTATGAGCGGTGATCAAAAAGTTCATGTGGTTTTTTGGTCCACCGATTTGCAGAGGAATTGAGATCGATGTCGACACTCCAGTGGACTCAAGCACATCATCGGGAAACGGCTCAGTGGTGGAAGAGTCTATCATGACTCAAACCGAGCCAAAAGTTATATTAGGTTGCCAAGACATAGGAAAAACTTGGAGAAAACTGTCGGGAAAAAACCCTGGAAAAAACAACAAGGAGAATAGGTCGATAGACAGGCTTTGATCTTATGAGATGCAGCAAGCAACCGGTTCAGCAAAGCAGCAGTATCACAGTAAAACAACAGTGTGGCAAGGCACGTATCGCGGTAAAGCAGAAGGTGCGATAAGGCAAGTAATGCGGCAAAGCAATAATAGGTGCAGGAAGAGGTGCCACGGTAAGTAACGCGGCAAGTATTGTGATAAAACAATCGTAACAGAGGAGGAAACGCAGAAAAAGTTGCACTTGGCCGGCGGCTAGGGTAGAGGTTCTAAGGATATAGTCATGGCTCTGATACCATGTCAAATTTTAGAGAATATAACAGCATACTTTTATTGATAGAAAGAAAAGCATAAATACATATTACGATGTCCAAATAAAGAAAAGACAAATTCATAAATAGACCAACTAAGAAATACATAAATATGAAAATGGAAATAATGAATCAAATGAAATCAAATAACAACTAATAATAACTGTAGCAGTAATTAGCCTAATGATTAGGCTAATAATTTTAATAGAATTATGTCCCCATCTGGAAACCCAAGGATGCCTTACAAAGTAGTACGGATGTCAGAGTGTATATTGCTAAGGTTTCTCAAACTGTATCTTGGCAGAATCTTAAAATTCAAAGATACATTTTTATCAAAAAAGGTAAAAGCTATAATAATTTATCAAAAATTAAAAAAAAAACAAATTCAGGATGGCTTAAAGCCCTTCATCAAACTTTTTATTTAAGCTTCAGCTATCTAAAAAAGGAATCCTTAAAAAAGACTGTCTAAAATAATGCAAACCATGATACTTAGTAGAATAAAAAGAGAAAAAATAAAGGTTACCGCTGGGTTGTTAAAGCATAATGGGAAAGTGGTTGAAATGTTCACTTGTAAAATTTACAATGTTAATACAAAGACATTAAAACTCTACATCCGAGAACAAACAACATTTCCTGCTTAAAATATGATAATGTGATACATTGCCATGAGAGGTCAACAAAACCTGCAAGTAGATCTTTTGTTCTTGCTTCCAAGGACATGCATGTACAAGTTTGTTCAAATCCACATATAGTAATGGCACGACAAATTTGACCTCTTCTTGCTGAAAAATTAGGGGAAGGTCAAATGAAAATGGGTAAACGGAGCAGATCAAAAATTTCTAATTATATCAAAAACTGGAATAAAAATTTGAAAAGTTCCAATCATATTATTGATAAATATAATAAAACGGAACTATCTATCAAAAAGGCATACCTTGTCAGGCCCAGAAATCAAACTAACTTCGATTCCCTGTAAGAAAATGGATATATTTTATTCTGCCAGAAAATCCAATTAAATTTAAAAAAAGTATACAAATGAAATTGAAATTGCATGCCAAACTAATGAGAAAAAAAAAGAGTATTTGTGAATGGAAAAAGAATGGCAAGTAGAATTACTATTACAAATAACAAGTAAATCAGCAGTCAGAAAACATTAAGAGCAAACAGAAAATTTTAGTGAATAAAAAGACATTTTCCCTAATAACAGTTATATTCCAGCAACGTTACCTTTTTTCTTGATCCTTAATCATGATTTTAAACATCCATGGCTCTTGGAAGCTATTAAACATGTTTAAATCACCGTGATTCATGCTTCTTAGGCATATGCTCGATCAAAAATGCATGTGCATGAGTGCCATTGAACGTTTTCCATTCATCATACCCCACAATGAATATAGAGTACTTTTTTCATGATTTTTAATCCTCAAACCATGCCCATGCCCATGCATGCTTAATGGTTGTAACGGCATAATCATTACCGGAAGGTTATAAGAAGCTAGATTGAGATACGTGTGGTGCATTGATGTTCAATGGCATAGATCTATCATGGGTCTATGACTACAAATTTACTTATGGCAGCAAACTTCTTCTAATGATGATTACTACACACTATAAAACATATTGAAATTAAATTAGTAAACTAATACATCCTTGCATCATCTGCTTCATGAAAATACCAAGTTACCACATGACACTTATTGTAGCCTTTTAGGTGCTATTATGTTTGTTGCTATTTCTCCTTTTCTACAAGTTGCACAATTATCTCGATTTCAAGATGGCGGTGTGCACAGCTATTCTGAACACTAACAGATTTCTACACATGTTGCAAGTTCAAACATCGATTCATGCATCTTTTAGTCATTGAATTAGAAAAATAAAGTTCACTTAAAAAATACTAAACATCAATTTTCTTTAAGAAATTTATGAATGGTTGGTTATGCTGAATTAAGAACTGATAACTTGATGAGAAATAGGTATATAACCAGCATAGACAAATAAATAAATAAATATACTTTAATGATAAAAGAAGAACAATATGTAGGCGAACTAAAAAAGGCATATAAATTTCTTTCAAGTTTCTTACATCTAAATTTAATCATCCCATTCAAGCTCATAAAGATTGAAAAGCATGATGATTAAAAAAGATTTAAAGCAATTAATGAATACACCATTGTCAATGACACAATTAAACAACTTTATAGACAAAATATGTCAATTCAAAATAAGTGAGTACACCAATATGCATGCATGTGCATTCTTTTTATTACTAGGTTGGATTACTGGCTTTAAAAGCCTACTAGTATGTCCAGCATTTATGCAAAAAAAAAAACATTATTCATTTCTTATTCCTTGGGCAAGATTAATAAACAATTAAGCTTGAATAGTTTCTGCTACAAAAATAAATTTTGTAAACCGCTGTCATTATGCCTTGCACATTGGCATAATACGATTTATAAACTGTGGAGCAGCTTCAAATTCCACTATACAAGTAGCAGG
This sequence comes from Phalaenopsis aphrodite, assembly GCA_003013225.1. Lineage (NCBI taxonomy): Eukaryota > Viridiplantae > Streptophyta > Magnoliopsida > Asparagales > Orchidaceae > Phalaenopsis > Phalaenopsis aphrodite. Next base: position 1,505,800 of record NEWO01000186.1, on the reverse strand, counting down.
TATAATTATTTTAATTATTGGAGAATTTGTCAACTATATAATTGGGCATAGGAAATGAACAACTAAGCTTTAGAGATATGATTCATTTAAACCCAAAAATAAAACTCACCTAACACACTCAATTAGTTTGTTGGAACTATAATTAATCAAATATGTACAGGTTGGACGTAAGGATACATGAGAAAACACATATTTTGCTAGACAGTGATTTTTCCTTTGTCAATGTTCTGAATTTTAATTTACCGATGACATAATCTTGTAGAAAAAGGTCAATCTTAATTTGGGATGTAATATGAAGTAAGCACTTAATTTCTCTTAATACCAATATCCAGATCTAATGGCTTGCACACTATTCCAATACTGTAACGCTTGCCATTAAAAGATGAAAAAGAAATAAAGTTCAAACGAAGCAAAGACAAGAAACTAAAGCCAAATTTAAGATGTTTCAAAACAATACAATAAAGAAGATTGTTATAGGATTTAGGCTTACTCTTTTAAGATTTAGAGATAGAGAAACATCAATGAAAATAACGTAAAAGCCTCACACTCTGTAATTAATAACAACATCCAAAACTCTTGACTATAGTACCAATTATAACACAAATAATGCAAAGCATCTCTTGAACCAACCTCCCGGGAGAGAATTGTGCTTATCTCAAACTTCAATCTTGCGTCATTAATTTCCCCCACACGCATCCTCTGATATTGCACATACAAGCCCCTACAAATAAGAAAAAACCAACAATAAGAACCTCAAAAAGATTGTGAGTCAGCCGCTCGAGCCAAGTACCTTATCTCAAGCACAAGCCTTAAAAGCCTGGAAGGGTCTTTGCTATTCCATTCCCACAAACTGCCTCTCATTAACCGGGCCTGACATTCCGCTCCCCCTTCACGATCAAAAACTGGAAGAAGCGGTCGGAATTCTTCATCATCTGGAGAGAAGACAATGTCGGGTGCCGAGAGGGGATAGAAGGCATTATATATAACATCCCCTATCACAACAAAAAACATCTAGTCAGTTTAACCAAAGTAAGAGAAGAAGTAAAACGATGAGAGTTGATAAACCACGTTAAGAAGAAATTTACTCACACTTAACGTAGTCGAGGCAAAAAGGGACTAAGAGGGTAAAACGGTCGGAGAAGCGGGAATTCTTACAACCAGACCAAATATGTTCGACCTGAGGAATAGCATGATTAGATCTTAAAGTTAGGGTTCGGGCTCGATCGGAGTTAGTGATTCTGAAAAAGTAGTTTTCAGCGTAAATGGGTACCCTAAATGGTAGAGGGGAATGGACAAGAAGATACTTGAGCTGCGCGGAGATAGGAGGTGGAAGTGGCGGCTCTGAAACCATGGCCGTGGCATCAACCGAGAGCGAACGATTGGGAAGTGAAAGTTTAGGAACTGGAACTTGCTTGTGAGAACTGTTTTAACTTGTTTAAGGGAAAGAAATATTTCCTCAGTATCCAATCAAATGCCGTTATATATAAACTCCAGCCCAATCTATTAAAGCAAATAAAAATAAAAAATAGATAAAATTAATTTGTATTCACGACCCGACCTGAGCGAAAACCCGAACCCGCCTAATATGTCTTCTCATTTTCTCCACACTATTTCATTTTCTCCACACTATTACAAGTTTAGGGTTTAGTCTCTGTATCATCTTCCTCGGCAAAGTGCATCCTCCAGTTAAACCTTAGGCATTCTACGTCACGCAAGCGAAGGTGACAATGGCGTCCAGTCGTTCGTTAAAATCATGATATGCACCTATACCAGAATAATGAAATACAAGTAACACATCAGTTACACAACAATAGCACAACAATACTACATCAATATCAATGCACACAAGTAACATACTAGTAATACATCAAAAATACAACATTACTACATCAATACCACACAAGTAACACAACATGACTTCGAATCATTAGCACAGAAAAAAACTCTACTCAATAACTGCATAAAACCAAATTCGGTGGACTCATAGATATCTCAATGACATAGTTTTGATGTGTTATTCTTGTATTATTTGTGTTTTATTCATCTATTATTTTTATGTGGTTTAACTATGTTACTGGTGTGTTACTTATGTGTTATTTTTGTATTATTCATGTATTATTGATGTGATATGCTTCTATTTAGGGTGATTGTTAATTAATGACATAGTTTTGATGTGTTATTCTTGTATTATTTGTGTATTATTTTCCTGTGTTTTAACTGTGTTACTGGTGTGTTACTCATGTGTTATTTTCGTGTTATTCATGTATTATTGATGTGATATGCTTCTGTTTTTAACATAGTTTTGATGTGTTATTCTTGTATTATTTGTGTATTATTCATGTATTATTTTCCTGTGTTTTAACTGTGTTACTGGCGTGTTACTCATGCGTTATTTCCGAGTTATTTATGTATTATTGATGTGATATGCTTCTATTTAGGATGATTGTTAATTAATGATATAGTTTTGATGTGTTATTCTTGTATTATTCATGTATTATTTTTTCATGTTTTAACTGTGTACTCATGTGTTATTTCTGTGTTATTCATGTATTATTTATGTGTTTATGGTGATTATTAATTAAGTGTGCTTCATGTGATATTTTTGTGTTACTGGTGTGTAATAAGTTATGTTTCTGTATTATTCATGCTTCTGTGTAGGGTTATTACTGTGTTATGCTGGTGTGTTACGCAAGTATTATTCTCACTTATTCATGTATTATTCCTGTGCTTCTGTTAAGGGTGATTGTTAATTTAGAATAACACGTCAATTTCCTTTGATATTCTTGTGATTGTTATTCTAATAATGTGTTTTTGTTTCTTTAATTTGCAAGATCATGAGTGCAAGGACTTTCAACTGTAGATGTCGTCCATCTGTAGTGAGAGGTGTCTTGGATGCAATTTGAGATCTGTTTTCAAAGGAGACTGTTAATAATTTAAAAGAAATTAGGGTGTTCAATTTCTTTTACATGCCCCCATATCCCCAAGACAATGTCATGACTTTACATATTCTGAGATGTTGGGATAATGAGAGGGGGGTCTTCGAAATGGGTGAAAAAGAGGTTAAGTTACATGCTGACCACGTGGCTTTATTGATAGGGATGCCAAACAGCGGAGAGCTTGTTTCATGAAAGAAATGACTCTAATCAAATATGGATGCCAGAGAAATAAAGAATCAACTGACAAAATTTTTTGCAGAAGGAGCTTCCACCCCTCCTTTTGAGCAGTTGTATTTGAGTTTCATACTAACTAATTTATTTTTTCTTTTAAGCAATTTTTATGTGCCTGCAGAGCTATCTTATTTTGTTGTAAATGTATAAGTTTTTCCGTACTTTAATTGATCTGCTGTCATATGTGATATGATCATCGATCAAGTGAGAATCGCCTCCATGAAAGTAAGGCAGAATAAGTTGATTGGTTATATTCAAGGATTTGTATTTCTTTTAACGATAAGTATTTGTTCATTACATTGAAACATTACCCTTCTGAATTTTTGTTTTGGTGTATTAACTTTTGCATACATTTTGATGGTGTAAAACATCCTCACCTTTGGTTTTATGAGCACAGCTCTCTGTTAACTCCTGCTGCATCTGACGCTAGACCTCGCATTCCGAGGTGGTCAACCAATCATGGGTTGAGTGCTGAGAAGATTCATGAAGCCTGTAAGAGACTTGATCATGTAAATCATTTAATTTTTATTACAGCTTATTGGCACCTCTGTTTAATAGCTTTTTTAAGAATGCTTGCAACTATTTTGACGAATACATTTTTATTGTAGGTTAATGACGGATTCTTAGATTTGAGGGACGATGAATTACAACTGCTCAAAAATCCAGAGCAGAGACCATCGACTCCTGCAAGGCAACTTCCACAACACGAAATTACTGCAAGATCATCTTCTCCCAGATCGTATGCCAAGGGTACAATTGTTTCTAGTGATATAACCCCAATACCTGAACATACGACAGAGAGTGTTGATTTCGGGTTACTATATGAGATGTTAAAATCTCATGAACAAATAAGCTTAAATATACAAGATATAGTGACTGGTATGAGTAGACAGATGAATATTGTGATAGAAGCATTGTCCACCCTGACAGGTTTGGTGCATAGATTATTTGAAACTAAGGCTGACAAGGTCGTTGAGAAAACAATATCTGATATAAGTAAGAAGACCAGCAGCTGTGGACATCAGCAGAAGAGGAAAATGGACCCCCTGTATCTCAATACCAGTTCAAGAGAAGACATAGAAAAAATGATGATGTGGATAATGTTGCTCGTGTAAATAAAGATTCCCAAAGAAACAATAAGACATGCACAAGACACTGATTTTTTGTTCTCAAATACAACTTATGTGGATGTTGTTGATTCTACAAAAGATATTGTGCATCCAGCTGATCTTGTACATACAGATGTTCCCTGACATGCCCAAGATGTCAAAGAAACAATAAGAGAAGCACAAGACACAGATTTGGGTGATGAGACAATCCATGAAGACCTCGAAGAAGTAGAACAAGCAATATAGGGTGTTCTTGAATCTTTGACACATTCGATGAGTACATCATTCTAATTTATACTATATGATATACATTTCTACTTTATCTAATAATATTTTCTAGACGCGTCTTCTAACTTCTATTGTAAATATTGATTCGAAAAAGGGTGATTCCCAAGAGATCCAAGTTTCAGATGAAAATGTACATACTAAATTCAATTTAGATGAAGAAAGCTTAGATCCAGTTGGCTATCAGCAAATTTTGAGTCAAAGCCACAGGTCTAATGCAGATGAATATGTTATAGTTGTAAGAAAAAAAAATACTTATGTGCTTTGTAGCATACCTTATATGTTCTTATTTTGTGTTATACATGGATTGTTTTCTTTTGCAGCTATGTCATCTGGCTTCAACTATTGAGTATCCTAGTAGGTCATTGATACCAATTGAAATACAGAAAGAAATAGACGAGTGCCTATCCAGATACACTAGACGGTAAGTAAGTGTCCAACACTCTTTTAAAGTTACACAGTTTTGTTTTATTTAATTAAAAGTAACTCTCTTTCTTACCAATGCAACAATGTTATAATTAACAGAGGTCATATTTTGATTTACCGATCGACACTCAAAAACATACTGTTAAATAAGTGGCTTGTAGACGAACATGTTGATCTATTTACTGTCATGTTGCGCGAAAGAACTTTAAGGAGACCAGAGTTGTACCGATCTTACCTGTATGTTTCACCAATGTATGTGGTATGTTTAACAACTTATATTTATTCATATAATTTTAAGTCATATATTCCTTGCACATTTTAAGAAAAAATTTTATGTAGATGCATAAGACATATGGTAGCAAATCCTACGTGAAACATATCACCAACGAAGCCGTAAAAGATGTAAAAGCCATTTTCTTTCCAATCATTCATAATCAGCATTGAATCTTGTTGGTTATAGATCTCAAGTTGAGAAAATGGCGAATATACGACTCACTACCTAACCAGATACATAAGGCAGGCGCTACGAAAGTTGTAAGTATATTCAACTCAATTAAAAGTAACACAATAGCAATCGAAGAGTAACACAATAATGCTTGAACCATGCAGGTGAATATGTTTGCTAGAGATGCCACTGATTTATTTGCATCCAAAATCCATAAATGGTCCTTATCGATTACAAAGCATGTACCCTCACAAAGGAATAGTGTTGATTGAGGCATGTTCATCTGCAAGTACATGGAAACATTAGTGCAGGCTGACGAAGTCGACTGGAGTGCACATATGAATTGGCAGGATAATATGTGGCGATTTAAAGTTGAATTTGTATATGACATTTGCATACTTTTGAAAACTTCTCAGTAAATTTGTATATTTTTACTTTGTATATTTTGTATAGGTTATTGTATATGAAATAGCTTCATGGTTACTGTATATCGAATATTTGTAAAGGTTATTGACAAAATGTTTATATCTTGGTGAATGTTAGTATTTTTATGAATTTTTTTTATATAACACTTGAGTAACACGTTGATCAACACCCTTAGTAACACATCATTTGCATGTCATTACTCGCTGAATAACACAAGAGTAACACATAGATAACAGACTGAGTAACACGCTGAATAACACGAGAGTAAAACGTATATAACACGTGAGTGACACGAGAGTAACACATAGATAACACCCTAAGTAACACGTAGATAACACATGAGTAACACGTAAGTAATAGACTGTGTAACACGCCAATAAAAGGCTGAGTAACACACTGAATAACACTACAGTAACACGTAGATAACCCGTGAGTAACACGAGAGTAACATGTTAATAACACCCTGAGTAACACGAGAGTAACATGTAGATAACACATGAGTAACACGTTGAATATTCATATCTTGGTGAATGTTGGTTTTTTATGATTTTATGTTTGTATTTTTAATAAGTATAATAAAATTACTTATCCTAGTTAATTTATCCTACAAAATATACTTCACTTAGTTTAAAAATTTATCGCAAAAAATTTAATCGTCTGAATAATAAGATGAAAGGTGGAGTAACACCGATTTAATTAGTGGTAACACAATGTAGTAACACGTCACAATACGCGCGGTAACGTAGAGTAACGTCGATTAATCGACCGGTAACACGGGGAATATTCACTGCAAGACAGCGCATTAAGAGGGCAGTAACGTAAGTTATTCTTATTTTATTACAGTGTTATTCCCATGTTATTCACTTGTTATTCCATTGTTATTCACATGTTATTTCTGTGTTATCTACGTGTTACTCAAGGTGTTATTAAACGTGTTACTCATGTCTTATCTACGTGTTACTCACGTGTTATAAAGCGTGCAACAACTTGTTATTCAACTTATTACTGAGCGTATTGTTCAACGTGTTACTCGCATGTTATCTACGTGTTACTCAGTGTGTAACAACCTGATATTCAGTTGGTTACTACAAGTTTAAGTGTGTGTGTTACTCACGTGTTATCAACCTATTATTTCTGTGTTATTCAGCGTGTTACTCAGGGTGTTATTGATGTGTTACTCACAGTGTTATCGATGTGTTACTAACGTGTTATCTACGCGTTACTCTAATGTTATTTAGCGTGTAACAACATGTTAATGACGTGTTCCTCAATGTTTTAATCAATGTGTTACTCAAGTGTTATTTTTGTGTTACTGCAGAGTGTTATTAACTGTTTTACTCAAGGTGTTACTCAAGTGTTATTCCAATGTTATTCGCGTGTTATGTGTGTATTATTCAGTGTGTTATACAATTGATATTTATGATAATTAAATTATCCACATTTGAACAATATTAAGACATAAATATTTGAACAAAAACATATTATAAACCACCAATTACTTTTTTCGTACAAAATTTAAAGATGATACAATATACCAACTTTTACAATTTAAATCAATCTATATTCTCACTTATGGAATCCATCAAAAGTCTAGTGTACGTTTCACTTAGTTTCGGTGCATAGTATTCCTGCATTAGGGGAGTAATACCAAGTTCAATTTGAGTGAATTATTTTATACAAAAGGCAGTGAAATGATACTAAATTTTATCAACATACCTAGGAAAGATAATCTGTCAAATTTTGCTCGAATGCGTCAACAGCTTGACGACTACTTGCTGCTTCTTGTTTCATTCCTGAATGCAATGGGTCAAGTTAGAAGTATGCATTATACATGGAATGAAAGAAATACTAATTAAAAATTTTATACTTTTAGCTTTCTTATTTTTTTCCCAATATTCTTTCAACCTAGATGTAGATACTCCTTTCAGTCTCTTTTTAGCAGGGTCGTTCACATTGCATTCTATATTTGTGACTTTTTTCTTCTTTTTTGTTTTCTCTACTTCGATCGTTCACTCTGCTAGAGCATCCTCAATTTCTTCAGATAATTTTTTAAACGTCTCCCACAAGCACTCCTCAGCTAACTCATTTCATTGTGCTCTATTAATGAGTTGACATGCAAATTTCTGAGAGCATGAACTGAATATAAGGGAACTAAAAGAAACATTATTACAGTTAGAGTCTTTTAGATCTCTGCACCCAAATCTGTTATGCATGTCCCTTTTAGCATTGATGGACCACCGCAATAAAAATATTTCTCCGGAATCACATTTATTTTTATGACACTTAGAACAAATAATGCATAGGAGCACAACATGTTCATCATCTCAAATTTTTTGCAACTACATGTAACCTCACAAGTAACCTTGTCAACTAACACATTCTAGGGCTGTCTTGTTCCCTCATCATCAAATCTTGATACATAATATTTAGCCTCACTCTCCACTGATACTTCAGCTGTAAGCCCACATAAGCCATTCAATAGCTCTTATTCAAACATTGAGTAAAGCTTCCTTGTATAAAATGAGGCAGCTTGTCTCAACATTGGATTGATTTTAACCATGGACATTCTGATAGAATGACAACATTTTAAATCTTCATCTTTCTCATTCTGGCGCCACGATTTCATTATGTTTTCAAGACCGATAAATTAATTCGTGATAGAGCTAGTTGGCTTTGAAACACCATGATAAACATTATTGGTCGATTCACTTCTCTGTGTTGATAAGATTCTCATACCGAATATATCTTTATTAAATGTTGTTGACCATTTATGCCTTATACAGTACAATTCATCTAACCAGACACTGCTTTGTAGTTCTCCCAACTCAGTCATTAAGGACCACGTTTCTTTGAACTCCTCCTCAAAATCACACTTGCTCAAGCATTTATAAAAAACACCACAAACACACTTAGTATGCACTCCACAGTGTACTTTGGAAGAAAGTTTCTTGTAGATATGTCATTGACATAATCTGTGACGTGTTTGTGGGAAGCATTTTACAATTGCTCTTGTCATTGCTTTATCCTGATCAGTAAAGATTGTAATAAGATGTTTAACTCTCATTATTCAAATGAATGATTTGAATAACCACGTGAATGATTCAGTAGTCTCATCAGACAAAAATCTAACTCCAAACAGTACATTCTGCCAGTGGTGGTTAACCTCCACAAATGGAGAGCAACATAAGTTATATTTATTTAATCTGTAGCTTGTATCGTGTCTGTTGTTCTGAAGTAAACTTTGTTGTTAGGCTCTTTCTTATAGTCAGCTTATCCACAAATATAATCTTTGACCTTGAGTTTCTTGGAGTTCGGTCAGTAGGTAGTATGGTCCTTCTGAACAATGAATCCTACGTGATGTGCATAGGCACGATAGCTTTCATATGCTTCTTCCTCATTGTGGATAATGCTGCTTAGAAACTTTTCTGCAATTGGATCATTACAAATGTGTGTTGCCTCACAGGATTGCATAAAATCATGGTAACATTAACATAACACACTAATAACACAATAACATTAATAAATCAAAAGTAACAAACAACATAGCATTAGAGTAATACCAGAGTAACACCAGAATAACACAAGAGTAACACCAAAAAACAGAAGCCTAAAACCATAATAACGCAAAAAAAAACCATAATAATACAAAAAACAACACTGTAGAACAACACCCAAAAATCAAAGGCGATAAAAAACATAACATTAGAGTAATACCAGAATAACACAAGAGTAACACCAAAAAACCAGAAGCCTAAAACCATAATAACGCAAAAAAAACCATAATAATACCAAAAATAACACTATAGAACAACACCCAGAAATCAAAGGCAATAAACAACATAACATTGGAGTAATATCATAGTAACACCAGAATAACACAAGAGTAACACCAAAAAACATAAGCCTAAAACCATAATAACGCAAAAAAACCATAATAATACCAAAAACAACACTATAAAACAACACCCAATAACATTGCATCAACACCAACATTTACATTAGAAAAAACCAACTATTATACCACCTAAACGATACTAAATCAAAAACAAGAAACAAGAGTAATACCAGAGTAACACCAAACTAACACAACAATAACACCAAGAAAACCTACGCTTTAATAACATAATAACACAAAAGGCACAACAGAAAAATACCCTAAATTTTACCAGTAAACACCACAAAGAAAATGACAATACCAGAAACAGAATGAAAACCTTAAGCTAAAATAAAACTAGATATCATTATAGACTCACTTGATCTTCAAAGTTCAGGCTGAATGATGACATCTCAACGTTCATGGAGACTTCCGACATCTCAACGTTCATGGAGAATTCCATCAAAACCCGCTATTGTGGAGCTGTGAATGGAGCTGTGAACGGAGTTGCAAAATATTTCTTCACCCTCTTATGAATAGAACGGCTTGTAGGCATGAAATAATTTTATGCTGGCGGGGAATTTTTCAGGGTTCAGGTTTAGGGTCGAGCCGGGTCGCGAATAATAAGAAATTTATTTTGCTGTGTTTTAATAGGTGGAGCAGGTCTTTCCACTTGACGGTAATATATTGGATACGCACGTAGCTTAACATGTGTAGTACTGATGGAATAATTTTCTAAGAAGAAAAGTCGCGGACTTTGCAAACTTCACAAAAGGATCCAAAGCTGAGGCGAAATTTTTCCCTCATGTCCCCGTCGCTCTGTCCACTATGCCATGTGGACTTGCAGACCCATATTTACACTTCATGAAAAAGGTAAAAAAAATGCGTTTAAGCCCGACCCAGCCCGACGTGCAAACTTTTACGTATTATCCTGTCTTTTTTACGTCTTCCCTCCACTATTTTTCATATTATTCCCTCTGAAACTTCTATTATGCATAATTTAGTAGAAAAGAATGTTTCAAAAAGCATTTTTTTTGCTTTGTTAGGGTTTGGTCGCTGTATTTATGATGGAGATAGATTTCCCTCTTAATGAAGAGTTAGAGCACATGGATGACGAAATCAATTTTAACGTGTTTGAAACAGAGGTAAGATTTCTTGCTTACTTGAATCTGTTTTCCGTTTTTCAGTTTTTTCTTCGATTGTTATGAGGTTTTTTATTATTATTATGTGGTTAGGTTTATATTATCTACGATTATATTGAAGAAATGCTCAATAACCCGAGAATAACCCAATAATAACCTAAGAATAACTCTAGAAAAAGTAACCTAACATCTCTTTCAAAAAACAGTGAAATATTATGTGAATCTTCAATTGTTATGGGGTTGTTTTTTTATTATTCAAGGGTTTAGGGTTTTATTATCTGTGGGTACAATGAAGAAATATTCAATAACCCAAAAATAACATAACAATAACCTAAGAATAAACTGAGCAAGTAACTTATCAGCTCTCTCCAAAAAAGTGAAAAATTGTGTGAATCTTCGATTGTCGTGAAGTTATCTTTTCATTATTCTATGGTTAGGGTTTATTTATATTTGGGTACATTGAAGAAATACTAAATAACCCGAGAATAACCTAACAATAACCTAAGAATAACCCAAGAGAAAGTAACCTACCAACTCTTTCAAAAAACCTTGTAATAGTTATAGGGTGTGTTCTTTTCTGAATATCTGACTATCTCTATGGTATAATTCAAATTTGTAGTTATCTGGGACAGAAACAGATTGCAATGATCCAATTGCTCGTAGCTTTCTTAATATTATTGTCAGTAATGAGGAAGAGGCTTACAAACAATATTATGTTTATGCACATTATGTTGGTTTCACTGTAAGCAAGGACCACACAACTTACTGGGCTAAATCGAAGCAAATTAAGTCAAAGGATTATATTTGTACAAAATCAAGTCATAAAAGATAATCGCAGCTAGCCACTACTGTGAAGTACAGAAAAGCAGATACAATGACTGACTGTCAAGCAATGATTTGTTATGCTATTGATCTTGATGGCAACTGAACCATAAAGAAATTTGTTAGAAGTCATAACCACCCCTTGGCGGAATCCGGTGACAAGCACCTTCTACATTCCAGTCGGAGAATTAGCGAGTTAAATGTAAATTTTGCTGAGATCAATGACAGGTTCTGGGATTAGAGCAGCAAATACATTTAATTTCCTTGCTACAGAGGTTGGTGGAGCTGAAAACTTGGAGTGTACGAGGCAAGATGCATACAACTTCATTCAAATGAATAAAAGAAGTAAAATTGAACAGGGTGATGCCAACTCTCTCTTACAATTGTTCATGGAGCACCAAAATGAAAATAACATGTTTGCATGGGATTCCCAAAGTGATGAGGAGGGCCAACTTACAAGCTTTTTCTGGAGTGATGGGTCTTGCAGACTAGATTATGATTGTTTTAGAGATGTCATCATTTTCAACACTAGCTGCCATTTGAATAAGTATAATTTATGTTGTGCTCCTTTCGTAGGGATTAACCACCATCGGCAAAACATTCTATTCGGAGTTAGTTTTTTATCCGACGAGAGGATAGAATCCTTCAAGTGGTTATTCAAAACCTTCATTCGTATAATGGATGATAAGCATCAGATTACAATGTTTACATATCAGGATCAAGCGATGACAAGAGCCATTGCAGATTGTTTTCCATTCACAAAACATAGATTATGCCAATGACATATCTATAAGAAATTATCGTTGAAAGTTCATTGTGGTGTGACGTACAAGAGCGTTAACAATCTATTTATAAATGCATGAGTGTGATTCAGAAGAGGAGTTCAAAGTTACTTGGGCTCAAATGATCGAGCAAGAAAACTTGCACAACAACATGTGGCTAGATGCATTGTACCGTATAAGACATAACTGGTCAACTGCATTCAATAAAGAAATTTTTGAAATGGGAATCTTATCTACGCAAAGAAGTGAGCCCACAAATAATGTCTGTCATGGTGCATCTAAGCCCACTAGTTCCCTCACAGATTGCTTTCTGGGTCTAGAAAATATTATGAAGTCATGGAGAAGGAATAAAAAGGATGAAGAATTCAAAAAGCTTTCAGAATGTAACTACACCGACAGTTAAAACAAACCCAGTGTTGAGGCAAGCTGCAATGTATTATACCCGTAAGCTCTACTCTATGTTTAAGGAAGAGTTACTTCAGGGGCTATGTGGATTGACAATCGATTTCTTAGTTGAGAGTCCATCCAAATTTTATGTTAGAGGTTTGAATAATCAGGACACGAGTAGAACCTGGCTTGTTACATTTGATAGGCTTAATTGCGACATCACCTGCAGTTGCAAGAAATTCGAAATGACGGGCCTGCTTTTCTCTCACTCTCTACACGTCCTTAATGCTAACAATTTAACAGAGATTCTCAAGAAATATTTGTTATTCAGATGGTCTCCTAAGGCAAAGAAAGATATCCATAATAGTTTTGGATACAAACATATGAAAAAATCTTAGGCTCAATTGTCTGGCACAACTTCCAGAAGAATCATATTTCGGTCACATGCTCAAAATTTTGCCTACCAATTAATTAATAAAGCTCAAAGGAAATTAACGTGTCGAGACATATATAATTGAATTATTGAAAACATGGTCTGAAGGTGTTAAGGATATATTAGATGGGAAGGATCCTAAACCAAATAGACCAAACTAAAAAAGGAAATCCCATAATAGTGACTGCAATGTGAATGATCCCGCAATAATGAGACTGAAAGATATTTCTAATGCGAGGTTGAAAGGATACCGGAAAAAATATAAGAGAGCCAAAGGTATATATTTATACATTCCATATATTTAAGATTATATGCAAAATTAATTGTCTTATACTTTTACCATTGTATGCAGGAAAAAATCAAGATACATATACGAGCCAAGAACCGCACATCCATTATGACGCAAATACGATTGCAGTGTCACACTTTTTGAGTCAGGAAATTGTTACACAATATCCAACAAGCTCTGTGCCCAATATAATTTGCCTGTTTTAATGTGTTGTGCCCACTTTAACTCATCTGTATTAATTTACTAGTTCATATAAGCTGTAGATGTATGTTTGGTAATTCATCTGTATGTTGGGTATAGAATTTTGTTATCTGATTGTGTAATATGATTGTGTAACCCAACAATAACTTAAAAATACTCCAACAATAACCTAACATTACCTCAACAATAACCTAACATTACCTCAACAATAATCTAATAATACTCCAACAATAACTTAACAATACTCTAACAATAACATAACAATACCCCAACCGTAACTTCACAATACGTTAACCGTAACCTAACAATACCCCCAACAATAACTCAACTGTAACCTTACAACACCCCAACTGTAACCTAACAATACCTCAACAATAACCTAACAATACCCCAACAATAACCTAACAATACTCCAAAAATAACCTAACAATACCCCAACTGTAACTTTACAACACCCCAACTGTAATCTAACAATACCTCAACAATAACCTAACAATACCCCAATAATAACCTAACAATACTCCAATGATAACCTAACAATACCCCAACTGTAACCTAACAATACATCAACTGTAACCTAACAATACCGCAAGCATAACCTAACAGTACTCCAGCAATAACCTAACAATACCCCAACCGTAACTTAACAATATATCAACTGTAACCTAACAATACCCCAAGAATAACCTAACAATACTCCAACAATAACCTAACAATACCCCAACTGTAACTTAACAATACATCAACCATAACATAACAATACCCCAAGCATAACCTAACAATACCCCAAGCATAACCTAACAATACCCCAACAATAACCTAACAATACTCCGACAATAACCTAACAATACCTAAACCGTAACTTAACAATACATCAAATGTAACCTAACAATACCCCAAACATAAAATAACAATACCATAAACAATAACTCAACCGTAACCTTTCAACACCCC
>NEWO01000186.1:1478872-1490867 GCA_003013225.1 Phalaenopsis aphrodite | reverse complement strand
TCACAAACATTTACCCTTGCAACTTTCAGTGCATCAAACATACAATCATTTAGCAGTTTAAACATTTAGCCCTGCGATAAAATATCAAACAGATATACATTCTGCATTTCAAACACAATAGAAAATCCTATAGACCAAATTTGAGGCATATAAGCCTGCCAAATTTCATAGTCATTCAGCCTGTAAATCATAAAGACACTCAAAGTTTTGAGATACATTTATCCTCCAAATAATTTATATCTATAGATTTCATATAGTAGCTCTGTCCTAAATCGAGGCATCTCAGCCTGCCAGTCTTGATGGTCTTTTCATTTAATCTTGTCTTTCTGTATAATTGCTTCTATATATTTACAAACATACATACCGCAATCGACGCTATTACTTTGTGTGTGAATGCCTCTTGTCGTGATAACATCCCAATTACTCGGGTCACTACATAAAGTTTTCTCGGCGTCCTTACGAAGATGTCTTATCTGGTAATACAAGTGGTAGTTTAAAATAATGAAAGAATAAATAGTTTATGTTAGTTGTTAGTTAGATAAGGCTTAGAATTTTACCATGTCGTGGGTGACTCCCAAATGTATTTTATTAGGCAATGAGTCGTAGAATCTCCACTTGAGGTTCTTCTGGCTCACAACAAGTAGAGTCCAATGACTATTATTAATTATTAGAACTAAAATTACCTCTGCTTGAGATACAGCTTCCACTGTGACGCGGGCAACAGTATCTCGCAGATGATGGTATCTAAACCCTTGCATATACAAAATAAATGAGTTTAAAAGAGCATGAACAACTAACATTGATGAGAATTTTATTACTTACCCAATGTGCCAGAGAGAGTTACAAATAGGGTCTAAAAGAATCAGGGGACCGACGTCTATGGTTATCTAATCCAATGACAAACATATCTACATATTCTGCCCAAACTTCTTTATTATCCCAAAGTGCTTCAAGGTCATTTTGACTTATATGAATGTGACCCTGAGCAATTATTATGTCATCCCTGCATATTGATTGAACAATTTTTATTAGATTTAATAAATAGTTGATAAAAAAGTATTATGTTTTTACATACTTTTCTTTATGCTTTTTTAAGCAAGTATATATCATCTCTTGCGTGTGTGATGGTAATAGTTCTCTGTCGGGAACTTTACGGCTGAACAAGGGAGGGCACCTTCGTATGGAATAATTGCTCCCGACTGTACCTCCTCCCAAGCTTCTTCAACCTCCTCTTCTCGAACTTCATCGAGCCGTAGAGATGGTATGGTAATCGACGTAAAAGAATCATAAATATATTGTAATAAATCATCTATATTAGAGGTAGGAAGTTCTTCTGTTTTCTTTCTCTTTACAACAGCAAATGGAGAACTAACAGCCCTCTTTTTTCTCGATCCTTTGGACATGATCCTTCAGACTAAGCTACCAATTGGGTCTTTAGGGATGCCTTCTCCAGGTTCCCCGACACCTTTATTTATTTTGCAATCAGCTACAACTTCATCGAAGACAGTCATTCTACCTATTGGTTGTTCTTCCTCAAGAATATCGGGCCCCCACTCCTGTTCCCACGCTTCCTTAATATGAGCAAGTGGTTGTTATTCCTTTTTTGGGCTTTCTTTCTTCTCAATAAATTTAGAACCTACAGAAGATTCCATGAGAACTTTATTTTTTTTCTTTATTTCCTAGATGCACCTCCATCATTGTATACTCCATAGTAGCTTTTTGGTTATTTACAGAATCCTTCAATTAAAATAAAATTTGTTGTTGCTCCCTCAGAGTTTGTCATATCTCTTCAAAACCCAAATGCAAATGTGTAGGTGGCAAGATGTTGCAAGTCTGTATAAAAGGAATAGCACCATGAGACTCTAGTGTTGTTGGATGAGTGTGAATTTTGGGTTCTCCAATGGACTTTGCAGGAGACGAGATCGAGCTAGCTAGAGGGGCAAGTAAACTGTGCTCCTCGTCTATTAAATCAACAAAAGAATCAAAAACATACAAAAACATTCATTATAAGAATTAAATAATATACCAAAAATCAAACATAATCCTAAACTTATAACAGACATTCATATCATTCACCTGGACATGACTAAGCTTCTTAAAGATTAAATGGATCATTTGAGGGTTCCACCTTGTATTTATTAGTCACCTCAACATTCGAGGTCTAGCGTCAGGATAAGCCTGGGCTATCATAAGTGTGCGCTCATAAAACCATAGCTACATAATTACGATTAATAAATCAGAAATTCATATAACCCAAATAATATAAAAATTAAAATTTTTAATTGAGGTTGGGCAATATACTAAACGTTAGAAGAACAAAAAACCCCATTCATGTATCCCAATGATTGACCTATCCTTATTTTGATGGCGCAAGAATTGACCTGCTCAATTAGGTGGTCACATACTATTGCGGCCCAATTAAATGAAGAAAAACTATCTACATTCTTAGCAAATGAATAGAGCCATGTGAGCACACTAAAAGTGTTGGAAGAAAATAATAACATAGATAACAAAAATTTAATAATAAGTTCATCAATAATAGCAGATGAACTCTACGATAGTTCACTCTTTGCCCACCTTGCATCTACATCATTGACGGGTTTTTAGCCCAAGTTACTGCAGGACCTCTGTTGGGCATGTCAATCAACAAAGCAACTTGATTTGCATCAAAACTCAGTTCCCCAATCTGAAAACCAATCTATTCATATCCCAACAATTCAATAAGTGCATAGTTAGTTAGTGATCTTGAGGATAAGGGGAGATCCAAAAACTTATTAGGCTTCATTCTTTCCAGATTTGACCATATCTCCCGAGAGACAATTGGTCAAACCTTATCCAAAACCTCTCTAACTGCTGATGGTCGGCATCTACAATTCATTGATTGTTTATTCATCAACGTATAAGAATAAAATGCATGTTATTAATACTAGCAATAACCCAAGAATAACCTACAAATACCCTACAAATAACCTAGGAGTAACCTAAAAATAACTTACAAATAACCTAAAAATCACCCAGTAATGACCTACGCAAAACTTAAAAGTTAACAAAACAATACCTTAAAACTAGTTCAGGAATAACCAAAGAATAACCTACACATAACTTAAAAATAACCCAGAAATAACCTACGCATTACTTCAAAATTAACAAAACAATACCCTAAAAATAACCCAGGAATAACCTACGAATAACCTGCGCATAAATTAAAAATCACCTGTAAGTAACTTAAAAATAACCTAGGAATAACCTACGAATAACCTGCACATAACTTAAAAATCACCTGCAAGTAACTTAAAAATAACACAGGAATAACCTGAGAATAAACTAAAAATTACCTACAAATCAACTTAAAATTAACCCAGGAATAACCTATGAAGAAATACAAATAACCTACAAATAACCTAAAAATAAAGTAAAAAAACCCCAGGATTAACCAAAGAAAAACATACGCCTAACTTAAGAATAACCTACAAATAACTTAAAATTAACACAGGAATAACATGAAATAGCTGCCAATAAGTACTAAAATTCAGAGTAACTCAAGAATAACCCAATAATAACCTAAAAATAAACTGGAATAGCTGCCAAAAGTACTAAACTTCAGAGTAACTCAAGAATAACCCGACAATAATATAAAAATAAATCAGGAATAAATTCTAAAATAAATGATGAATAATGCAAAAACAACACAATATTAACCGATTAACACAGTAGAAACATGAGAATACACTTCTAAGTAATCCATGTATAACCAAAAAAATAACTTAAAAATAACCTAAGAATAAAACGATGATAATTACCAAGACAAGTTTTCCCCTTCAATTCTCTCCTTCATCATCTTCGCCTCCTTCTTATTCCTCTATTTCTTTGACTTCATTGGATGTTCAATCTCTATCTTCTCAGTCTCTTCTGATACTATTCTTGAGCTCTCTTTGACCTGCGCATACTCTGGATCATCAAACCCCATCATCTTACGGCTTTGAAGCTATCGAATGAGGGAAATGTGAAACCCTAGCATAGTGAACAAAAATAATGTAGCAGAAAAACCCTAGCGGAAAGTATTTTCAAAAAGTCTTCCTTAACATTCTAAATGACGGGATACTCGAAGTTCCTACTTGAAGAGGTGCAGGCTCGTACATCGGGTCGGGTCGGGCTTCAGAGAACTTTTTTTTAATTACATGGACAACTGAGTCCCACATTTTCCATGATGACAAATTTAATTGGCCAGCTTACGGTGCAGACCATCAGGTCTCCTGACCGAAAAAAGCGCTCTAAGCCGGGAGGTTATGGTGACGTCATATATTTTTAATATTTATTGCAGGTCATTAAAATATAAATATATAAATGAATAAGTCAATAATACGCATGATATCTTCTTGCTTTTATTTATTTTCTTTCCCTTTTGTATGTGTGTGTGAAGTTAGAAATTATACCAATACTTTCCCTACTTGGAGCTTCAATTGAAATAAGTTTACTTTCTTTCAAATTATGTTCTCTAAAGTTTGGATTCTTTTGTTATTCTGCTCTATTTTCCATGTGAAGTGGTATCATAATTGAGGTTATAAATAAAGATTTTCTTTGGAAAGAAAATCCTATTCTTATTTAGAAAGAATAGTTGACATTTTTCCGCTTGGAGTTGTTTTCTATCACAAGTTTTGCAGCTAAAATCAGAATAGATGAGAATAGAGGGCTTTTTTCCATGTGAAGTAAAATAAAAAATGATCAGTAAAAATCATACCTGATCATTTTTTCCCTAATTTTATCCCTCTTTGATTCAAGCACCCTAGCAATTTTTAAAAGTATATGTTCTAGAATCAATCTTTTATTTTTGAGATGTTTAGGATAAATACTAGTAGATTAAGAAACAAATGAATTCATCTTTTTTGTGGGCTATATTAAAACTCATGAACATGTGCAACAACTTTAAGTATATTTTAAATGCTTCATACACTTTTCATTTAAATGATTTTTTGTGAAAGAAGAGTTATGATGGTCTCGAGGTGAATTATTCACAACTTTGCTTCTATTTTATGTTTGTTTAGGGTTTTCTAAACACGCTATTTTCTTAAACTTATATGCATGATGAAAAGAAAAATATAGTTTCTTTTCTCATAATATGTTAAAGAGGGAAAAACTTGCACGAGTATTGGATTTAATGTGTAATTGGATAAAGAAAATGCATTTTCATTCATAAGTTATTATCTATTTGGGTCGATGATATACTTAAAAATTGCATTGTAGAGAAAGGTAATCATGTTTGATCCTCCTTCACTTTAAGAAGTTTTTTTAAAGTTATAACAAATAAATGATTTGGTCTATGGATTAATGATCTCATATTATATATTATGATTTAATTGGAATTCTAAATGTAAAAATTGGGTAAACATGTTTAATATCTAGATAGGGAAGTTATTAGTACAATTCAAATTGGATTGTTGAATATGCTATATAAATGAAAATTGACCTTTGTTTGTCATGTTTCAAGTTGAACCAAGGATAATGATGTAAATGAAATAACTGGAGAGACAGTATGGCCAAAGAGAAATGAAAAAATCTTGATTCAACTAATGGAGATTGAAGTCATTAATGGGAATCAACAAACAAAAACTTTCAGTCCATCTACATGGTCATGCATTATGCAAGGACTTGAATCAACTACAAAAAGAAAATACAAACAAGAACAACTGAGAAATAACTTCAATACACTGAGAACTCATTGGAGAGAAATTTCTAGCTTATCAAAAAAGATTGGAATTGGTTATGATATAGTTGTTGGTTAAGTGATTGCATCTGAAGATGTATGGACCAAATTATATATGGTATTTATTTCATATTATATTTAATCCAAATTTTATACTTTATTATTTACACATTTGTGTTAATCACACTATTAAATTTGGTCAATAAAAGTACAAAAATAGCTAAGAAAAAGAATTCTCAATGTACAAGTCTCTCTGCTGTATTTATGGTGACACAACTGCAATGAGATCTCTGCAACAATCTTCCACCAGAATCCCTTCAAAAACTAAAGAGAAAATGAGATCGAATAAATTGAAACAAAACATATAGATGAGAAGTATAAAGGAAAATTATCGATTCAACAAGCAAAGAAGACACCAATTTCATATGTGATTGTCTCTACACTTCAAGTTTTGAGTGAGACTTCAAAAAGTAGGGCTGATATGATGGAAAAAATATTACGTACCTCAACTGTATGTTCTAATGAGAGCTATGAATTTTTTTTTTGAATGTATGAAGCTTATGAACTGAATGGAAGACATAAATGACATCAATTACTTGAAAGGTTTAAAAAAAGTTCCAGGAAGATACAATATGGATGAAGTAATTTCTTCAGATGCCTGATAACAGAAGAAAAGGCTGAAATATTAATCTGAAATGACTAGCTCATCACGATGAACTCTATGAGCCCTCCTTATCTCATGTGTTTATAATTTAAATGTGTCATGTTTACTTTTTTCACTTTCATTACTCTTGTCTAACATTTTATCAGCTTGGATTATAACTATGATGCATGTTTGTGATTTCAAATGCTTGTAATGAATGTGTTGATATATCGTTAATATTCATTTGAATTGTTCTACAAGCGATCTATTTTTTTTCTTGGAAATGCAAAAGAGTATTATGATTTTTTATCTTAAAGATTTATTATACAAAGTTTATTTCTCAAGTTATTATTTTGTTTGTTCTTCATTGTTTATCAATTTATACTGCAGGGTAAATATTATATGGACCCAAAATCAGATTTTGAAATTGATGTTAAAGAAGAACTTCAGCTAAAAATTGCTCTTACTTAATTTGTTGATTATAATAAACATTATTTAACAAAAGAACCATCTTGAACTTCTACTATTCAAGGTTATGAGTATGTAAATGAAGTACTATGAGGATATCCAACACGTTGCTTCAAAAATTATAGAATGGAACCTCAAGTGTTTATTAATTTATCTACCGTGTTGAAGTGTAAAAGTCTCACCGTAGATGAACAACTTGCAAATTTTCTATTGATTTTATCACATAATGAATGCCTAAGAGTGGTTGTTGAACCATTTCAACATTTATTGGTGACAATCCCACAACATTTTAGAAAGAATTTGAAAGCAACTTGTAAATTGGAAACTGAGATTATTATTCTGCCATTTGAATTCATCTTGAAATCCAATATATTCATGTCGGTCGTCATACGGCTGGGTGTCGTTTAATTTAGTGTAATATACTATTTAGAAATTACGTATTTTAATTAGAAGAAAATGGGGTCAAACTAATCTCAATGATTCCTACAGTTTGGATAATAGAGCTAACCGCGAGTAATATACCACCCTGAAAAGTAATACACTATTTGATAATAAGCTCAATTAAATAAATTACAGAAATGAATGACTTCCGTTTGATCTACAAGTTTGAATGATGACCGACAGATTCCCCTATTAGATATGAGAGTCAAATAGGGTTTATTTTAAGTATGGGTTCATTGACCAATAGATTGACCAAATCAAGAAGTAAATGAAGTGCATGGATTTAAATCATCACAACTTCTTCCAACATTAAAGATCAATACTCTCCACAATTTCCATGCAAAACTTAATTACTTATCATTTTAAGAAGAGAGATAAAGAAAACTACTCAGAATCCATGGAGAAAACAAAACCATACTTTAGTTTAAAAGAAGAAATCATTGTCAAACTAACAATAAGTTTCAACTAAAACCAAAAGTAGTCTTAAAACAAAAAGATAAAAACTTATCTCAAGTTCTCCACCAAACTCTTGAAGTTCCTTTGAATTTCTTCTCTTTAAAATCACTCAAAATAAACTAACAAAAAGGATAAAATAAAAGTAAAAGTGGTGCCTGAAAATCTCTCGAAACTAACTCCCTAAATGAGAACTTTCAAAACTTTCCAATACTTTCAGGACTCTTTTCTAAGTCCTCTCTTCTTTCTTTTATAGTTTCTAAGAGGTTCCTTATAAACTCTTCAAAATATGTCTAGATTCGATGTATTTCCCCAAGATATGCATTTTTTTGTGATAATTTTCATCCATGGTGGTTATAACAACCTATTAAGCCAATGGGTGACTCAAAAACCTCTTCAAAATTTGTAAAAACTATCTTTACTCGTCTAGTTACTACCACTGACGCTTAAGCGTGAGACCTCTAGCGCTTAGACGCAACCTTTTCTGTTTAACCGGTGCTTAAGCACCAGATCTGGTGCGTTCGCGCCAAAACTCATTTTCATAATTTTTACATTTTTGCTCCAAATTTGATCCTTTTTTCACTCCTTTAAGCATTTTTCACCCTTTTTACCTGTATCTGCAAGAAAAACACAAAAATATCTTCCATTAAAGCACAATATCTCAAAAATAGGTATAAAAATGTGTCTAAAAATACTATACATTTTAAGTGTATCAGTAATCCCTCAAAGTATCCTAATGTTTGGCTCAATTTAGGATGATATTAAATTAAGTTAACTCTTGATAATTTTATTAATTAGAGCTTAGATTTGTGTAACGTTGATTTACACAAAAAGCCTAGAAAGATAGAAGGTTTTACATCGAGCGACTACCTCAGAATCCTAAAATAAGTTAGGACATGCTGCATATCGGGACTATGCATGAGCATATAAAAAAGAGAGGTTTTATGTCATAAAAGATAGCCTCAGAATCCTAAGGATTTTTATTTAAACTAAAGAGAGATCTTGAACGAGCTGCCCACGAAGCCTGCTCCAAGTTCCACATTGAAATGTCTTCAGGTTTTCAAGTCTTCAGATGCTCCAATCCCATTATTAAAAGTTTTATTTATTTTGATAATTTTATAATGAATTAATTAAAGGGTAGTAGAGATATAGTTCAAGCCTAAGTCAAGGCTAAGTTGACTTAAGCTAAGTAATTCCCTAGTTTTATGATTTCTAGGTTCTTCCTAATCTAAGCAACTTTTATCCCTTCATTATTTATCTTTAACACATGCATTCTATGTTTGATAAAAGCAGTAAAAGAACATGCATTGAGATACATAAAGTAAAAAATAGAGCGAATAAAGAAATAATATTTTATTAAATTTCAATTATTTAATTAGTGGTAACCCAGTCAAGAAGTCTGTTGCTCCGTCGTCCCGGGTCATCGGATGTCCTAGTTTACTTAGTCTGAAAGGTAGTTGCCCACCAGGATCTGAAGATTCTTGTCAACATCCACAGAATGCATCATCCCATGAATCTTCGTGAACTAGAACAAAAGGGGTTAAAGTTGCATTATGTGATCTTTGTGATTAATATTTAATTAATCCTTAAGTTACTTTATCGATTTTAGGGTTGAAATGTTTTAGGTTGTTTACATCTTGTTGTCAGATTTTAAGTGTTTTATTTTAGTTACGTTTCTTCACTTGTTATTATTTATGTGAGGTTGACGACTTTGAAGCTGACTTAACCTCAAAACCATGCTTTAAAGCCTTGTTGCATTTGATTTTGTTTAATTTTAAGTTTTAATATGTTTTATGTAAATTTTACCCCTCCCAATGTGTTTTATTTTATTTCTTATTTGATGTTCAAGTTGAGGGGTTTAAGTTTGACTTAGGTTTAAGGTTATTCCTAAAAGGTTCTCCTATGTTCAACCTATGGGTTAGGTTCTAACCTAAGGTTTAGGGTAGGTTTAGCTTAAGACTAAGCTATGATTCAGGTTTGTTTTACCTAAAGATTAGGGTTGGATTAGGGTTAGCTAGCCTAAGGTTTAGGTTCACTAATCCTATTAGTTTTTGGTTAACTAACATAAGGTTTAGATTAATTAATCCTATTGGTTTGGGATTAACAAACCTAAGGTTTATGTTAACTAATCCTATTGGTTTTGGGTTAACTAACCTAAGTTTAATGTTAATTAATCCTATTGGTTTAGAGTTAACTAACTTAAGGTTTAGGTTAATGAATTTTATTTGTTTAGGGTTAACTAACTTAAGGTTTATGTTAACTAATCCTATTGGTTAGGGTTAACTAACCAAAGGTTTAGGTTACCTAATCCTATTGGTTTAGAGTTAACTAACCTATGGTTTAGATTAACTAATCCTATTGGTATAAGGTTAACTAACCTAAGGTTTAGGTTACTTAATCCTATTAATTTAGGTTTAACTAACCTATGGTTTAGATTGCCTAATCATATTGGTTTAGGGTTTAACTAAATCTTTTGGATTCCAATGTTAACTAACCTAAGGTTTAGGTTAACTAATCCTATTGGTTTAGGGTTAACTAACCTATGGTTTAGGCTTAGCTAATCATATGGATTAGGGTTGACTAGCTTAGGGTTTATGTTAACTAATCATATTGGTTTAGGATTAATTAGCCTGTGGTTTAGGCTTAGCTAATCCTATGGATTAGGGTTAACTAAAATAGAGTTTAGATTAACTAATCTTATTGGTTTAGGGTTAACTAAGATAAGGTTTAGGTTAGCTAATCTTATTGGTTTAGGGTTAACTAACTTAAGGTTTAGGTTACCTAATCCTATTGGTTTAGGGTTAACTAACCTAAGGTTCAGGCTTAGCTAATCCTATTGGTTTAGGGTTAACTGACCTAAGGTTTTGGCTTAGCTAATCCTATGGATTAGGGCTAAATAACCTAGGGTTTAGGTTAACTAATCATATTGGTTTAGGGTTAACTAACCTAAGGTTTAAGTTAATCAATCTTAAGGATTAGGGTTAACTAAGCTAAGGTTTATGTTAACTAATCCTATTGGTTTAGGGTTAACTAATGTAACCCCGAAGTTGGCTAACCAAGTATTGAGTTTAAATTAGGTTGACCCTAAGGGGGTGAATTCAGATCAGTCCCGACATGAGCCATAAATAGGCTAGACTATGCCTAGCTTGAGCTCGGGTTAGGCTAACCTAACCTAACTCAAACCTACTCCCATAATTAGTGAATTATGACTATTAAAATGGTTTTAAATATGGTTTTAAATATGGTTTTAAGATTTTCAAGATCTGTTTAAAGTCAAAAAAAAAAATCAAGAGGGATTTGTAAATTCCTCATTTCTTATTTCTCTTAATTATTTAAAATGTCTTGTTTCACTAAAAAAATCTCTTTACAGAAAAATCAAAATGTCTTGGAAAAATTAGGAAAGAGTGTTTCCAGGCCATTTAATATCTCTGCCAAATTCCATATTTTTCTCATTTATATTTTAATTTTTATGATTTAAATACTTCAGAACTTCAAAAATTAACTTAAAAAAATTTCCTTGATGAAAAATCATGATTTTAGTTTTGAAAATTTCTCCTAATTTTTCTAAGATCATAGCATTTTTTTGTTTATTTTTTTAGTTTTATATAAAAACTTATGTAATTTTGAAGTTAAGTCATAATTTCTGGAATTAAAAAAAAAGAAAATAATCCTGAATTTTCTCCTCTACGTCGCGTGACACCCGCGACACACGCACGAGGTAAAGCGATGGTTGAAATTTTTCGGGCTTCATTCTCCTCCGATTCAATGAAATTTCATGTTCTTGGGCACTTTTAGTTCAGCTCGAAGAGTATATCACATACATACAGATATTTAAGTGTTTTGTGATATATTTTTCGATCTGGATGGTAGAGAAGTTCAAGATTATCATTTCAATTTAAGAGATATACCCAAGCCTAAGAGGTTTGCCCTCAATTAGATTTGAATAAATAGGCCTCTTGCGGTGTCGATTTAAAGTGACTTTTACGTCGGGTTAGAGTTTTGCCGGAATTTGGCTCGGTTGCGACTTTTCCGGCGACGTCGTCGGTTTTCGGCAAGGAAGGGGGTGAGGGAGCTGTTGTTGTGTAACATGAAGAAGAAAATAGTGAGGGGGAGGTAGTGTTTTTGTTGGAGTGTGTTATATAGGGGAGAGAGAGGGGAGACATTGTTTTTATTAAATTATTTATTTATTTTTTTCTTTGAGCCCAGAGAGAGAGAGAAGGAGAGAGAGGGGAAGGGAGATTAGGTTGCATGTGTGAGTAATATGATATATATATATATATATATATATA
>NEWO01000186.1:1455253-1471774 GCA_003013225.1 Phalaenopsis aphrodite | reverse complement strand
AAGGCAACCTAGGTCCTATCTTCTTTTCAGTGTTACAGTATATGATGATCTACTAGATGGCTTTTTTTGGTGATAGCCACATGTAACCCAGTACGATCATCCCCGTAGGTTAAAGACAACCAAGAACTCATTTTTTTTAAGCTCAACTGTCTCATTGTAGTGATAAACACTTGGGTTGGTGTACTTACTTATCCGAGATAGGGCACTCACATTTTTTTTTGTTTTTTAATTCGACACGGTTTTCATCTAATTCGATTTTCTTATCGCTATACATAAAGTTTATTTTTTAGATCTAAACATTGGTTTCTTTCTTTTCTTAGACAGCTATAGCAACATGAGCTCTAGAATTTCAAGGACCTACAGAGTTGTCTTGTGTAACTGCGGACTATCGACTCTGTTACCACGTCAAGCAGCCTCATAGTAGTGGGATATAATTCTACAGTTGTCGCTAGGGCGTTTCAGCTCGTTGTGGTTTCTTCTGTTAGGTCGACAGTCCAACATATTGCACTGCTAATAGTGATCGAGGTATAATGGTTTCCCAGGAAGACAATGCAGCTGAGGACATATGTCGTCATAGTTTAAAATTAATCATTTTAATAATTTTAATTGTAGTTGTAGTTATATTTATCTTTATTTTATTTCTTTTGATACTCGCGAGAGTGTGGGCACTCTATTTTATGTTTTTGAACTGATCTTTAATGATTTGCGGCCTTTATTTTATATATTTTTGTGCTCATACATATCTGTTGCAAACAGCTTAACTAAACAGGGGTCAAATGATCATTTATCTAGCAATAGCTGCCAATATTCTTTTTTGAATAAGCTTACCCAAACAACAGACCAGCTTATCCTGATAATCTGTAGATTATCAGACTGTCAAGATAATCTATTTATTAGCAGATTATAAATAATCTGCAGCTGCCTCAAATTGACCCTACGGGTATGTTTGGCGCAGCTGTGGATTATTTATAATCTGCTGACAAGCAGATTATTCTGATAATCTAATGATTTGCAGATTATCAGAATAATCTGACTTGCTGTTTGGGGCAGCTTATTCAGACTAGCTTATTGATGGTTAAATGACATTCTTGCCCCTGTCTGATAAAACTGTTTGGGGCAGCTTATTCAGAATAGCTTATTGATAGAAAAGAAACATATAGTACAGAAACATACGATAATCACATATCAGTTCTAAAAGATATCATACAGTTCTCACACAATAATGAGTACCGGGAGAACTAAAAAAAGTACAAATCAAGTACGACAACGAGAAGAAATATTAAAATATTTAACTTCAGACATAGCCAAAATCCTGCAAATTGTTACATGAGAATGCCGCATATGTCAAAAGTATAAAGTGAGTCATTCATCAAATGTTGAGTCATAGAGTATGTAACCGGGCAATAAGTAAAATACAAATTCAGCCCACCATAAGGATGTGAGCCAATCATGCTTCTTTGCAAATCAATTTTGCCACCCAACATGAACTCTATATCCATTTTTTTCATGCAATAAGTAAACTAGAAATCCATTTTTCTACCCACCGTAAACAACAAATTCAGCCCACCATAAAAATGTGAGCCATTCATGTTTTTTTGCAAATCCATTTTTCTACCCAACATAAACTACAAATCTAGTTTTCTAGCAACCATAAACTACAAATGCAGCCCACTGTAAACAACTGCAACTATTTTTCTCTGCAAATTCAGTCCACCATAAATAAACTACAAACTATAAAAAACATTAATTGCAAGACCATGGAACAGTAATGCATTACAAACAACGTCACAGTAATGCATTACAAACGAGAAAGCCCAAATCAGTGGTCATCTATTGAACCAACAAAATCGGAACAAGATGAGAGTTCTGCATGCCCATTTTTGAATTGCACAGAGGCACAAATGAGAAACCCCAAATTACGGTTCTTCTCCTTCCAAATACATAAAACGATTTGAACAGAATGAAGATCTCCAGCAGAAGAACAAAAAAAACAATTATTTGGAGAAGGGACACCAACACAATTGAAAACGATTTGCACATTTGTTCCCAAATCAGTAAGAAGATTTTTGAAGGAAATTCAAAACTGTTTTTAGTGCCCATTTTCAAAAAACACAAATCACGGTTCTTCTCCTTTCACATGCCCATTTTCGAAGAACACAACCCACATCAATATTAAACCTTTTTCCAAATACATAAAACAATCTGAATAGAATGAAGATCTCCAGCAGAAGAACCGAAAAAACTCACAGATCCAAAGCAATAGAAGCAGAGATATGGGGAAGAACCGAAAAAAATTCCTAGATCCAAAAAACTCACAAATCCAGAGCACGAAAGGAGAAGAACCGAAAAAAACCAACCACAACAATCGTAAATCTTACCGGAGAGTATCTCGAAGGGAAAAAGAGCGAAATCGAGCCCTAACGCCAACAGAGAGTGATGCTTTGGATCGGAAAGGGAAGAGGCGAGGGGAGGGCGCAAGAGAGACCACCAAGGGCAAAAGAAGGAATTCGAGCCCTAACGCCAATAGCCAACACCGAACGCAGCCTCATCCCCACGATCCGATTAATGAAGGAAAAACGATCCGCGTGACGCTACGTTCAGAACGCCGCCGAACGAGCACGTGAAACAAACGCGAGGGCGGCGTTCTGAAAACGCCACCACACCTGTATAAGCTGCGCCAAACAGGGCCTAAGTCGCCAACTTATTAAGACAGCTTCATTGCAATAATACCAATTGAAATAATACATTCTAATAATTGCTTTTGGACATGATGGGTAACAAATTATAAAGTGCGAAAACTTTCTATCATGACATCCAAATGTATTTTGTCTCATGATAATACTATTTTTGCCGAACATCTTTAATTTCAAGAATCAAATATTATATTTTAAAATAACTAAATTATTTGACAATGCAATTAAATATTAAAAATAGATAAAACTACACTATGTAATAATATAATAGACATTCACTATATATTTTTTTTCCTTAAACGAGATTATTTGTAATATCACATAATTTTATTTTATATTTCAATAATTTAATCATATTAATGTATACAAAATCACACATAACAAGTGGCAACGTTAACCTTTGTTCAGGCGCCTTGGACTCCGATCAAGTCATGAAAGACCAGAAACTCTCAAAGAGCAAAAGTGAGCTTCAACTTTACCAGCAACTACTCTATAAGTTGAGCAACATGTTCATCACAAATACCTTCACATCATAGTCTCTATGTAACAAATAATATTCTATCTGTAAAACAACAAACAAAACAGCAAAAAGAAAAACTAATCGAAACAAATCTAAAACAAAAAGGGTTGAGAGAAATTGAGTTCGGAATTTATATGCACAATTATTAAATTTTTTCAGAAACAAATGGATATAAATATTTAAAAAAAATGCTTGAATTTTAATATAAGAATGAAAATCATCACAACTGGACTGATTTGAAACTTTCAAAAAAAATCAAGTAAAAATATGTTTTTATTTAAAATAGACATTATCAAAACATGTCAAAACTAACGAAAAACATTGCTGCCACAACAAGCATACCACTACTTATAGTCAAAATATAGTCATAATGCCACAAATCAACCCAGCTAGGAGCACCTAAATAAGCTCCATCATAATATAACAAATCATCTCAATCAACCAAACATTCAAGGAGATACAAATAAAGAAAGGGCAGAGTAAGAATTGCAAAGAATGAAAGGAAAAAAAATGAATTCTAAGCTCATAAAGAAGAAAAAGAACTCTAAACATAAGTATCCTTCAAATAAAAGAATCTGAAAAAAAAGGAAGTAACAACAAATCATAAAAATGTCTTAATAAAGTTTGGAAGATCATTGTTAATTTAAGTTATTGCTTTTATGTTTGATTTCCAAAGATCTCGTTAGAAATAATCTCATGACAAGTATTTGAATCATTAAAAATTTTGTTGCTTGTTTTGAACCAATTTCATAAGCAATAGCTAAAAGGGTCAATCTCTCGTGAATTTTACAACCAATATTCAGAGCATGGTAAAAAATTTGTCATAGAAAACAATTTAGTCCAACATTAGTATCCATAGAGTTAAGAATATCCACTAGTTTTAAGACCGGTCTTAAATACTCTTTAAGACAATAGAGTTAAGAGACGAATACATGCATGACACCCAAAACATTGCTATTTAACAAACCATGCCTCATCTTTCATCCAATTTTCAAATTCTCATGTTCAAATATCAAAAGTCATTTTCATCAAAACATTCAAAATGTTTTTTTATCGTGACACACATAAATGCACGTATTTCATAATTTAAAAAATCATATAAATATTTGATTTATAAATAACAATGTTTCTTCCACTCTGTAAGTAATTATACCAAAACTAAATTAACAGAATAATATTTATATCAAATCAATTAATGTATTCCAATCTCATATTATTACAATTCTATAAAAGAAACTGATAAGTATTTTATTGTGATAATTATTAGAATTCGACTGATATTTTTAGAAAATTATTTTGTCAGGACTCCTAACGTAAAAAAAAAAACATTTGAACTCCAATGAAATCACGTCGCGTGGCGGTGACAGAAAAATAAAATAAATTTGTCATGTAACACAAATGAATATTTCTCTCGTGTTATTTATGTGTTATTGTGTATTATTCAAATATTATTGATGTGTTATTGTGTTATTATAACACCGAGAATATTCCCAGAACACAATAACATATGAATAATATACAATAACATATGAATAGTACGGAATAACATGGAAGGAATATCCCTCTGGGTTACGGGACCGATTCTTATTTCTTTTTATGTCAACACCACGTGGCATGGTTTCATTGGATTCCGACAGAATTTTCCGATATTTTTACTCCACTCTGCAGGCATAAAGCACAAAGCAAAACTCCGGCGGCCCGGCACCACGAAAACCACGTTCATGATTCTCTGCAACAACCTTTTCCACCTCCTCACCCGACCAACTCCCATCACTTCTGATCGTCTTCCCTTTCTCCGCCGCCTCCTCCTCCTCCACCACCATCTCCTCCCCTGGCTTAAATATAAATAACGCTTGCCCCAACCCCTCCGCCCTAAATAACCAATCATGCACATCCCAAAACACCTGCACCGGCGAACCTTCCACCATCAACTTCTTGTTCCCCCTAAACTTCCACTGCAAATTACTCACATGGATCGCCACAACCCCATCAACACTTATCCACATTTCTGCATCCAGCTCGCTCCCCGTCGATATCAAATTCTCCACCACAATATCGTGCTCCTTTTTCCCTTCTTCAAACCTAACCCTCGTCGGGAAACACCTTTTCCCAAACAAATTTTCCCTCTTTGATAGCATCGTCGCATCGTCCAGTGACGGCCTTGCCTTGGTCCGCTTATAGGCTTTCTTCTTCAAGTCGCCGAGAAGGAGGGCGACCTCCTCGCCGCTGACGAGAGCAACGTAGTAGCAGCTAATGGGCTCCGGTCGGCCCCCGATGGAGAATTTGGCGGAGCGAAGGTCCCAATAAACCTCAATTTGGTGGTCGCCGACGTATAGGGATTTGAAGCCCTTCTTGCTCCAGAAGGGCCAAGGTTTGATATCAATTCTGCAGGTGGATGCAGGCTCGAAGCTGCAGTCGGGGCGGTCGACGGCGATCGAGAGGGAGTGGCTGATGAGGGTTTTGTTCCACATTACCGTCACTATGCGGGGATTGCCTCCAATCTTGGCTCTGTAAACGATGATTATAGAGCATTGCCCCACTGTTTTGGTGGCGGCGGCTCCGCCCACCATGGATTCCTCCGGATTATTGCATCCGATGATTGGAGAGGTATGTTTTGTTTCCTCCATTTGTCATTCCAGTCGCCCCGGCTTCCGCAACACTGCTGCAACCTTGCGATTTTAATAAACTGGTTCGAATTCGAAAGACGAAACTTTCCTTTGATTGACATTTGATTTGATGGAATTGAAGATAATTGAAGATTGATGAAGTAAGCAATAAAAAATCGAGTAAACAAATGAATATTTACAGAAAATTTGATTTATTGGAGAAAAAAAAACTTACCCGTTAATGGTGGTGGGGAAGAAGATGAGCGATCCGGCTGTTGTTTTTGTAGGAGAAAATGATTAAGACGTGATGAACGGATTCCAATTAATTCACTAATGAGAATGGATTAGGGTTAATACGGTACGCAAAATGTGTTAAGCTAATCTATTTTTGGGAGAAGTGGGGCCCAAGACCTAAGGGTATTATAGTTATTTAAAATTTTGTGTGCGGCTGCAAAAAGGCTTACGCTAATTCGGCCTACAATTGAGTGGCACCGTTCAAAACATCTAAAACATAAGCTTTTACATCTTAAGACATCTAAACTCTAATATTCACAAATTGACCATCCAAATTTTATACTTTTCTCCTATTTGCTATTCTCCATTAACGCCATTCTCTTGCCTCGGTCCTCTCATTCATGTCAATCGTTCGTTTGCCACATCGTTCTAGAGAATACGAGAGTTACGTACAGATGACGAAAGCGATACACTGATTTTATCGCGTCCGTCGCATATAGGGAAATAGAGAGGGCATTGGGGAGTTATATCCACTTTATACCCTCTGTAAATTCCCCGTAACCTGATTTTACTGGCACTGAATAGGGAAAAAGAAAAAAGCTTTGGGTTACAATTTCCTTACTTCTCACCCGGACTCTTGTTGGCATTAATTTTTTATGTGACGAATATTAATAACTTTATATTATTGACGTTAATATATATATATATATATATATATATATATATATATATATATATATATATATATATATATATATATATATATATATATATATATATATATATATTATGTCTGTTATTAAAAAAAAGAGGATAACTCTTTCTTTCTCGATAATAAAATTATTATATAATATTATTATATATATTATCTAAGGGATAAAAAAATAGGAGGGGCTGCACCTGGATTCAAAAATATATATTCAAAAATATATTATAATAACATTGAAAATAAAAAATTAAAAAATTAAATAAAAAAAAAAAACTATTATCTAATGCATGAGAGAGGCTCTCTCCAAAAAAAAAAGAGAGAAGGAAAAAGCCAGAGCAAGCTTTTTTCTCTTCACTAAGCTTCCGCTCGGGTGACCATCTCTCCTCGCCGGAAGACTTGCCGACCGCTCCTCGCCAGCAAACGACGCCACCGGCTCCCCTCCAGCCTCTGGGGCCTCCACGCCGGTGTGCTCGCTGGTCGGCCCTCCTTTTCCTTCTCTCAGCCAGCCGCACGCCGAGAACTCTCCTCCTTCCCGTCGGTCGTTTCGTCGGCGCATTTCTCGGCCGCTGGAGCAGCTGACTTAGTCGAGGTATCCCTCCATGTCCAAGCTCCTTCCTTTGAAGTCCATCCTCACTACTTCCAGGAACTTTTCCTCCTTCCAGCAGGTCACCTTTTGGTTCCCCCTCCTCGTCGAACGTATATAGCCGACCTACCTCCTCGCTGACGTCGATTTCGCGGCGAACTGCTCCCGTTACAGTACACAACTCCAGATTTCGTGTCTTCTTCCTTGCTTTTCTCGTTCCGGTTGCGTGTCGCCGGCGTTCCACCACCGCCACCTCGTCGTCTCGTTTTTCCGGCGACCAATCACCTCGCCAGAGCATCCCGACGTTGCTGGACAACGAATCTCGTAGCCGTTCGGAGAGGAGCAGGAGTCTTGGACAGCGTGCAAAAGAGTTCCCGGACTTTATTGGGCTTCGTGCAAACTCCACGACGGTATAATTCCCCTTCACACTTTACTTCCTAGCTAGCCTTAGGTTGTAGTGGCGTTAGGCGTGCGGGTTCGATTGCCTGCACGGGGCTCGTGCGTCGGCAAGTTCGGCGCAACGACACATCTATGTAATGGATCGCTTGTTTTCCTGGAGGCGGCCTTTAGGATAGGATTCTCCTTACGCAACCAAGTCCCCTATGATAGTCGAGTGAATCATGTTTGATTGTTAATATTAACACAAAAATCCTATGGGTTGGAGCCTCGTTTGCTCCCCTTTGCTTTTTTTGTTTCTGTCTTGTTAGAAAGATCGAAGAATAGGCCTTTGCAAAATGAGAAAATGTGAGTCGTTAACTCATTTTGTAAAGTGCATAGGTGTCGTGAAATCTGGAAAAAAACGTCGTCGCTAGTTCATTTCACGACAAGGTAGATAACTTCCCCCTTGGAGATCCGGGGAGAAGTTCCCCACCAGCCTCGCCAAAGCAAAGGTTGCAATCACCATTTTTCTATATGTTGACCCTAGCTTTCCGGTGAGGTCGTTAGCACGGGGATGATTCCTAATTGCATGTGAACGTTTGCATGTTGCATTTTGAATATCACGAGCATTTCACTTCACCTCGATTGACAGCCTCTGCCCGGCGAGTATTTACCTCGACCGGCCACCCTGGCCCAACGAGTTTCTCACTTCGCTCCGACCGGCCCCCCGTGCCCGGCGAGCATTTCACTTCACCTCAACCGGCCTCCCCAGTCCGACGAGCATTTCACTTCACCTCGATCGGCCGCCCTGCCCCGACGAGCATTTCACCTTACCTCAACCGACCGCCCTGGCCTGATGAGCATTTCATTTCACCTTGACCGCCCGTCCCGACCCGGCGAGCATTTCACCTTACCTCAACCGGCCGCTCCGAACCAACGAGCATTTCACTTCGCTCTGACCTGCCGCCCCGACCCAGCGAGCATTTCACTTCACCTCGACCGACCGTCTCGGCCCGACGAGCTTTTTACTTCACTTCAGTCGGCTCTCCCGAGTCGGTTGACATGACACTTTAGCTAGACCGGATGCCTTGATCCAGCTGACCGACTATTTGCACCATCATACTAGCTTGCATGCGTGTTTACATTTTTTTACATATTGTAATGCATATGTATGGTCGCATCATTGCATCCTGCTATGCATTTGTCTGTCTGCATAATTTTGGTCATATACTTAGGTTGCACATTCTCTTCGGGCCTCTGTCGTCATGGCATGCCCACCCTTTACAGGTCTCTGCCCTATCGGCACACCTCTCAGAGCCACTGTCACCACGACATGCTACCTTCATCGGGCCGCTGCCACCATGGACACCCATCTTGTTGGGTCACTGCCGCTTCGGTATACCCCTTTGGGTCGTTGCCGCTTAGGTATACCTCTTTGGTCCGCTGCCACTTCGGTACGCTCACCTCTGTTTAAGTCTCTGCCCCATGGTACACTCATCCCTTATATACTTTGATTGTTCATTTGCATTTGCATGTTCATATGGATAGTGAGCCAAACCCGTTAGGAGAGCGATTCCCATGTTAGTCGCAATGTCATAACGAGCATTGCTCGTCGGGTCGATCTCGATGAGCAATGCAAGTTAAGTCAACGGGATTGACATGAGTATGGCCGTGCTAAGAATCCAATTGATCTAATTTGTGCCACCCCCTTTCACGACACCTTTTAGATCTATTGGATCCTTAGGATGAGGCCGGTTAGACGACCCCATCAAAGTCATACCATACTCATACTCACCCCACACTCAGATATTAGGTTGACACACTTTTCGTTGGATGATGTGCTAGGCTAGGACTTAGGGTGCTAGGTAGTATTTTTCGACACCTCTGGCTATTGTTATGTGATACATTGTTTTGTGCTAGCCATGTGTCACCTTCCTGCTTTTTCGGTGTGTTTGCATGCTCTCTTATATGCGATAGTATGTTAGGGCAATCTTCTGCAGGTGTCGTGCCTACTTATACACACTCACACAAGGTTATTATGGGGGGGCATGTAATGATTTCTAATCATTTGTTTGCAGGTGCTCTTTAGCTCCCCCAATTATAAAGCACGACTCGTTATTTTGCGATGCATGGCGTGTCTGCTAACATTTATTTTTTGCAGGTCGAGTCTTTATTTTCCAAATGTATTTAATATAGTCCTAGGAGATTCTGTATCGCAAATAAGGTACAGACATGAGTTTCGAGGCGGATGACGCGTCAAACTATGTGACGAGGGCCAGGAGCAGCAGCTCGTGACCCCTACCTTAAGTCCGAATTTTACACTATTGTATAGACTTAGGACCAGACATGTATATGCGGAGTCTGACCGCTTTTACTGCTTTCACTGGATTATGTTGCCGGTCCAGCGACATTTGGCCTGTTTATAATTCTTTTGGGGTGTTTTCTTTCTCTTTCTCTTCTCGTGTGTCTTTGCATGTTGGAGCTTTTTATATTGTTTTTTTCTATGTATTTGGGATCTCACGATGCAACATAGACTCATTATGATTTAAATTTCTAATTTTTCTACTAAAAAAATCCTAAATAAAATATTCAAGATAATTAAAATTTAGGATTAAAATATTCAGGATTTAAAAAATTGCAATATTTACTTTCCTGCATATACTAATAGGGCTTCCATAGTGCTTAAGAAACGCTCTAGATAACTGCATTCATATTTGCATGTTTTGAGGATGAGCCTCCATGCATCTTCAATCTGACTGGCCCAACATACCCTTTATAGGTGGTTGTTTAGTGCACCTAGGATGTCAGAAGGCTCCCCGACCCAGACGGGGTATAAGTCCTTTTGCTAGGAGCGTTTCCAGCTTTGCAGTTGAACCTCCACTTTCTTTTCTTTCCTAAGACATCCTCGCCACTTCGGCAGATATAAGTCTCACCTCTTCGAGTTCCAGCTGATATTCATATGATAGAGTTTCGTTCCT
This sequence comes from Phalaenopsis aphrodite, assembly GCA_003013225.1. NCBI lineage: Eukaryota > Viridiplantae > Streptophyta > Magnoliopsida > Asparagales > Orchidaceae > Phalaenopsis > Phalaenopsis aphrodite. The sequence goes on along the minus strand of NEWO01000186.1, from coordinate 1,461,073 downwards.
TTGACCTTAGGGCAACCGGAGTTCCCGTGGACGACGCAATTCACGGATTGCTGACCAGGGATCCCAGGTTGTGTTGGGTCGACTACCTTCACGACCAGGTAGACCTAAGGTCCTAGTAGCTTGGAATGACAGGTCTGTGGTACCCCGACCCAGTTACCTCTACCTCTTAGGACCACTCTTACCTACCTTTTGACCACCTCCATTGAGCCTTGTCTCTTCTTTTGCCTTCGTTGGAATCATCCCGACGGCCTGATGACCGATGAGCTGCCGCCCGTTTGGGATACGACGATTTGTCCTCTGTCTTACGGTTCGGAAGTGCTTTGACATATCGGACTTCCCGTTGGGATGACATAGTTATTTCGTAAGTTCTATATGCTGATGAGTACGCTATTCATATGGGGACCATGAGAGACTCACTTCTCGCCCTGTGGTTTAGCGAGACTTTTGAAGCATCAGGACATTCGCTCTGCGAGATAACCTCCCTTGACGACCCTGTGCTAGTTATCATTTTTCAGATAAGCAAAACCCCTTTGGATCAAGAGTTTTCTTGGGCAACCCCCAATATTTAATTAACTAAGTGGGATGCGTTCCCTTAGGAGCACTCATGGCCCCAGAACATGCATCTATACCTGACTCTATGGTTTTGGGTAGTTTGCGTAGGTATTCTTTCGCGGATATCAGTTTAAGGTACTTTCGCCCGATCTTGTTTGGGTGGGCACTCTTAACTTATCCTTGAGAGGTTTACCGCACGTAAGCTCTCCACGGTTTGTTTTTTCTCTTGTTTGTTGCATTAACGTATGTCTCTTTTTATTCGGTTCCTCTCCTCTTCAAATCATTGATCTGATCCGGGAGGGAGATTTATTTGAATAGGGGAAGTATACGACGATCGACAAGCTGGCGACTCATTCTAAAATAATATAGAGAAAAATGAACGAAAACAACTCTCTCATAAACCTAAGTCCCTTTTATGGAGGAGGATCAGAGCATACAAGTTAATAACGTCAAAAAACCAAATTATCTCTAATTACAAAAAAAATTCATAAATACAACAATCTCCACTTTATCTCTTTCTTCCAGATAAGTGAGAGATGACCAAAGGAGTTCCAAACTCTAATTTAGTTGCTCCAAGATGGTTGTCTACGTACCCCATCCCAAAGGTCTAATATCGTATTGTTTTTCAAAATGTATGACTAGGCAATCAATCCAAAGCTCATATATTCACTAAACTTTTGCAATATGTGAACTTCTAGACTGGTACTACAACTTTGAGTATGTCCGTTGGATTCTCCTTCATTTTTATCTTCTTCAACATAACTTTGTCATCATCAATTAAGTCCCGCACAAAGCAATAATTCACATCATTGTGCTTGATAAGAGCATAACAAACTAGATTTGTGGCCAATAATATTAAACTCCGACTGTCACATAACACCATCAGAGACTCCTGATCAACTCCCAAGTCATCCAATAAGCTCTGCATCTCCGTGACTGCCATGTACTCGTCCTTCGTAGCAGACAAAGCAATAATAGACGATGAACCAACCTCCACCTGTTTGGACCTCCTGCCAATATGAATAAAAAGCCAGTCGTAGATCTTCGACTATCCATATCACCTGTATAGAATGAGTCAGTATAATGTGCATGCAAATCTGTAATAAATAACTACCTCTTAAACACCAAGCCAATATCAATTGTACCGTTCAAATATCTCAAAATACTTTTCACAACCTGACAATGTTCTCTTCTTGGATCATGCATGAACCTGCTCACAACACCGACTGCTTGTGTAATGTCTGGTTTAGTGCAAACCATGACAAATATCAGACTATCCACTGCACTAGCATAAGAAATTGAGCATATATCTTTTCTTTCCTGGTCATGTTGAACTAATTTTTGGTGAGGTCTTTTTCTCTTTTTAGTGCTTAGGATCTTGACATAGGATTTCCCTCTGACTATCCTAGAGGACTAGTGATGAAACTCATCTTATTTAGAAAATCAAGGCACCTTTTTGCTCTTCTTGAAACCCTACATGGGTGGTCATTGACCTCCAAATCACTTGGAAGGTTAGGACCAACATGTGAAGGCTAAAAAATGAGTTCCTATAGGATTGATATGGACATAGAGCAACCTTGGGTGGCTAGGGCTTGGTTTCACACCACACGCCCCAAAGTCCCCCACTTGTCCTAAACCCTAAATCCCATTAAACCAAGCTTCTTTTTTGCTCTTTAAGAAACTCACATGGATGGTCCCATGCCTCTGGTCTTTGGTTGAGATGGCTAGGACCAACATGTGAATGTTCATAAAGGAGTTGCCATTTTGCAAGACTTGGTTCCAAGGTGGCTAAGTATGGTCAAGACCCATGACCAAGTACCCCTAAGCCCTAAACCTACCTAAAATGCCCAATTTCGCCAAAATTCCCCAAAATCCCTACAACTCCCAATTTGCATCCAATTGACCAAATCAACCTCAAAGTTTCACCCAATTCACTCATAATCTACCGAATTTTAAATTTTAAACTCAATTTCAATAAAATCTAAAGCCAATTTGATTACTATCAATTTTAATTTAAGCCCATCATGCATTAAAAGCCCATTTGCATACACAATTTTTAAAAGCACATTGCATCAATTTTAAAAGCCCAATTTGAGCCCACATGATAAAGGATCAATTCTTCATCATCTCATGTCACTTAAAGCACTTAACCATGCCATCATACCAAACATAACCAAGCATACATGACAGTTTACCAAAATTAGGCATGCTGACCTTTTTAATTTAAAATTCATAAAATTCTAAATTTCATTTGCATGAACCTTCTCATACATGGCACGACATGTCTCATATAGCAATCCATGGACATCTTGATGTCAAATTTTCCAAATTTGGCAAGTGGAGGTGACCACTTCCTCTTCCCTATCCACTTGGATTTACCCTTCTCATGCAAAGTCTAACCTTGGTTTTATGCCCCAAACCAGCCATTTAAGTTCACCAAAACTTGCTCAAGGGTCTTAGGAACAACCCTAACAACTTTGGGACCAAGTTTAGCCATGTGACCTAGGGGTAAACTAGCCCAACTTACCTGAATCACACTTCCCCTTTGGATCTTAGCCTTGAGGACTCCTTGGAACCTAATTGAGTTGCCCACTCAACCTCCCTAGCCTTTCTGAACTTGGAGGTGACCTTGCCTGGCTGGACAACCACCTCAGCTGCCAAAAAATAGAAAAACCGAGAAGCCCCAATTGGGGAAACCCAAAATTAAACCCCCCTAAGCTGGCTCACTCCCATTGGCCACCAGGAACTTTCCTCCCCCCACCTAAGTAGTCCCTTGGCCACCATGGCTTTTTCTGGTGACAACCATCACTCTCCTTATAAGATCATCACCCCTCACAAACAAAAAAGGGAGTGTGCTAAAACCTTAACAAAACTCTGTCAAAATTCGTCCAGAGCTTCCTACAACCTTCCTAAGATCAGTGTCACCATCCTCAACCACCAATTCCCACAGTCTGAGCTCAATTTTGACACCCAAATCCAGGACCTCTCACGAACATCTAACCAAACCTTATAAAACTCCAAATTAACTTGCTCAAAAGCTTCCTCAGGACATACGAGGAAGTTCCCCATCAAAACCCCCTTCTCTTGAGCTCTCTAACCCATAGCTAGACCAAGCCCAAGTCACCCTTTGATTGAAATAGTACCCAGGCTCAGCCTCAGCTCAAATTAGAACTTGGAGGAGCTACATGAAGTCCTTATGAATGTCTACAACCATTCAAATTGAGGCATCACCTCTTGGACAAAGGTATTGATCAAAATCCGCAAATTTGTGCTATGTTTGGAACTTTATGGAGGAAAGGTTAATTTCACGTGCATGCAACCGTATGGATGTGTTTGTCTCGACTAGATGCACGTGTAAGAACAAACCCCATGTAATTTGGTTAAGTATTGAGCAAGATCTTAGATTTAGAAAACGAGTGGTACTTGAGCTAGGTCTATCGGGGATGATGAACGAATGTCATCCGTTGCACACGTGTATCGATCCAACTGTAGAGGAGACGCCAGACGAACCTTTAGAGCATTAATGCGGGTCTGACTCGGCAGCTACGTGGATGGCGGCATTGAATCATAGTGTGTCACGTGTTCCTTCGAATTTGAGGATACAATCAGCGCCGATGTGGATAAGTAGGAAAATAGCCTATTTTCGAAGGGTTCATTGTGGGCTTTTAATTTAGTGTAAATGGTATTGAAAATAAATCATGGGGAATTTCATGAGGCCTTGAATCCATTATGATGAAGTTTAGAGCATAAATTTGGTGAAATTAGACTTGGCATATGGGTTCAAATTTGATAAATTTAGAGTATGGGGTGAATTTTGGTCTAGGGTTAAGGTGAATTTGAATTTAGGGTTCATGGGAATTGGGTTTGAATTTTTAAAATTTGGGGAATTTTTTAAAATTGGAATTTTATGAAATTTGGATGATTTTGGTCAATTTGGTGGGGTTAGGGTATTTTGGTAATTTAAGGGTTTTTTAATAGTTTTGAGAATTTTGGGGTAATTGGGGCAATTTGGAAGAATTTTAGTGCAAGGTAAAGTGTAAATAGGTGTTAGTGAGTGTAGCGAGGTGAATGTGTATGTACTATGATATGAGTGTTTATGTAAGGTGAAGTGAGTGATGTGTGGGCGAGGTATGAGGTGATGTAAATAGTAGTAATGTATGGGTCGTGTCTGCATTTTGTATAGGGTATGTGATGTGGTATATGTGAATATGTTTGTGGTATGTGTGAATTGTAGTGATGAATGTATGTGGTAAAATTATTTGAATGTGTTAAATGTCCAAGTCATAAAGGGCTTCCCTATGGCCTTATGACCCGATGAGAACTCATTTTTGGGGCTTTACCATGTTGGTCTAAACCAACTCAACCAAGTGTTGAGTTTTTGAGACCCCTCATGTGAGACTCCACAAACGAGTCAAGAGGTGGCTAAAAATTATAAGTGAGGTGGGTCCCATCGCTAGTTTTCTAGGATAGTTAATAGTGAAAACCCTTTGACCAGATCCTAAGTTCTAAGAAAAAACTAGACCCCACCAAAAAAAGACGTCAACAAGTACATTAATGACATAGAACAAAAGAAAGTTAATATAAATTCCATAGTAGTTTTCTTCCTCCTCCCCTTCTGCCATTGTTTTTTCTTCCTCACCATCATAAACTATAGGTCTGCCTCAAATGATGTTGAAGAAACGTATGAAAAGCTTGTTATAGGGATGAACCATTCAAGGTGCGATCTTTATCTCTTTGTGAGCAAACCACTCAGTTCTTATGTATTCACGTAATGAAATATCCATGCAGTAGGAAATGAATAGTATGAATGTCTGGATTCTCAACATTTGCAAATGCATTATTGTCGTAGCTTGTCGATGAACTGTTTATTTCCTCTATTTAATCACATTTACATTCAACATTACAACTGAGCCATCTGAGCTGATGTCTTAATATTTCTACTAGTCTCCTCCTATCAAATGCCATCAAGGACAAATAAGAATATCATAAAAGTGCATCAAGGGAATCCAAATCAAGCTTTCTTAATTATAAATTGAACTTCAGATGTTAGAAATATAAGTATGTAATAATTGATTGGTATGCATGTGAATGTTTATTGACAGTTGATTGTTGTTGTCTGTGTAAGAATCTTAGCAGTTCATCAGCTTGAAACGTTTTCTACAACCAATATGAGTTTAGTATGAGAGTTTTATAGATTTTAATATATTACATGAAGTTACTCTTATTGAATTCAAAACTTCTATGAGTTTTATAATCTTTTTTTTTTAA
>NEWO01000186.1:1426591-1438904 GCA_003013225.1 Phalaenopsis aphrodite | reverse complement strand
ATATATATATATATATATATATATATATATATATATATATTATTATTAGTTTATTGTGTCTTAAGGTGAGTGGATGGCTTAAAGATAAAACATTCCTTTTATGATTGATGTATGACGTCTTGAAGTAATTATACATTCCGGGTTTGGATGAATATTTCAGATGAGTTGTTGATGCTTGTATTTAAACTATATGTCCATTAAGATTGAATTTAGAGCTACCCTTAGAGGAATGGCTGTTAATGTCTGGATATTTGTGCTTCATGAATTTAGAGCAAAGGAAATTACCCCATAATTACACTTTGTGTTTAACCTATACATTATCTAGTTCTGGAATAATTTTAATAGCTTGATATCCAAAGTTTATTACTTACATATATAACACCTAAACTACAATGTATAAATGCATTTCTGGGCATGATAATAGTAGCTAAGCTCCATGTGAGGGAGCCACCGGTTAATTAGGTTATATCTCCTCATTAAAAATTCTGGGAATTTATCTTATTTTAAGGTATTGGTGACAAAATGCCTAAATTATTGGATATGCATATGGAATATCAAATCGGCCTATATGTTTGAGATGCGGGGTAAGGGCGATGATGTATGACACTATATTCATGCTTATATAGCTGAAACCTTTAAACCAGTATTCAATTTGTAATTGCCCTTAACACTTCTATAGGTTGCAGGTAGCTTCAATTTCAACACTCGCAAATTGTGAACTGTAGTTTTATGATATCGAGGATTGGAAATAAATGAAATACAATGCTACATGAAAAACTACACACATAAATATGACATAAATATAAGATACATACAGTCCAGGATGCTTACCTGTTGTAGTTCACTTGTTAATCAGCTGGCAGGGATTTTTAGTTGCCCGAGCTTAGGGTGTTTTATTGTTGGCTTATGATTGATATTGGTAGCTAGACTTTGACGTCTTAGTTGCCTTCGAGATTTTAAAGAATGAAAAGTCTATAACTGAGCCCATCTCTAATTTAAATTCTCATAACCCTTTTGATTTTCCATAATGTCAATTAACCTTTTTATAAAAATATAAGTGCTCCAACTTTCATATTTAAATTTTAAATGTTTGTCTAACCCTTTTCTCTTATATGCACTTTTAGTATATATTTATAATTTGTTTTATGGCATTATCGGAGACAACAGATATGTACTAGTCTTCCTTATTTTATTGCACTTTATTGTACATATTTTTTCATACATGTACTGCTATTACTGTTTTTTTCTCTTTACTGCTAATATTTTTTACTGCCACTCCACTTTACTGCTACTGCACTTTATTAGCTATTGCACTTTTTTGCTACTCCACTTTACTGTTGCTACTCTTTACTACTTTTTTTCTCTTTACTACTTTTTACTCTTTACTGTTTTGTACTCTTTACTGCTTTTCTGGCATGTTTATATAGCACCATAGGGTAGCAAATGTAGAACTTATGCTTAGGATTGGAATACTATAGCACATAACCAAAATACACTTTTCATTTCAACACCTTTTAAAATTTCATAATAAAATATTTTCAAAACCACAAATAAAGTTTTCAAACCTCAATAAACTAATAATAAAATATGTTCCCTCTTTTATCTCCCTTCTTCTCGAAACGAGACAGCGCAGTTAAGTGACAATTCATCTTTGGGTAGCAGTCGAAGCGACCTCAAAAAACTGAAGGAGCTTCAACTGAATTTTCATACACTTAAATAACATACACTCGTAGGACTTCGAGGTTGTTCGTTTAGTACGAAATAAATCATCACAATATCTTTTAGGACTTTGTATGATTGTATATCGTACGATATAAGTCCTAAACTCTGTAGGGTTCCGAGGTCGTCGTTCGGTACGACATTTGCATAAGATATGTAGACATACGTCTCAACTATCTAAATATTTTACAAAACTGAAGTATTAACTAACTTCCCTTTCAAAGATGTAAAGCTAAATATATGTTAGTTTGAGATGTCACTGAAGCTTCTTCAGTATCTTTGTCATCTCCTACTCTTTACTCTTTTGGGCTCCGAAAATAACCGTTCCACATTGAGCATTTCCCATTTGAATTTTTTATAAGCAATCGTGGAAACCTAAACATTGAAGTCTTGAAGATGAAACCCTGATCTTAATCGAGAGTCTTCTTAAGCGACTTCGGCTTCCTAAGATATAATTAACTATTGAGGCTTCTCTCTATATGGAATTAAGAATCCAGATTATTCTAAACCTTATATAATATATGTATTTGACAGAGAAATTGTTGACTATAAATTTTGCAGACCAAAATAGAGTCATAAACTTTTTAGTTTAAATTATTAAGCCTACTAACAAGTGATTTGCTTATCTTTCGAGATGATATATCACTTGTGGCATCGTGTTCAACTATCTAAACTATTAGATATATGAAATATATTCGGTCTCGTTGTTTTTTAAAATAAAGAATATTATTTTCAAAATCAAAATTGCATTACATATTAAATTCAAATTAAAAAAACTGTGTTTTCAAAAAATTGGCCGACATCCCAGATATTTTAAAGTTTGTTCAGAGTTACTCTTTGAATATATTTATGAGATTTTAGACATTTCATATGACCTTTGGGCTTATTATGATTTGTTGAGGAACATCATCCTCAAAGTATAACAACCACTAAAATTAAACAAAAAAAAAATGAAATCCATAAGAACCCACCAAGATATGATATAGGACCCTTCGACTTAATATTTTTTAGAGAGGATTACGCTGTCACAACTTAATTTACAATAACACCCAATGCTCATTGGTATGAGTCTTGGATATGGTATTTAGACTCTTGTGAGCACTAGGGATATTTGAAATACATCCACATATAAATCATCGGGCTAGCGTAAGTTGGAGGTTTTGAAGGTACGGATGGTGATGAGAAAGACATCTAGTGATAAATTTGGGATGGCAGAATAGTATTGTACCTCTTGACTCGAGGACCTTGTGAGGGTACAAAATTGACACTACTATTCACCGACATTTGACAAGAGATAAACCCTGCTTTCTGAGGTTACCGGTGGTTCTGGCCGCCAGATAGTTTAATTAACTTGGACAATTTAATCTATAAAATGTACAATACAATGACCAAATAAATACATTTCTTGTGAAATTAATATTTTGGTAGCTAAGTGAAAATCTGCCTTATATGCATGATAAAATTTTGGATGTTACCTTCTGAGTGTCCACTTGTCGGTTACCTAGACTGGGGCTAATAGCGGCCCTTCTTTAATCATCTTGCTGGTAATTTTTAATTCTTGTCGAACTATATACACATAGATTGCCGATGGTTGTCTACGAAGTCCTTTGGGAATTATGATTCTGAGTCCACCCACAACTTGATATTCTTACACTTAGCCCCGATCTTCGACATGGGTTTATTAAACTTAATTTACCTGCTCGTGTTTCCTTGAGTTTTGTTTAAATATTCAGGTGTTATGTTTATAATGATAATCTTTTAGCAGCAATGTCGGAGCTGGCAGGTACACACTATTATTTTTCCTTTTTACTGCATTTTTTTCTTTACCATACATTACAACATGTTTTACTTTTGCATAATTTAGTATATCTACAAAGTCTCCTAGGATAGAGAACAGTATGCCATATGTTTAGGGGGAGCACTATAGTAAGTCTCGAGAACCAACCATAATTACAAGTTCAATCATAAACCTTAAACCCATAATCATCACAAGTAGGGAGTTTGAAGCTTATTGTATGGGAAGCAGAACGAGGATGCAGGTGTACGGAGGATGACTTCAGACAACAAGACATAAAGCAACTAAACTTTCCTTAATTTTAAATAACATATACCTATAAGACTTTGAGGTTGTCTGTCTAGTACAACATAAATCTTCACTATCTCTTTAGCTTCTGCACAATCATGTTGCGTAGTATAAGTCCTAACTCTTTTTAGGGCTCCGAGGTTGTTCGTGCGGTATGACGTAAACCCTTCTATCTTCCTAGGCTATTTGCATGATCGTATATTATGCAAATGTAAACCCTAATTTTAAATAATTAGCATGAGCGAACATCAAATATACATCATTTCCAAAATTTAAAGCCAAACAGTAGAATAGTTAAAAAGTCATTGAGGTCCTTCTCAGAGCCTGTAACATCCCCAACTTTTCAGTCATTTGATCTCTAAAATAACTTTTCCACATTGAGCCATTCACATTTGAATTTCCTACAAAAAATCATGGAAACTATACGTTGAATTCTTGAAGATGAAACATAGGATATTAATTGAAAGTTTTCTTAAACGACTTTAGTTGCTTAAGATGTAATTAACTATAAAGACTTGCCTCTATAAAAAATTAAGTTCCTAGATAATCTAAACCCTGCCTAGTTTTTATATGAGATAGGGGAGTTGTCGGTCACAAATTTCACAGACTAAACCGATGTTATAAATTTTCTTAATTAAAATAGTTGAGCCTACTAACAAGTGATGTGCTTATCTTTCAGAGTGATGTATTACTTATGGTATTGCGCTCAATTATCTAAACTATTAAATATATGAAATATAATTGATCTCATATTTTAAAATTAAAAATGTTATTTTCAAAACCAAATATTATATATACATATTAAATTAATTAAACATATTTTCAGAGAAGATCGACCGACACACATGTTAAAGTTCTTAAGTAACATTTTGATAAATGACCTTCGATAGGTCAAATAACCTTATTTAAGTTTTCATTATTTATTATTCACAAATTAATAGAATATGAATAATCTCAGATAGATCAAACAATTTTGATGAATTTCTTTCAATCTCTTTCATGCAAATAAATATAATTAAATAACACTGATAAACAACCACAAATAGTTTCAAACATCTTTAATAGATTTCTTTTGATCTCTTTATTTCATATTTGGTGTCATTGCTTCTATTTTATCCCTTAAGATAAATTTTTCTTCTCTTATTGGAATTAGTATTATATATAAAAATTATAAGGTTGCACAATCATGCTACCCCAGAGAAGCTCAACTATACCCATCAGTAACTCTCAGAATAAAAAAACTTTGATATTTGAGGTGAAGATATATCTCAATGATCCCCTCTAATCAAATACCTGATCTACATGACATCCCTCATTGATGATGCAAGTTGGATATTTACTCTCTGATGATTAAAGGTTGGAGTATATAGAAAATGTTAATAAAAATCAAGATATGTTTTTCGTAGAGTCTGAAAAAAATTCCTAGATTTCACCCCAAAATGATTATTCACTCCTTAAAGATAATATCCAATAATCCTTTTCTTGAGTATAGTTGTAAGCTATAAGCAAATCTCTAAGAAAAGTACAGTCTATCTTAAACTATACCCCAAAATTATTAAATACAAAATACTTCTAGCATCTCAATCTAAGCTTAATCAATATAAGAGGGACTCAATTTGACATTTTCCACATAGGTTAATTTTGGCGAGCTATGCTCCGACCAACAACCCAGAACAAGTAAAATTTTTTTGGTGGATTACACCGGCCCCTTCCACATAAGTTAACATCATCAAGCCACACTAACTAAAAACTTAAAATATGTCAATAAATTTTGGTGGATTACTCTTGACCTTGTCCATAAAAGCTAACGTCATCAAGGCACACTCTGACCAACATTCTAAGATATGTTAAAAATCTTATAGGATTACACTTGACCTCTATCATAGGTTGTTATCATCGATCCATGCTCTAACAATAACTTACAATAGGTCAAAAAATTTTTGATGGATTACAATCGACCTCAACCTCACAAGTTAATATCATCGAGAAACTCTCTAATAAATAACATTTAATAGAACAAAGTTCAACAACGAAGTTCTCTTGATTTGTTTTATCTAGTTAATATTATTTTAATTACTTTATCGGTAGAAACAAAATTGTAGTTATTGGTGTGTGTGACATGTGTAATGTTTATATATTCTCTTACACTTTTTTGCTATATTTTTATACTTTTATGTAGTATTTATTTTATTTTATGTAGCATACAAGAATAATATAAACATATGGAGCATATGAAAAATTTAGATATGGAAGTTCAGGTACCTCAACATCCTAATAATCACTTGGTCACTAAAGACAATCACTATTTGACTGGAAAAGTAGAGGAGGTGAAAATCCAGTACCATGCCCATGAGCCTAAGCACCCCCATCCATCGCTACCCAACACGTAGAAGATAGGGGAAGCATAAACTCGATGCCAAGCTAAGGTGCTTGGGCACCCCAACCTATAAATTTGACACTGACACACCCGACACCACCTTTTGATAGTTTTCACAATTTCAAATTTATTTGAGCGAGGTGAATCTTCAAAGAGGCATGCAACATTAATTAGTCTTCTAGTCTTTCTCACTTAGTGAGCTTATGTATGTGTCTGTGAACTTTACTTTGTATCGAGAGAATTAAGAGGAATTCAAGGAGAACAACACTTTATAGAAGAAGAATTTGCTTGAGTGAGAAGAGTTTCAATCCGGGTTCTATCTTATCTTTACTTTTGTAAACTGATTTTTTCAGCAATGAATTATCTTTTATTTTCTTTTAGAATGTTTAGGAAAGACATTTTTATGCTCCTTTGATGTGTTAATGAGATAAGTAATGTTCAATCCATGAGATTTTCTAAGACTATTCAATAAATTACTCCTTGTTGGTGTGTTAACTTTTTGAATTTAATTTACCTTCTAATTGGCCACTTAATAAGTTAAAACTTCTTGTAATATAGGATAATTAACCCAGGCTAGAAGAATACATAGGTTAACACTTAATCACATAGTGGAATAAGACTATTACTATTAGGAGATTGCAATCACATAAGAAACTTGAGCATTCATAGGAGCTAGAAAAACAAATAAGATGACACTCAATCACATAGTGGAAAAAGAATATTATCATTAGGAGATTGCAGTCACATAAGGAACTTTAACATTTATACGAGACTTTGTTGGGTTAAGCAAACATAACCATATAATGAGGCTCCAATACTTCTTAGTCTAGGAAAAGAGTAAGGAGTAATTGTCCGTGACTGTCAACATTAAATAGGAGAAATTCAATAGAAGAACATTGAGATATCACAAAATTTGTTTCAAAGAATCATGTCTCTCAATCAGAAAATATAAAAATAGAGTTAGATTAGCCTTTTGCAAAACTATGAACATAGTTACGCTAGAAATATTCATCATTCCAAAATATACCTAGAAATTAGCCCTTTTTTTGAAATTTTTCTTGTTGAGATCGAGACACATACTCATAATTTGTATAATGTTTAGTCAACATATATACTTGTTTTATTAACATCTGCATCACTGTAGAGCGGATCAGTTATTCACCTCACCAACATGTTATCAAATCTTAAACTTCAATACAAAAAAGATAAAATGTGGAGAAATGTTCAACTATTTAAAGGTGATTAATGTATCATAAAAAAATTATAGATGATGACATGCGAAACAATATATGAGAAAAAATGCTACCAAAAAAACAGAAACATGAGACAGATAAAAGAGAAGATCTTCCTTATTGATCAAATAATAATTAATCTCATCTGATAGATTTCTATACTTTCATCTTTTGACAAGGAAGGACAAGCTTTAGATATTTGAGTAGGAGATAAACTTTAATATCAACTCCAACCTTGCAGTGCATGCTCACACACATGACTATCACTGCACCCATGTGCCCCGTGCATACTATCACGTATGATTATCTGTGTGACACCACATTGCCTGCATGTTATTAAGCACGCAAGCCCAAACATGCCAAAAATCATGCTCATTGATTCTTGCTATCACGCCCATGTGTGCCCCCTTGCATGCCACTACTCCCTCGCTTGCTCGGCCACATATGTCGTTGCAAGTGTGCATGCACACTGCAGAATTTCACATGCACAGCCAACCCCTCTTGATGCTCTATGCTCACACTTACATGTGTGTCTGCAAGTGCTTGCTTCATCCTTGTAGTGCGTCTCTACTGTCACCCTTATGTTCATTCTCAATGTCATTGTGCCTGTATGCATTCCACTATGCCCACACGTTACTTCTCTTTCATGCTCGTACCCATACCAACTCACGTACTTTTGAGCTTACACAAATCTCTATGTCTATGCTTGCGCCTCCCTGCACTTGTGCATGCCCAACCGCACCAATGCATGTCTCTACACCTACACTTATGCTTGCTTGCGCATGACACTATGACCATGTGTGCATGTTGCGCTCTCATTAAGACCCACATGCTTGCTTGCACACTCCACTACATCCATAGGTACACAGAATTATAAACTCGTGCGCGCATAATTCTTCTTATCATGCTCTTTTTCCAGGTGGATTCAGAATGCTGAGAACCCAAAGATTTTTTTTTGTGTTTCCTTGATATTGAAGCCCTCTATTAAATTCTTGCCGCTTGCCAAAGGGACTCTCGGAATACGCCGACTGTGGGATGCTCTTCAAATAATTAAGATAACAAAAGTGCTAACCATGCCTTATTTAAGAGGGTCATGGAAACATAAATTCAGGAAGTTTAATTATTAAAGTACCAAATAAGAAAATAAATGAATTTAGTTTTTGCATTAAATTTTCTTATTTTTATCACAATATAACTTTCAAGAAGAAAAAGAATCGAAGAAGTAAATTTGTTTATTAGAAATGCGTCAACACAAATTTCAAGGAAATTCAACAGACTAAGAAAACAAAAGTACTATCAAGGATGACCCACTGAAAAGAGACTAGGAATCATACTAGCAAATGACAAAAGGATTTATTTGACAGGCTACAATTCTCTTGGAGCAAGACTTGGAGCCTATCGAACGAAGGTCACCCAAGTCGAAGAAAGAGACTAGCTGAATTGAGAGAAGGAACCAGCCCAATTCTCGTCCAAATATCACCAATCACCTCACAGGAGTCTCCAAGAATCTTCTGGAGGGCTAAGGTTCTAGTCACTAAGCACCCTTGAACATTGGATCTCCTGTTAAAGGGGTACACTAACTGTTGAATTGCTGTGATTCACCCTTAGTCCGTTAGCCTGGTTTTATCACAAAAAAAATAGTTTCCCGTCTAGGGTTCCATAGTTGACTGCCAAATTGAAACAACCAATAAGTTGACTCGAATCGATCGAGTGATGCCTGAACAACCGAATGACGTACCCTCAAAGCCGACCGACTACTCCGATTGAATAGAATCGACCAAATGGACTTTGGCAACCCGAAGATTACATATCTCAGCCGACAAAGTGATAATGTAGCCGGGTCATAACCTCATTTATATTTTATACCTAACAACCCCAATAAAAACACAAGCAATCATGTAATTTTTCACTTTGTAACTCCCTTGCCTATAAATAGGGAGGTCATATCTACCCTAAAAAGTTAATTAATCATTCTTCAAAAAGCCAGTTCTCCACTGTGCACACTCTCTCTTCTTGTCTCTTATTTTATGGTATATTCCTTGGATGTGATTCATATGATAGATCTAGAATATTCAACAATATGTGACTAAGATTTTTTCTAAAACCAAATATATAATATAGTATATTCATATTCTTCATATTTGCTATTATATATAAGACATGAAAATTATTCAGTCTATATATCTAAGAACTACTTAAATTAACATATCCATCTTTTCAATGACATATAGTAGGACATTTGTCAGGCCACTTAGAAAGTCACTCTCACTCTTTCCTCTTTGTCTTGTACATAAAAATCATTTTTCTATATCTCTAATCAAGCAATTTATTCAATTACATAATGCTTAAACCATGGTACTTTGGGTAGTGCCATATCTAAAAACCTAATCTTAAAAAACATTCAAATTATATGATAGACTTATATCTTACTATTCTTGAAGAGAAGGCTAAGCATCATAGGTTTTAATCGAATTTATTCAATTACATAATGCTTAAACTTACAAGTGAAGAACGCATATGCTATTAAAATATTACATTTTATATAGAAATATATATAGAATAAAGCCCCAATTCCAATTTTATTTTTTCCCAACACGGAATCATTAAGACACACCCTTAGCTTCTCAAGAATGATGGAGATTAATAAAAAAAAGAAAAGAAAATAAATAACTAATATCAGAATTGTAGTAGGGTGGATTAAATGGATGATTAATAATGCTCCTGACTTCTACCTCCACCGTGACCTCCTCCTCTACAGCTGTTATCATTATCAGCTCAACATACCCCATTTTTTTTCTCAGTAAGATCGTCAAAGCCACAAAATCAATCCCTTCACCCACCACTGTTATCTTGTCCCCATCAAGCGAGGCTGACACCACACCTGCTTGCCAAAAGCAATTCAACCTCAAATTAATCTATAAATGGCCTTTTCCTCAGGCTATTTAAACCATTCCACCAAAGTTTTAATGATATATATATATATATATATATATATATATATATGCGCCGGGTACTTAGATTTGTTGGTCGGGCATCTGCTTGTCGGTTGTAAGTCCCCTTTGGTCTGAGATTCGATTCCACCCGAATATAGGGTGTGGTACTCGAATTCTTAGACGTATGAGGAATGATCGGGGTTCATAATAGCCTCTCACCATTAGATATATATATATATTATTATTATTATTTAAGGAATGACTGACGGCTACTATACAAATCCCGATCATTCCTCTTGCGCATATAATTTGAGGATCACACACTACACTCGGGAGAATCGAATCATAGATCAAAGGGCACTTACAACTGACAAGCATATGCCCGGCCCCCCAAAAAAAATTTAAGGAACTGAAACAAAAAGGAAAACAGAATTCATTGAAGTTGAAGGTCTCAAAAGTGAGAAGAATGGAATTAGTTTGAGACTTGCCATGCTGTCCGACGGCACACTGCATCGCTTTGGCGCGCTTCTTAGCATCTTCCATGGATGCCTTCAGCACCGCCTGCTGCTGCAGATTAAAAAGATGATGACGTTATCTGCTTAACAGAATGCTAGCATTTGAATATTAAAGTTTTCAAAATAAGTAACAGTGCGCAGTACTGACCTTTGCCATGGATGATGATCGATGCTGTGTTCCTATTGGCTTTGTTGCTCGCTGAGAAAGCTAGCTTGTAGTTGTACGCAAGCGTTCCTCCATATAAATAAGAAGGAGAAGAGTTACCTGATGAGTAAAACGGCGACAACGCGGTTTGGCCAATCCGAAGACTTATAATTTCCAAGTAAACGGACACCGGTTCTGAAAGTTCCAGGCTAGTACCATGGTGATGACGCTCGCAGGGTGAGATGAACGTGGTGATATTACGTCGGCCCGAATGAGCCAAAAAAATTTTTTGTGAAGGAATTTCATTAGCCTACATGCCACTATAGATAATCATATAAATTCATATACATTATATAAACAAAAAGTTTAATATTACATGGATTTTAAGTATGATTGATTTGCCACCAACAAATTTTCCATCAGTCAGCATGAATCTTGATGCAATTTTTTGAACAAGAAACATTGAATCTTCGATTAAGAGTCATTCAGAGCTTCGATTTCGGCAAACTTATACTCAAACTGATCGACTCGATGAGACGGGCCTAATGATATGAAAGTCAGTCCAATTTGAGTCAAATCAAGCCCGGATTAAATCATAAAATTACTCTTGGAGGATTTTGGGAGGTATTTGAAAGGTCAAACAGATCTCAAATCTAGCGAGTCCATAGTCAAATCGAGTGTCTCGACAAGACGAATCCAACGAGCCTAAGATTGCTCAATTTCGGTATCGTCAAGACACTCAAATGTCCATCAGACATCATCTAATCGAGGGAAACTTTCCGTACCGTCCGATCAAAATGGTTCATTTTCCTACATTAATTGCACCCAAAACACTATAAATAGAGCTCTACCATTCACATGGGGGAGAGGGCTTGAGAGAGAACTTGAGAGTTTGAGAAAGAGTTAAAGTCCAACTACATATCGACCATCGCTGACCTCTGTCGACCACCGACCGTCTGCGACCACCGACCGTCTGCGACCACCGCAGACCTCCGTTGACCGTCATCGATTGTCGTTGACTATCATCGATCATCGCCGACCTCCGTCGACCACCGCCAACTAGACGCTGTTAGCTAACGTTGTACCTTGAAAAATCTAGTAACTCTTTCCCATATGCGGGACAAAGGGTTGTTGTAATCATCAACAGATAGAATCGACCTCAAAGCCGAACGACTACTCCAACTGAATAGAATCGGCCAAGCGGACTTTAGCGACCCGAAGATTACATATCTCAGCTGACAAAGTGATAATGTAGCCGGGTCATAGCCTCATTTATATTTTATACCTAACAACCCCTATAAAAACACAA
>NEWO01000186.1:1349788-1396361 GCA_003013225.1 Phalaenopsis aphrodite | reverse complement strand
CCATAATTTAATAAGAAAGAAGGCAAACTATTCTTAGGGTCTGTTTGGGGCAGTTTATTTGGTGCGGTGTCGTTTTGAAAACGCATCTAACATGTTTGGATGAACTGTGTTTTGACAACTTATGTGTTTTCAAAACGCTGAAAACAACGTTTTCACACCGCACCTATCAGCCCTTCCAAAAAAATAAAAATAAAAAATTGTAATAGCCACAACACTTAGCTTATCGACAAATTATTTTTAATCAGCTTGTCAACATTACATTCAATAAACTGCAGTTGCTCCAAACTGACTCTTAATCTGCTAATTTGAGTTTGGAGTCTAATAGTGGGGCGTCACGTGTCAAGTGGGTCACACCGTAATAATATTAAAAACGGTGGAACCTACTTGACACGTGGGGCACCACCATTGAACTCCGAATGCATTCGGAGTATTGATGTAATATTTTTTCGCTAAGCTGGCGTTGAATTGCTTTCATAAGTAGATATTATGTCGGTATCGGCTGAAGCTGATAAGATCAGGGTGGTCGGCAAAGGGATCGACGCGGTGAAGTTGATGATGATGATGAGGAAGAAGATGGGGTCTGTGGAGCTTGTAACCCTAGAGGACAAAAAAGAGTAGCACATATGCTGAAAACACACAAAAGTTATTTGCATTGTTCTGTGACAATATAATGTTTTTTATTTGATAAATTTTCATTATTAACGGCGGACTTCTGGTTTGGAGAAGAGTTCAAAATAAGCGACATGGAAATCTGGATAAACAGTTGGGGCAGAGCATGTAGATCTGATTTTCGTCATTATTATTTAAGAATTCACAGGTTTTAGTAATATTTTGTTATGATAATTATATGTAATTAAATTAGTGTTTTGTCATGTATGTTCCATGATCTGTTAGTAGAGCAACCTCTCTAAAGGTCGTAAATCCTCTCAGGTCATGTGTTCGAATCTCCCGTGTGTAAGGTGTGGTACTCAAATATTTAGCACACCTAGGAATGACCAGGGCTCGTCTTACAGACTTCAACCATTTCTTTTAATATATATATATATATATATATATATATATATATATATACACAAATATATTTCAATCATACATTTCAATTGTCATGATAATCATTAAATCTTCTCATTTTCATTGAGCCATCTAAATAAATTAGTTTCAAATAAAATTTTAATTAAATTTAATTGAAAAAGATTATGATGCTTAATTATGAAACACAAACCGGTTGACTACTAATGAAAGTCAATATGTCGTCTTCTGCAAAGAGCTGTCCCAATTTTAATAACATGTTTCTTTTTACCCTAAAGCAGAGAGTCTTAAAATTAAAGCACTCAATATAAATTAAAAAATATTAATATTATATATGTATTTTTCATTAAATATTTTTTCATATAATAATTAATTTTGATGAAAGCTAAGTGCACAAAAATTGCATAGGAGAGCCAATTGTGGTGACTACTTCTTTAACTTGGGGTTCGTTTGGGGCAGCTTGTTTATCCTGAAACACGGCCCGCCGCAGGGGTCGACCTGCAAACTGCGTTTAGTGTAAAAAACCAAACGCAGTTTCAGATTAACTGATGAAACATGCAAACCATACAGTATGACGGCGTTTTGAAAACGCCGCCCGCACTTATAAGCTGCCCCAAACGGACCCTTAAATAACAATAAAATTAGAAAGCCTTGATTAAAAATTCCAAAAGTGAGTAGGTTGGCTCTTTTAAATTTTAGGTGCATTTTCACACATAGAAGCCAATTCTTGCGTATTTACATATCCATCACCTAAAATATGATCATTGCATGCCTTTCATATCACATCAAAACACATTATTTTAGCTTTACATGTACACACTTTCATACATAAGTAAAAATTGAAGTTTAGGCATTAGATATGACTAGGTTGGAATTGAGTGGTATACATGTAAATCATCCAAAGTCAAAAAGGCCTTCATTTTTTTGTTGTCATGGCAATATTGTTTTGTAAAACAAAATATTTAGTTTTGTATAGAATGAAAATTTGTGATATTTAAATGAATGAAAATAGAAAATAAAAAAGATGAAATAAAATTATTTTTATTTTGAAGGTGTAGATTTATTAAATAACTTGTTGTATGTTTGTGTGTATGTGTGTCTATACATACATATATATACATATAAATCCGCCCCTGGTTGTTGCTCAAAGCCTTTTGCCAGGGCCAATTCTGTTGTTTCTCATAATCTCTACCATGACATTCGTACTCCACTATTCGTACTTGACCGCATGTACTCGGTTGCTCGTACTTGATTGACATGTTTGAGTTAGAGAGTGAGCTGGAATGAGCCTACGCACTCAATTGGATCAAATCCTTTAATAAGCCTAGATCACGAAGGACACCCATTTAGATCGATTAGGGTCTCTGTAGGTTCACGTTTACATCTTTTGATTGTATATATTTAATTTTTTTCATTCTCTTATCCTTCAAAAAGCAGTGTTATGATAATAATATGAGAATTAATACATTGAATTATTATAAAATTTGAAGGTTAGTGTCTCTCCCTTAGAATATGGACTCTAATTCATATAAATATGGTGATGAGATGTTTGTTAAGTTCATTTTTCATTTTAAGTCCTCCACTTTGATCATGGATTCAATTATTTAATTTCTCTTAAAGTGTCATTGCAAATCTCAACAAATCAAAGTCTAATATTCTAGATAAGGAACTGTTACCAGGTTTTTTAACAAGCAAAAGTTGGCGAGAGGCTGAAATGGCATAAACAAGTATTGAAGTAGAGGAAAGGGATTTTGACCTTTGCTTAGAGAGAGACATCTTGGATGAATCCCATGAAGGCGACTATTAAAGGTTGGATTCATCAGTGAACGATCCGACCAAGGTCCTACTTTCGTGGGTGAATGATATCATGCGCCTAAGATTTGTTAACTTCTTGGAAATTAGGGGAGCCTGATAATCTACTTATAGTTTTAGATCTCTAGCATTAGTGTGGATCATGTAGTACATAAAAAACCTCATTGTTTTTTGAAGATTTGGAGAAATGCCTATTGTTTTTAAAATTACTTTTTTATTTGTAATATATTTTAATTATAGAAAAAGTTGTGACTCTTAACTTTCACACAATGAATGTTGTCATTTGAATCAAAACATAGTTTTGATGCTCCTATGAGGAAAATATTATACTACGGTGGATGGGAATACTATAGATTCAGAGAAGGAAGATCACGAATATTGTATTGTACTAGTACTTACTTCTCCTTTTCAAGAGGTAGAAACCTGCCATTGCAAACTCTTGAAATTGCCTCTATTGTGAATGAAGTTTAGCAAGTAGAGTAGTTTGATGATTAGAGGGGTGAGATCACTGAATTGAAGAGGTCTGTTGAGAGACTTGAGAGATAAGTATCTGGTGCTTCAAGGTCAGGTTTATTCTAACTGTTTGAATCATGTTTATTAGGCTAAGTTGGAACCTCCTACCCTTTATTTGTAGAGCTCACTGTAGTTTAAGGTATGAGGCCCTGGTATTTGCTTTCTTATAAAACAAGTCCTCTTTTAAGCTTTTTGGTGGCTTTGTTTCGTCGAATGTATGTTTTAACTCCTTAAAAATTATACAACAAAAACCAAAATTTTAATTTAAATTCTTAAAATGTAAAGCCAAAATATAAGAAAGATATGAATAACACTAGGCCTTTTAGAATATTGGGCTCCATATAGTTTATCCTTTGGCTTTATAAAAAAAACAATTCCAAGTTTGAGTCATTGCTCTTACAAACCCCAATTAGTACTCTTGAAATCCATAGTTATAATCCGTAGAAATGCCAACCATTGCTTTATTCAATAGATTTATTATAAAATGCTTTTTCTTATGATATAGTTAATTAAGCATATCAAACCCCATAACTAAAATAAACTTTATTCTTTTAGGATAAGGGAAAGCTTAGTAATCCATAACCCCACGGAACAATGAAACAATCACTTCACAATTAGATCTACCGTATGGTAGTATTTCTACATATCAAGGTGATATACTATTTCATGATGTAGTATTCAATCTCAAGTGAAAATTATTAAAACGTTTATGAATGCCTCCCCCCACCCCGCCCCGCCCCCAACATCAGACATAAAATACTACCCTGAGTTCCTTTTAATTTTTTGGACACTACATATTATTTGATGACTCCTCTAATCTTAGTATCCAATTCGAGACATCTTTAATATGAAAAAAATTGTAAGTATCTTTCTCCCTCCTATACTCTTAAGTTAACATTTTACTATAAGCATCTCCCATTAATTGGGCTACTAAACTTGCACAATGAGCCATTCCATATGGCATTATAGCTCTCGCAATGTTATGTACCACCTCAGTCTGACTAGAACTCTATCCAACTATCAGATCCCAATCTTTGGGATTCCTAACTTCCCAATACTTTCATATGATATGCACATAGAAGAATGTTAAAAGAGAAAATAATATTAAAACATGCAAAATCTTACCTCTCATTTAAGATCATTCCTATGACTCTGCTTGTTAATCAATTCCTTACAATATTTTACTATAATACCTTTGAAGTAGTTATCACAACTCGACCTGATGCGACCTGCATATCAAGAGACGTCACCTTATGTTGATACAATGATGATTAACTAATTACTCAAGATTTATTTGAAATAGATTTAACTAATTTATTTTTTTCAACTTATATCAACACAAAACCAATAGCATTATCTAAAATATCATAAGCCATAAGCTCAAAATTTATTCAAATTATATAATTATGCAACAAATATATATATATATAACAATTACAATCTAATCTTTTATATATATATATATATCATCTTGATTATAAAAAAATGATAAAAAAATAATAACATCAAGCTTACACTCTTAAATCCCATTTTTTTCTCCACTTTGTAAATTGTAAATCCAGTTTCAAAGACAGACACATAGGATTTCGAGATGCTGGAGCGTGTGAAAGTGAGTAGGAGCCAAGGGTAGAAAGACTAGCTATTTTGAAGGGGTGTTTGGTACGATACTTTAAGTATAATTAAAGTTGGATTTATTATTAAATTTAACTAAACAACATAAATAAATAAATTTATCGTCAAGTTAAATTTAATTTTTTTTTCTTATTCCGCTTTTAAAGAAAAAAAAAGTTCAGATAGATTTATGCCAAACAAGTCAAATAGATTTAATTAGATTTAACTTTAATTCAACCACACATTATTTCAAATTTAATAATATTTAAATTTAATGCATCTGAATTTAACGATTTTGGGTTATGGAATAAGCAGAAAGATAGGAGTTTCGAAGTCCTTGAATGCTGCGATCCAGTGGTTACTTTCCTAACTAACTCCTCCAATTGCGGCTACTCGGCAGAGAGTAAATACTAATTAATTAGGAGGTATTCGGTAGCATACTTTTAATAGGATTTAACCATTCATTTCACCTAAATCTAATATATATATATATATATATATATATATATCTATCTATCTATCTATCTATATATATATATATATATATAACAAAATCTAACACTCTGTTGAAGTAAAATCTCTCCTGTTTCATCTGTTTCTTCCCGTTCCATTCCATCTCTTCTGCAACGTAAATCCGGATTTATCAAATTATACATAAATTTACGTGTAGTTTCTCCGTCGTGAACTGATCGAAATCCATGAATTTGATAAATCATATTTACGTAAATCTTCTGCTGCGGTGTGAAGAAATATTATATACATACCACTTAATTCCCTCTATTTATATGTTGACATATGCACTTTAAATTTTACGTACATGACAGGTCATATTTCGCCAATATTTTTTTTTTGAAGCTACTACATGGGAAAAATTAGACGGTATATTTTAATCTAGTTTTCATATATTTGATTAATTAATACATAATCATCAAATTTAATAAATTAAGGAAACCATAAGATAAATTATTAAAGTAAAACTTATATTATATTAATGCAATTTTTTTCTATGAAATTGTATTAGTAATTTGTGCCACGACTAAAAAAATTTCTTGATTTCACATATTAATAATAAAAGGCTGACATAATTAATCTTGACAAAAAATCAAAATGCTGAGAAAATTTTCCGAATATAACGGACACTCTCCGAACTGACTTCCGCAGGTATCTCAGTTCCGGCGACGCTCGAAGCTCCGAATCGGGGGAAGATGTCGACAATGGAGCGGCTCTTTGTTGAAATCTTCGATAGGAAGAGGCGGATCGAGCGCCAGCTTCATGAGCAGTTCGAATCATATGGTGAATCTCTTGCCTGCAACGTAATTGCCGACGGCTGGCGACCGCCGCCATGGCTGTTGAAGCCGGCTCCAGCCACCGAAATTTGTATTGGTCCTCGAGGTATTTCTTCATTTCTCTTACTCTCTGCGGAAATTTTTAAAGATTTTAGGGTATGATTGCATCGGATTGGTGTTTATGAGTTATATGGAGATTTAAGTTGAATTGTTTTTTTTTTTTAATTAAAGAGCACTGGAAGTACTCATTAAAATCCGAATGTATTTCATGAAAAGCATTTGAATTGATTTTCACATTATTTATATGTGTGCGATTTACGTAGTAGGAGAATCATTTTTCTTGTGAGGAAGTTTAAAACCATCATTTAGGGAACATTCTATAATATGTGGAGCGTTATTTTATGAATTGCACACCCAAGCTTTTTCTTGGCATGAATAAACTTACATAAATATTTCAAACTATCATGAATATTATCAATAACTACTCACATGAAAAGAAGTGATTGCTTTCGCATAGAAACTTCATTATGCTACAAAAGCAAAAGAAAGCTTTCTTACTGCAATTTTAAGTGAAATTTGAAGCTTGAGAATCATATAAGGACCATCACAACAAAAGCTGGATACGTCATAATTTTGAAGTAAAATAGCCACAACACAGGAATGGACTAAAGCTACGGATTTTCATTGAAGTTTGTGATCCTTTGGAATTCTGAAAATCTCTTATCAAAATCAAGATTCCTTTTAATGACTGACTTTAGGATGGGTTGTAAAGATCTAATAAAAAGAAGTGTAAGCAACAACTGCTCACACATTTTTGGTTTTACTTTTGTCGATTTTTTTTGGCTTCCAACTTTGTTGTCAAATATGGATTTAGCACTCTATTATTTGCCAGTTCTTGTTAATCCAGATTCCTATGTTGTTGTTAATTGATTATTGACAAAATTATGCTGATATGAATTTGGTGTAGAGCTTATTCTTTCACAGACAAACTTAATTTGGGATTATATTATACCCTTCTGATTGCTGATATGGATTTGGTGTAAAGATTATTTTTCACGTACAAACTTAATTTGGGATGCTGTTATACTCTTTTGATTTATGTTTATTCTGTTTCTCCAGAATGTAGAATTCCTTCATCTTCGTTTTGGAATACAAAGAGAAAATCTTGCAGTGCTACTCGGAAGTTCATACAGGAAACTTTGCCCCGAGTATGTTCTTAGTTTGTTTTCTACATATATTTGCAACTTTACAATTTCTAATAATTCTTCTCATTTATTTTACTTGAAAGGTATCTAGAATGGTATCTTTGGCATTTTTAATCGTTGATTACATTAGCGGGATGACTGATTCATTTGTTGTTTCTCCTATTGTATGATTAGTGGTAGTTAATTTAGTTGTCTTTATAACCGTTATTTATTTTTGGTTAATTTCAGGTGCAGCTCTCATGTATAATTGAGCAGTTGGTATTCCCATCTTTTCTATTTGTTTCCAATCTTTGAGGCTTTGTCAGAAAACATTTAATATCTGTGCATTAAATATGAGATGAACCTATTTATTAAGGGTCTATTGAGGAAACTTTGTTAACTTCTGAAGATGTGCAGACAAGCATCATACCTATCACTGAAATGAATAAAAAAAATTATTCATTATTAAGTCAATTAATTTTTATTTTTAATTAGTTAGACCTTTGTTCTTATCATTAATCACTTGATTTGGAAGTCTTGGTTAAAAATAGACTATCATTTGTTATGCATGATGAGTGGGTCAACAAAAGTTAAGATTGTGTTGAACTTTTGATGCCTCGCCGTCGAGAAGTAAAATTACTTTGTAAACGAAGAATTTGTGTGGTAAAAAATAATGGAGTGGGAAAGGGAAATGTATGGGTGCCTTAATGTAACGTAGACAAGGCTAGGGAGAGTGAGAGAAGCCCAATAACTAGGAACAAGAGGAGGCAATTAAGCTTATAGATGATGCCAAAGAAAATCAATTTTTTTTTTTTATCATCAAACATTTCTAATTACTACCCTAGACGAACTATTAATTTAAAGAAAAGAGTAGGAGCATTAGAAAGAAAGAGTGTAGACTCCTCTTGTATTAGTTGAAATCATGCTCTACCTACAAAAGATTGATGAGAAAGATGGAAGAAATAAAGATATCCTAGCAAGAAATGAAATCTAATTAATACAACCTATTTTTGATATAAAAATAATAAATATAATAGATTTTATTCCTATAGTTTAACTAAAATTGTGTTCCAAATAAGCCACGTATCATAAAATACCAAGCTGCAAGGTGGCAATGGGAAAAGAACGGCTGGAAATGCCATACAGGGACGCTCGTCTGCTTTTCTAGCTCAACCCTGCAAGCATTTCATCTAGGGCCATTATAGGAGTGGCCATTGAAGGTCTGCTTGCCATCCAATACACATGCTGACAAAAATCCCTTGTTTGAGGTCACTATAAATGTTGTAGATGATAAAAATCCTCACTTTTTCTTCCTTTGATAGGGGAGAGAACATAGATTTCAGCACTCTCCCTCAAATTGGGTTGTAAAGATCACACAAGCTAAGTTTGTTAATTATTTTTTCAAATATGGATCTCATCAATTCCTTGGTGAAATATGCCAGCAGTTTGCTGCGGGGAGGAAATATCTAAAAAACACAGATTGCTTTTTTGCGTTTTCCCTGTAACGCAGTCATTCTACCTCCACATATTTGGTTTGATCAGGATGGACAAAGTTGGGTGCGATACTCATAGCTGCCTTATATATTGTCATAGGAGTCTTGATTGTTATTAGTGCTTCAAGTAGTTTCAACCAGATTAGGTAACTAATCTCGCTAGCCAAGGATCTAACGTCAGCTTCAGCATTACCCACCACATCATTTTTGTTTTTTTACTTCTCATGCTTGGATATTACCTTACACATAAGTGCATTACCTTGATGTATAACTTATATTAACTATCAAACTTACCCAGTTATCATCTATATAGGTTTCTTTAATTTTAAATTATCTTTTTCTAAACTTTTTTAAAGAATAACCCTATTTTAGGGTTCCCTTTTAGGTACATCATTCATATGTTCTTTGTAAGGTGCATGCATGAGTTGACTTACCTTGCTAATAATGAGTTCAGAAAATGTTTGGGTTATTATGTAACAGTTGACTTATCGTCATCATGGCATTGATATAAATTGGACTAAATTCAACACATAATTATTAATGACCCCTTGGAAAAGTTTGGGTTATTCCAACATAATATTCATCTAGAGTTGGGAACTGATTTTTTTAGTTCTTATTGAGGTTCATCTTGTCAGAGCTTTTGCCTCTCCGTTCATCGGCAAATAATGCACATAATCATTTGCCAACTTATAACATTTGACTCGAAGTTTTACAAATTTTCTCTTATTTTAGCATCCTTATTGTAAATTTTTAAAAATATTTAGCATTGCTTTGCACCTTTTATCAATCAACATATATGAATATATGCCAAAAGAAAAGCATGGTATATAAAACTTGACATCTGGTACTTGATACACATCATATTTTATTAAACAATTTTATGATTTTAGATAAACATAAATATCTTGAAATTGTTTTAACAGGTGATCATAGAAAATGCAATAACTTTATTGGTAAAATTAGGTGTCAATAACATGCTCAATATGAAGAAAGTCTACTTACGTGCATATGACAGTTCAATTTGAGGGCAAGAATTCACAAACATTAGGCTCCCTATATTAGAGGTTGAACATACTACAATTAAATGATCCTTCCAAAGTTTAAAATTGCGCAATTGGTAACCAAGGCTTTTTTCTTTTGAAGCGAGGTGTAAGTCTGAAGGTGTTTGAAGGTTTAAGCTTTAAATTTAAAAAATTATGTAAATTAATAAATAATGTATTAATTATAAAGTGTGAAGTAAAAAGTATCATTTTATATTTATTTTGAACATGTTAAAAAGTAATTTAACAACATTCTAATTAAGTAAAAAATTATAAATTTTAAAAAAATAGAAGTAACATTTTAATATGCTAACATCAAATTATGAAATAAGAGGTTAAATTATTAAAATAAATTAATAAATTAAAATAAAATATTAAAATGTAATAATCAAAATAAATTCAACATAAAATTTTCTCTCACTCATACACTTCTCCACTTAAAAAAAATATTTAACAAGTCATCAACATTTAAAATTATAAATTTAAAAGTTATTATTACTCATCCCCCAATTAATATTCATTAGAATCATCAACATAAAGAATTATTTATCTCGCATCTTATCTTTATTTCTATCTATATTCTCTCATTCTCTCATTATCTTTTTTTCTAGTTATTCTTATTTTCTTAAATATTAGTCATAAATAAGAATATTAATTATAATAATAAATTTTTTTGATAATTAAAACTTTAGTTGCATAATTTTTTTGGATATATTTTATTTATATTTTTTATTATTTAGTCTGTGAAGTGTGAGGGTTAGTCGGTAATGTTATTGATATTGCTTATAATTTTGTTAAAAAAATTGCAGATAGCCTTAAAATTTAAGGTGTTTTTTGAGGTAAGGAGCGCCTCAGCCTCGGTGAGGCATATGCAAATGAACCATTTTCTGTATGAGCTACGTGACGACTTATATAACAGTGTAAGTGTGTCTTATTGGAATGAAATGTGCATACTTGTTTAGGCGATCCATTATCACCAACATCACCGTAAATACCACAGATCATGGCAACCCCTCTAGAAAATTCATCTTCACATCCTCCCAAAACTTCTCAGGTTAGGCCAGGGGTGGCAATAACCCTTTTGGTGCCATAGTCAAATAATTGTTCGTTGGCACACATCACATCTCGCCAGCATGCTACATCTCTGTACATCTCCGCCCAATATAGCTCGATTGATAGTCAATTATATGTTTTTTGTACCCCTAAGTGTCCCTTTATTGCATTGCCATGAAACTCCTGCAACAGTTTGGGGATGTACCTGGATGGTTTCAGTTACACAAATTGTTCCTGGTAGAGTAGTTGTTGGCCCCTCAATGCATATTTTGGATTATTGTTCGGATCCTGTAACAACTCTGCTCTGAGCTTCCTTAGCCCTTCATTCTGCTCCCTCTTTTGCTTCAGGGCTTCCCAATTTAGGAGCAGGGGTACTTATAATGCTCTCAACTGCCCTTCCTTGGTAGTGCATTCTTGGTTTTATTCTCCAAACTTGGGCGGTATTGGATCTCAAACTCATATCCAAGTAATTTGAATAACCACCTCTGATGCTCCTTAGTCGCCATCCTTTGCTCCAATAAATACTTCAAGCTCCTCTGATCTATCCTGACTTTAATGTGTCGCCCCAATAGCTAGGGGCGCCATGTTTGAATGGTCAAGACAAGAGCCATCAATTCTTGCTCATACGCGAACTTGAGCCTCACCCTAGCCATGAGCACCTTGTTAAAATAGACAATAGGCCGCTGGTCCTGCATGAGTACTGCTCCAATGCATACCTTGACGCAACTGTCTTTACCAAAAACTGCTTACTTAAGTATGGAAGTGCTAATACCTGAACATTAGTCACGACTCTTTTTAGTTTTTTGAAGGCCTGTGTTGCTCCTTACCCCCTCTTGAAATTATCTTTCTTCAATTGCTCCATCAGTGACCATGCTATCATGTCATATTCTCTCATGAATTTTTGGTAGTACTCGGTGAGGCCTAAGGACCCTCCTAACTTCTTCAAGCTCATCAACAATGACCAATTCAACATAGTCTTGAACTTGTGTTGATCTACTGCTACCTCTGCTTTGGTCATCTCATGCCCTTGGTACTCCAGCTGTGACTGTTTAAAGGAACATTTTTTCACGTTGACGTACAACTAGTGCTCTCTCAATGTGTCTAATACGATCCTTAAGTTTCCCATATGCTCTGCTTCTGTTTGAATGTAGATCAGAATGTAATAAAAAAATACAAGAACAAACTTCCTGAGGTAAGGTTGAAAAATCCCGTTGATGAGAGACTAAAATGTGGCCAAAGTTTTGGTAAGGCCAAATAACATTACAAAAACTCGTAGTGTCCTTCTCGAGTTTTGAATGCTTTATCATGCACATCCATTGGATTCATCATGATCTAATTGTATTCCGACTTCAGATCGATCTCGACAAGATGACTGCTCTATAAAGTTCATCTAGCAGCTCATCAATCACCGGGATAAGAAACTGTCCAGTACAGTTTCCATGTTCAAAGCCCTTACCCACACAAAATCGTCAAGTATCATCTTTTTTCTTCACAAATAGAATTGAACTAGAAAAAAATGGCTCACACCGGTTCTGATAATCTTTGCTTCGAGCATCTCACGATCAACTTCTCTATCTCATCATTTTCAATCTGATGATACTTGTATGACTTGACACTGATAGGAGGAACTCCTTCTTTTAATGTACTGGTATGCCCGTGTTCCCTCAGTGGCAACAATCCACTGGGCCGTTGAAAGAGGTCAGAAAATTGTTGTAGAAGCTGTTGAATGCACTCAGGGAACTCTACTGACTCAGGCTCCCGGATCACCTCCATACTCGACAACTCCACCAAATAGCCCAAACCCGCTGCTCGTATCGTCTTGACTAAGGTTTTAAGTCAGATCATGGTTTTGAACTGTTTAGCATCTTCTCTTAGCAACACATTCTTCGCTTCCACCCTAATCTCCCAATCGATCTTCGACTCCCCATTCGTCTATAGCTACTTTATCCCCAAAATCACATTAGTGCTTCACAAGTCCAAGGGAAATAAGTCCTTCATCACATGTAGGCCCTATAGTGTAAATACTAATCCCTTGCAAATTCATCGGCTTTTTCCACCTTTCATATCGCCATCTTGACCCCAAAGCTTCCCGTATCTACTAACTTCAACTCCAGCCGATCCACGACCCGATTTGAGATGAAATTGTGAGTGACCCCAATATCCACAAACACTACTACCGGCTGCTCCCTGATCTGTACCCTCACCTTCATGGTGTGAATCGGAGTAAATCCCACCATTTAGTTGAAGGACACCTCCGATACATCGATGTGTATGTGCTCCTCTTCTTCCACTGTTTCTTCCTCCGACTCCTCACCATCTGCCTCTTCTCTCTCACAAGTTAAAAGGACGTGGAGCATGTGATCATTGCACCGGTGGCCTGAGGCATACTTCTTGTCACATCGAAACATAATCCCTTTGCTCTCATGTACCACACCTCTGCTTCTATGAGGCGCTTGAAGTTAACCACGGGACGGTCCTCCATATTCCTATCCTTTGATGCCTTCTTATGGGTTCTCAGTATCATGGTTGTTGAGGTACTCATGTGGAATCTTTTCATGGTGCCGCCTTTGCTAATCTTCTTCATTTGGTTTTCTTCTTTCACCTTATGGGCAAGCTCCATCATCTCCCTCAATCACCGCGGTTTCAATAGTCGGAGTGTTGCCCATATGTTGGGCTTTCGGCCCTTCTTGAAGTTTCCCTCCAATACTGCTTCAAAAATCCCCTTCGGCTATCTTGACAGTAGCTCAAATCTCTCTCCATAGTCCATGAAAGTTTCATGAAAGTCCTCTTCTAAGTTAAGGCATATAATTGCCTATGTAGGTCTTCTTCCGGAATGTTTCGAAAATTTTCTAACATGCAATCCTTAAATTCCTCCCACGAATGGATCTGATATTTAGCTTCCCTCCATTAAAATCGTGCCATGGTTTTCCTCTCCTAACATAACCCGGATGTCATGAGTTTTTCCTTGCCATTGAGCCCATTCACCGTGAAGTATCGTTCCGCTCAATACATCCACCCATGTGCATGTTCCCCCTGAAGATTGACATCTTCAACTTCCTAATACTAGCATCACCGCCTAACTTCCTCTCCCTGTGGTATTTTCTCCCATTTATCTAGTGTGAAACTCCCTCATTCGATCATAGTCATACCCCATTCTTGTTTCTCACTTCGTGTTCATCCCATCTTTTCCATATTTCGGCTCAACCCTTCCATCGGAAATCTCTAATCCCCACCCCCCCATCTGAGTCATAGGGGAGTTCTTGATGGTAGATGCTTTCCTCCTCATGTTCCTCACGTTCGATCTCTTTCCTTTTTGATATGTCCACAGATTCTTCAGTCATGGTTAGGGTTTGTAAGTTAAGCTACTGCTGGGGTCTTGGATTGCATCTTAATAAGTTTCTTTATCATTTCCAATTTCTCAAATTTGTTTTCAATGGAGGAAAATCTTTTCTCTATTTTGGATTTAAGTTGTCCTACCTCACTTTCCAATATCTTCTTCAAAACATCAACTTTTTTTGCTGTCATTTCTCCATGATCGTTTAGAACAAAAAACTCCTTTACGTTGATTACGTCTGTGACTTCTCAAGTATCTTAATTCATGGCTTTATAGTGTGGTTAGGTCATTGTACGCCATGATCCTGATCAACTACTTTCCTTGAGACTGTAGCGTTGTTGTTCGGTCACAAAGGAGCACTGACATGCTGTGATCCTACCGGTGTTCCCTACAAATTGCGACTGAATTGCGAGCTTCAATCATGAAGCCTCGCGATCAGCCTTTGCTTCCTAGTGAGCTCAAATCGCGATTGTACCGTGAGCTTCAGTCACGTAAGAGTGATGCAATCCCAGAATCTCTACTGCGACATGTCGTTTCCCTCCCAGATAGCTTTTATCATGACTATATCGTCATAAGGCATGCTGCAATCGAGTCGATTCCCAGAATCGACCGTTTCGATATCAATTTGATGAACATGAGCCAAAATTAGTGAACAACTTGTGAGAATTAGGTGGGAAGAAATCTAAATTAGGGCTAATTGATTAATATCAAGCAAACAAGAAAAATACAAGGGTAATTTATAATTTGAGAGGTAGATCGTCTCTCCACAAATCTTAAATGCCGCTAGGAACATGACGGCAAAAGGAAAAGTTGCAGGAAATAAAACATAAAGAAAAACCTAGCTTATGACCCTCATAAATATCCTTGAAGACCCATTCAAACTTTCCGCCCGAAACACCCCTTTCTTCTTCTCATATAGGTGATCAACGGCTGATCAATCTGGTTTGCCTTGGTACTGGACCAGCTGAACTGCAGGCGTATCATAGAGTTGGATATAAACTCAGCGTCTTTCCATATTGCTAGCCCTTGTTAGGGCTATCGTCCATAGCTTAGTCAAAACTTATATTTGATATTCATGAAAGAAAAGGTAATATCGGGAAAAAGTAAATTTGTCTTAATAATAATGAAATTGTAAATTAAATAATAGATTTTTCCATACAAACTACTAAATATAATATATAGCGTTGGAATAATCTAAAATCCGTGGCCATCATCGTTCCACCTGGATGTAATCCGTGGACAATGGATTTACAATACGTGAACAACAACATTACTTTTATAGTAATCTAGCAATATGTGGACAATAGCATTTTATTTATGTTGTGTGGTTAATTCTGGATTCTAGAATCAAAGACTTTTTTTCATATTTATTACTTTCCTTGGTACTTATTTCTCTATCTATTTATATACAATTATCATCATGTTTTTTACACCTAATATGGGAATAAATTCAATCATATAATCTCCCATTTCTATTCTGTTCTCTCTTAATTTAACTTTCAACAGATAGGATCCGTAAAATTAGCAACAAGTTTCTTCCAAATCAGCTGACTATCATACAAGCCAAAACTGCAAAACTGGTGAGGGGAAAATGACTGATATGCCATATTGAGATGCCCGCTAGTTTTTCTGGCTCAAACCAACAATTGTTCCATCTGAGGAAAGAAACCGCCAGCCCCGTATAGCAAGGAATTGCATCTACAGAGGTCTGCCTATTGTCCATGGCACGTCATGCTAGCAGAAATTTCTTTTTTGGGGCTACTCTAAATATGGTAGATGATAAAGAAAATTTGTTGTATATATATATTTTTGATAGGGACGGCAGCACATATTTTAACATTGAGAATAGTAGCCATTAAGAATAAACTCTACTGACAATAAGTAATTGCAAGCATGCCCAAATGTGGCTTAACCATCTTGCTATCCAATGCAAGTGCGAGCATAAATTCTTTATTTGGGGCTGCTCTAAATATTCTAGATGACAAAAAGCATCTGTTCTTTTTCTTTTGACAGGAGTAAAATCACAAATTTCAATGTTGTAATAGTAGTCTTGATTTTACTGAACAATCTAATGCTCCTGACAATAAGAAGAACGACATGCATGTCCGAATGGTAGTTAATTATCTTCTGACAATTAGAAAAGTAACGAATAAAGATAATGCTATAAACATGACAGAATAGATAGTATTTCACTAAACTAACATAAACTAAGATGCACAAGGTTTTTAACTAAATGTAGGTCTCATATAGACAAATTGTCTAATCTATTTAGCTTGGTCTTTTGTTTTTTTTTTAATCAAAGTGACTGTTTTGTCATGCCCCCATCAATGTATACTCTAGAAATATTGTTGATGACTTCGTTTTACGAATATAATAATTGTCTGCTTATTTTATTTAATCAATCAGAGAGCTATACTAATATCATCCATTATCGTTATGTGCTACTAAAGAGTTGCTTTCATTTCAGGTTGTTGGACTATATTCTTCTCTTCCATAATTATTTTTAACTTTGTCAACAATGCAAAAATAAATCTTTACACTACAACAACAACAAAGCCTTAATCCCACTACGTGGGGCAGCTACATGAATCCTTTTTCTCCATTTTGTGCTATTTAGTGTCATATTTTCATTTAGTTCTGATAAATTAAGATAAATAAATAAATAAATAAAATAAAATTTTCTTTACATTATCTTTCTGAAATCCATTTTACTTCATTATGACCTTATTTTTTTTGAATCTTGACCAGAAATAAAGTTTTATTTGCAGGATGATTCTGATTTTAAATCAAGCCTCCATGATTTTGTGATTGCACCAACTTTGAATCAACGAAATAAGATTCCCCACATAGTGGAAGAAATTCATAGCGCCTGTTCAAGGGAACTAGTTAGATCTACTAACCTCAATGCATTTGAATCAGAAATTCATCAAATTTCGCAGGGAGCCGAAAAATTGCAGTCATATGTGGGTAATTATGAAAATAAAAATTCTGCAAGTTTTGATCGACATGATGGACCTGAAAAGGGTGAAGAACCATCTGAAGCACTCCAATGTTTGTACGGATGTGATATTATCGGTATGTCTGATACTGCTGGTGTCATGTCCAGCTATCATGAGACGATGACTGATTTGAAGGAGGCCAACACTGATCTTCCACATGTGGCAGAGGATAATATTTTCTGCAAAGCTGATAATATTCCCAGCCTTGAAAAAAACCGAGCTTCTACCACCTCCCACTTGGTAGAAGAATTTCTCATTGTCCCCTCAATGGATGATGTTAGATTCGGCAATGTCATGCCATTTGAGGCTCAAATTGGTCACACTTCTCAGGGTGCTGAAAAGTTTTCTTCAAATGTGGATTCATTTGAAAACAAAGCTTTTGAAAGTCTTGTCCAGTATGGTGTTTCTGAAGACGGCGAGCCATATAATGTAAAACAACATTTTCACAGAGGTGATATTACTGGCACATCAGATACTGCTGGTGTAAAGTCTAGTTGTGACGGGAATGTACCTGATTTCGAGGGATCCAGTATCAGTCTTTCGTGCACATTAGAGGCTAATATCTCCAAAGATGCTGACCAACCCAACCTTCCAAAAGAACGGGTCTCTGATACTCCACATGTAGTGGAAGAAATTATTAATGTCTGTTACAGGGATGAAGTTAGAACCTCTAAATTTATGCCATGTGAATCAGAAATTCATCGCAGTTCTCATAGCATTGAGAAATTATTTTCGCATATGGATGCATCTGAAAGCATTGCTTGTCAGAGTATTTGTCGCCCTGATGGGTTTAATGAGGGTGAGGAAATACAACGTTCGCACGACTTTGATGTTAGTATATCAGATATTGCTTTAGTTAAGCCTAACTGTGATGAAAACTTGCCTGAATTTGATGGTACTAACATGGCTCTTCCTTTTGCGGATAATATTGTCTTCAAAGATGCTGACATTCCCAGCCTTTCAAATGAACAAGCTTCTACTACTTCCCACATAGTAGAAGAAATTCCCAGTGCCTGTTCAAAGGATGAAGTTAGACCAGTTAACTTTGCGCCATTTGATTCAGGATTTCATCACACTTTTCAGTGTGGAGTGGATGCATTTGAAAACAAAGCTTCTGAGAGTCTTTGTCACCATGAGGGATCTGAAGAGGGTGAAGAACCATATGATGCAAAAGACAGACGTGTTGTCACTAGTATATCAGATACTTCTGGTGTTGAATCCCGTTGTGATGTGAACATGCCTGAATTTGAGGGATTCGTCTTTGATCTTCCCTATGAAGAGGATAATATTGTTTTTAATGATGCTGACATTCCCAGTCTTGCAAAAGAACGAGCTTTCGTACTTGAACAGCTTCGTCAGTCGAGCATTCTTCTCACCCCAAGGCCTAAATCTTCCATAATGAACAGAATGGATATGATTTCAGATGTTTTTAACTCTTC
Organism: Phalaenopsis aphrodite; assembly: GCA_003013225.1. Classification (NCBI taxonomy): domain Eukaryota; kingdom Viridiplantae; phylum Streptophyta; class Magnoliopsida; order Asparagales; family Orchidaceae; genus Phalaenopsis; species Phalaenopsis aphrodite. The sequence continues at coordinate 1,377,568 of NEWO01000186.1, read as the reverse complement.
ACCTCTTGGCATACTTCAAAAAATGGACTTGGATTTCCCCCTAGAGCATAATAATCCGGTCATAGAACAATTTACTTCGACTTCCAGCATTAAGCTGATGGGCGTGTTTTGCAATAATGGACCACAGTTGGATGGTCCTGTTTTTGAAAGTTCTCATTCTCTATCCTCTTCAAGTGCTAGGTTTGGTTCAGAGTTGCAGAGTCTTCCTTTAACCCCTCCAGCTATAAAATTCAGCCATGTTAGGCTGTCTGGGAAAAAGAGTTCTAGTTCGGTGAAAGTTAGTTCTAATCCAGAGCTTGTATGCTTCCGTATTGATGAAAATTCCTCCACTACTGAAGAAAATGCAGATGTCGTTCAGGTTGGCTATTCCACTCAACGACCTTCTTCAAGAAATATTGAAGTATCAACAAATAGCAAACCTTTGTCTGATGTGACGTCATTGTATCAAAATGGCACATGTTTAGTTTCCAATTCCAAGGAATTTTTGGTGAAAGATAGCCTGGAATCTGTAAACTCAGATGCTGCATCGAGCCTTGGATTTGAATATACCGAGAGAGAGTATAACTTGAAGAACAAAGAGAATCATAGGTACACAGATGCGATTAAGGAACTTGGGAAATCTACCAAAACAGTGACTAAAAGGTCTGAACGGCCAAGGATATCATGTAGATACAGTGACAGAATTAGGAAAAACCAAAACATTTTAAAAGGATGCAAACAATCCAACATTCTATCCAACACATCTTCATTTATCCCTCAAATTCAGCAGAAGCAGCGACAAGCTCTGCCATTACAGAGTGAGTGATTTTTGTGTTTGGTAGTTTCATTCCTTTTCACCATTAAAATCATGTCATCGTCTACTGGTTATATTGTCATGCCTGGTATAATACTGTTGTTATCCGGGAATTCACGTTGCCATTTCCCATATAAAATTTATAGGAGATAATAAAATCCAGACAACACAAATGCACATGCTAAATTTGAGGGTAATTTTGGAAGTTTTTATTCTTTATTGCAATCGGGTATAAGCCAGCCTTTCTTGGTCTGTTGCTTAATAAAACATTTTTGTTGACGGTAGAGAATTGGAAAATTGGTTCGGTGAATATGAGTTCTGTAGTTTTAGGAAGGAAAAAATAATTATTCCTATTCAATTTCATAGAATACGATTACAAGATAAATAGTGTGGGATGACTCTCACAATAGGGAAATAATAAATTCAGCCATAACTCTTTATGATAAAAGAATGAAACATGAATTATGACATATCAATAGTTCTAACTTCTAAATATAGTACACTAATTATAAAATATACTAAAAATATAATCTTTCTAAAAATCCAAGACCCCTCTCTCATGTTGGAGCGTAGATATTTATCATGCCCAATTTGCGTACAAGTAGCTCAAAATTAGGTCTGAACAATCATTTGGTGAAGGTATCCACAATTTGTTGAACAGTAGGGATAAATGACTTGCAACTAGCTCCACAATGAATCTTAGTTTTATGTTGTGTCTATTAATCTCCACATGCTTTGTGCGATCATATTGCGCTGGTTTTGCTGCTATGTTTATGGCTGCTATATTGTCACAACATAACTTCATTGGCATGCTTATTGGGATATGTAGCTTTTTAAAAAAAATTTTCAACCATAACTTCTCACATATTCCACTAACCATAACCCTATATTCTGCCACCACACTACTCCTTGCGACCACATTCTGTTTCTTCCTTTGCCATATAACCTAGTTTTCTCGCACATATGTATAATTCTTGCAGATGGTCTTTAACCAATAAATGAGCCTGCCCAAAATGCATCAGTATATGTCTCTATAGTCGTTTTTGTGGTTTTCTGAAAGAGTAATTCTTTACCTGGTGTACTTTTTAGATATTTGAAAATTTTGTTGACCGTCTCTAGGTGTTTCTTATAGGCTGAAGGGATAAATTAGTTTACCAAAATCACCACAAAGGTAATATCTGATTGTGTATGTGATAATTATATCAATTTCCTTATTAATTTTTTATATCTAACTATACTCACTTCCTTTTTATCACCCAATTTTTTATTGGGATCAGTTGTAGTGCCTGCGGGTTTACGTCTAATCTTCTCAATTTTCTTTAGAAGATCAATAAAATACTTCTGTTGGTAGATAAAAATTCATTTCAACCTCAATGCCAAGGAAATACCTTAGAGATCTTAAAACATTGGTTTTAAAAACGAACGACGGTGAAGCTTTCAAATGGTTCGTCTCATATGTAACATTTTCGTTGATAAATATCATCCACAGATAGAATCAATATGACTATTTTCCTATCATTTGAATGTCTGGAGAATGTTATTTGATCTCCCAGTCCTTGAGTTTATCCTTAACTTTTAACAAATAGTGTAAATTTTTCAAACCATGCTGAACTCATATAAGAATTTTTTTAGTTTACATATCTTTGTGCCGAACTTCTCATTAAATCCTGGTGGTGCATCTATATACACTTCTTTCATGTCCCTATTGTAGGGGCCAGTCATACACTTCTTTTATATCCAACTGTTGTAGGGGTCAGTCAACATTATTTGCAAATAAGAGAAAAACTCTTATAGAGTTTAGTTTTGCGACTGAGGTGAATGTCTCTAAATAATCAATGACATAGGTTTGAATTTAACCTATTGGCAAATAATTGATCATTTTACCGTTCTAGAGAGTCATTAAAATTATACTTGATTGTAAACACTCGTTTGCACCCAAAATTCATCTTACCTCTTGGTAGATCAACCATTTTTCACATACCATTTTTTTTCAAGAATTTTGAAATTCTTAAGATAACATTTTTCTGTTTAGAGACTTTCAGAGCATTCTTTACAACACTAGGAATCTCTATACACGTTAATTATGAGTTAAAAACATGGAAAATTGATAAGAGGTTTTCATACAACACATAATTGGACAATGATTGTAGGGTGCAAGATCTTTTCTCAATGGGAGAGCTAGACTCATCAGACTCAACATTCAATTTAGCCTTAGATTTTGGACTAAAAGGCTTAGAACTTGAATGTGAAGTGGACTGGATATGGAGTAAAGAATTAGTGAGGACATTACCAGGGTTCACAGATTCTGGGCAGTGCAATGATTCGTAGGCCTTTTCTTTTGAGTTGTCATCTGCCTTAAGTTTTTTTACCTGTTTCTTCTATGTTATGAACATCATGAGATGACATTGTCGAAACTTTAATACCTTAAAGACCTGACACACTCTCTCATATATTATCGCTTGGATTTTTCAGGTTGAACAATTAAGGTTGAGGATATTCTATTTTGATTGTTTTTGGTTTGAAGAAAATTCTGAAACTCGGTAGACAAATCTTTGTTTTATTCTCCTCTGAAGATGAGGTGGAAAAAGTAGTAATTTAAAAAAGATGACATTCATGGTAATACATTTTTTTTAGAATTGAGATCAAAACATTTATACTTCTTTTGGTTAGATTCATAACCAACAAACACATTTTTTGCTTGGGTTCAAGTTCTCCTTGATTATGAATGTGAACAAAAGCATGTTATTTGGGCACCTGTTTTGTTTAATGGCAATGCCCGATCTAACTCCAACAATTTCTTATTTTTTCTTTCAGCCATACCATTTTTTTAGGGCATGTCGACACAAAGAGTTTTGATGAAATATTCCTTTCTCGAGGAAAAGTTAACCAAAAATATTTTGGAGTACTCTCGGCTATTATTATTTCATAATATTTGAATGATTTTTTGAAATTATGTGTCGTGATGTAAAAAATTTTAAAATTTATTCACTTTAGATTCTTCTTTCGTTAAATAGTGATTGCCAGTGAAAGTTAAATACTATTTTTTCTCGGAATGTGTATGGTTTTTAGAAGGATCCCAGATATTGCTATGAATCAAAATAAATTGTGTAATAATTTGTACATTTGTGGAATAAATGATGCAAGATGTTGTTTAGCAACTAACAAATTTCACATTGAAATCAAAATAAATTTTTTTTTTCTGAAGTAATTTGTGAAATATTTATCTTAGATACTGAAAAGTTGGATGACTTAGGCTCTGTTTGGGGCAACTGCAGTTTTTCAGCTTTCAGCCGCAGCTTAGTTGCTTTAGGAAGCTGCTGCGGGAGAGCTAGCTGGTTGTTTGTTGCAGCTGTGTAAAAACAGTTGTGAGACAATTGTTTCTGGACAAATGACCATTCTGCCTCTGTTTAGTAATGTTGTTTGTAACAGAATTGTGACAGACTTATATTTGACACTTCAAAAATAGAAATTTGCAAACCAACATTATATTTACACTTGTTCTAATGTATTCATCTTCCTTGCTAACCATAACCCATAATTGAAGTCATCGTGTTAGATTTCAAAAGCTCAACGCCTATTACAAAATACGAAGTGGGGAATTCAACTTCAGTAACATAAACTCAGTACAATCCAAAAAGTTCAATATATCTTTATTAATGGCACAAGGAATCATCCTAATGTTTAATGATCCAATAGGATCATAGTATTCATATCACTTCAACCTTATGGGAAGAAACTTTCATATCAAAATTCCTACTGAAAAATAAGAAATTTCCTCTTGTAGAATATCAAGCCTAAAGTTACTATTTTTGTTAAGGTTTAAGAAGCCAACCCTAAAAAATTCAAAAACAACTGAGCCTTAGACATATCTTCGCCTGCTGCAAGAAAAAAATATCACCAATCAATTCCTCGAAGAAGTTCCAGATCCTCTCAAGGCTGAATTTTGAAGCTGAGTAAATTTTGAAAACTCTTTCCTCCTCCATATAGGCCTTAACCAAATTTGGTGGATGACTAAGGCAACTAAAAAGGTTTTAGAAGACCACAGTTGACTGGTGACATCAAGGGTTATCAAGAACTACATGGGGGCAGCTAAAGACTTTATTTAGGGGATGAACTTACTTTCAGAGAATTATAACTGAAAAATAATTCTTATAAACTCTTAACTAACTCAAAAAAAGAAACAATCATAACTTGAACTCAAAATTCAATACACAAACTCGTGAACTTTATCAAAATTTGAAATTCATTTTTATCTTCAGTTGGCTAGTTACACTAGTCCTGCTATCATTATTTCCATTCGAAGTACTAGATTATTTGCCTCCAATTCTTGATCATCAGTTGTTTGACTGACAATAGTTTTCACATATAGACGCATGTTTACTTGGTCCTAAATCTCATTGACGTATATAAGAATCGTTGCCATTGGCATTCGCTATCAAGAGATCAACCCGTTAAAACTTCAACAATCATGAAACGATTAATCGTTGCAAACTCCGATGCCCAAAGTGATCATAGAATCAGACTAGTTGTCAACAATCTTATACCAATATCAAGGTGAGTCCTCTGCAACTGCATTCTAGTGTAATTTTGACAATCAAAATTTTAGCAAAGCTTCCTCATAAACTTCGAATTTCTTCGCTCTTCACCCAAGAAAACTTTGAAAATCCGCCAAAACTAAAAACATTAATGAATACTGGCTCAGTTTCAATCAAAACCACCAAAACTGAAAATCATATCTAAAGCATGGTTTCCATTTACAAGCTACAAAATAAGAAAATATAGACTCTGTTTGGCGCAACTTTTCTCACGCGGTGCGGTAACAAATCGCGAAAAGTTACTGTTTGGCTCTCGGTTTCGCGGCAGAAGGATGTCAAAGCGGGCGGAAATCAGGATGCGGGATCGACCCCGCGGCCCCAGCTTTCGCCCGCTAAATATCCCAAATTGCCGCCTCTGCCCTCGCGTTCTTCTTCCCGCGCCCGTCTCGCCTCTCGCCTTCTACTAGGACCGCGCCCTCTCCTCTCGCCTCGACCAGCCCTCTCGCCTCTCGCCTTCGTCCAGGTCTCTCGCCTCTCGCCTCGACCAGCCCTCTCGTTGTCTCGCTTCTTGCCTTCGACCAGGACCGCACCCTCTCATCTCGCCTCGACCAGCCCTCTTGCCTCCCGCCTCTCGCCTTCGACCAGGTAATCAACCTCTTCTCTCCTTCACTTATAATTGATGGAAATATGGAGTTCATTGCGATCTCCGTTCATTTGTTTTGCGATCACTTGTTTTCTTGATCTCCTCTCATTTGTGTTCATTACGATCTGAATTTTGTATGGAGTTTAATATTTTATAAGGAGTTCTCTCGCATATGTATGAAAGGGATTTTTTTTCTCGCATTTGTGTTCATTGCATATTTGATTTCCATCGTTGGAGGGATTTTTCACTTATTTTCTGCTTTTTTTTATTTTTATTTTCTGCCGTGCAAAATGGATGTAGAATGTAGATTTGAGTTCATCTTAATGCACGATTTTTCTGTTAAGAAATATGTTGCTGTATTTATGAGTTCATCTTAAGAACCTATGATCATATCAGCTTCAGAGTTCATTCTGAATTAATATGGATGGAGCTGTTGAAATATCTTTTAATGTTATTATCTTCTGTAGAGCTGTTGAAATATCTTTTGATTGATTGCAAAGGATTAATGCGGCATGAACTCCATGCTCTATGTAAATGAGTAATGTTTTATCCTCCAAATATAACTTGTTAGTTGATGTATCATTTTAGAGTATCACTTCACCCTCAAAATAAAACTTATTACTTTAATTATCAAAGTATCACTTCACCTGAAAAGGGTGCTTGCTTTGTAATTATCAATGTTTTAAACCATATGACCTTTTTCCGCTGCCTGTGGACCTTTTAAATATCGTTTGTACTTCTTAATCTCTTTATATTTACTACTGTATTGAGAAATGAAATCGATTTATGTGATTTGGTGACTATTTAATGATAAATAACAATAATGTGAGTAAAAAAGCTTGAAGTGATGCTAAGTAGTTAAAATACCCTCTTAATCAGCCAACCAACTAATACTTTGTTTATTAATGTATTTAATAAATATTTTAGGCCACTATTTAATGGCTGTTAAACCGTTAAACTTGTCATGCAAACAATCACGATGATACAAGTTCAAGCACTTTAACAAAAGTTCATTGTAAATTTTCTTTTATTCCGTACCTCAGCTGCTTTATTATTGCCCAGTAACAGATTTCTCAAAATGGATAGTCTTACTAAGAGAGTCCTAGTCTGGAAGTATGTTGTGGCATCCTTGTGGAACGTTGAAGATAATGTTGGGGAGTTTGTTATATGCAATACTTTTTAATTCTCTGCAAAAAAAATATTTGTTCGAGTGTTGTTTACCTGCTTTTTCTTAACATATATTATGATGAATAATGCTTCTTAAATGCTCTAAATGAAGTCGACTGTGAAGCTATTATAGGGAAAGCTGTGTTTTCAATTTTTCTGTAGTTAGTTTCGTTTTGTGATTCCTACCGTCTAGGTGCCTGCTTTAGGACAATCATTTTTTGGAAGGTTTATTTCACATTTTAATAGTTAAATAATGATATTTTGATGTGATAAGAGTTAGGTGGAATAAATCTAAAAAATAAAGATTAGGTGTTAGATTTGAATTATTTGGTATGTATGCAAATGCCCTTTTTTTATTAGACTGCTATGCTGCTGCTATTTGGTGATTATGATTGATTGACACATGCCTAAACTTCAATTCTTACATACCTGCCGTATGTTCAATTCTTACATACATACCAGTTGAAACCAATGTATGTTCAAGGTTGCTAGTTTTGATTGAGTCGTGATCTAAAAAATAGTTTTGGCCGGCTCGCTTGAATCTCTCTAACCCGAGATTTCCGCTAATCATAAATCTACACAGAATAAGCAAAATAAGTGATGTGTCCCTTGTTCTTCAATGATCTGCCCATAATGCAACCACTTCAGCTATATATAAATCAACATAAAATTTACGATATTTAATTAGGATATGGATGATAATTCTGTCGGTTCATTGTAGTCCTATTTTATTCATTGTTTGAGCCATCTTTAGTAACCGTGCATACTTTGAAATCTTAAATATTCTATTTTCGTCCTTGCAGAGAAGAAAGACATTAAAGTTAAGGCCCTGGAAGCTGCTGAAGCTGCCAAGCGCCTTGAAGATCAGATGAAACTTGAGCGTGAGAAAAGAAAGGCAGCTGTGAAACTGGAGCGGGAAAAATTGAGGCAAGAAAATACCAAACGACTGAAACTCGTGCAAAAACAAAAAGCTGAAGAGGGGAGGAAGAAGGAAAACATTGCAGCAAGGAAGAGACATGGGGAGGCTGAAGAGAGAAAAGTGAAAGATAGAAAAAGGCAATGCATTGGAGAAACAAGGACATTACAAAGAGAACATAGAGACAAATTGCATTGTGGGAAAGCGGAGAAAGATAATCAACAAAAAACCATAGTATAATAGCTTATCTATTCATTTGTTTATTGTATTTTTACTCCTTATATGATAAACATGCATTATTCTTGTAGGATGAGGAACAAAAAGGGGGGAAACAAAGAAACAATGGAGGCCAAAAGAAGTTGGAAAGTGCAGTAGATGTTATGGAAAGTCAAATGGCTGTTGAAATGCAACAATGCACTATTGAACTTGTATCTGCTGATACCATATGGGGTGATGATAAGATTAAAGCTCTAGTGGCCTCTGATGAACGCACATCCTTTGAAAAGGTAAGAGTTTGAAAAATATACCGGGATAGCTGTTACTGGTTAGTTTATTCATAAATAAAAGCTGTTGTGTTGCATTAGACATAATTTTATAGTTTTCCTTTCCATAGGTGAAGTTAAAATTACTTTCTGATTACTTTTATTGGCGAGTAGATTTACAATATAATATGAAATGCAATCAATAGTCGGCATCATGCTTATTGTTAAAACTTTTCTTTTGCAAAGGTAAAGTTGAAATAATATGAAAAAGCATTGTTGACTAATCTATTATTTTAGTATATTGGGCAATCCGCTTTAGTATTAGGCTTAATTTTCATTTATGATAGTCAACATTAGTTTCAATACATTTTATTTCTTTTTGCATAAGATCTGGGCCTCAAGTCTCTAATAGCCACGTCCATTCTTTTATCTTCATTTTGTTTCTGTTTTCTTGCATGCAGTTACCTTGGATATTTCTGGAGCATTTCTCAGCATTTTTTTTTTAAGTCTGAAAGAAGTAATTTTGATTTTTATCCTTCTATTACAAATTTATCAAGGGAGTTGGCGGTTCAAATTTTTTACAAGAAACAGTAGAAGATACTGTCTGTGCTGCACACATTTCTTTTGAATTGCAATCATATGAAATGTCTCCATACCAAATGTCTGATGAAGAAGACATGGAAGAAGATAGCAGACATAGAAAGTACATTCCAAAGTGGGCAAGGTAAGCTTAGTTTTGTAATGTTCAACTGATATAAGTATGCATTTTATATTTAATGATCTCTTTTGGTAGCCTATAGCTGTAAAAAGCCCGAACTTTCAATGATCAAAATCTTGTTTGCTTTGGTCTACTAGTGACTTCACAGTTTTGTCTACCTGTTGCAACTTCCTAAATTCACTCATCCTAGGATTGCTGCTATAAGATCACTTTTAACTTCAGTTTCTAAAGAAATTCTAACCATCACACGACAAAATGCCTCTATGTTTGAGATTTCAGCTTCATCCTATTAAAGGGATTTCACAATCTCCCTCATTTAGTAACTTACATCCTCTTGTATCCTTACATACATACACCAAGCAGAAAGGGCTCTAGATGTGGCCTATATATATATTTAGGTGGTGGTTCCCACCATGTTGTACTTTGTCCAATAAGAGTTTAAGATATGGCTCTTATACTATAGTATTTTTTCTTGTATGATTATTTTGATCTTCTAGCCGATGTATTGCTCTAATATCATTTATAGCAGGGCATACTCTCAATCATCAATATGATATTTGTTTTGGCCTAATAATCTCATAGTTTTGCCTACTTGGTGCAACTTAGTAGGGGTCACCCATCCTAGGAGCACTAATATACTAGCACACATAACTTCACACTAAAGGCACCTCAATATGGAATGATGAGCTTCATACATTAGGGATTTTATAGTAATCTTTTGTAGAAGATTTGTGGCCTTTTCAACAAATTTAGTCCTATTGGTAAGTAAACGTGATTTTCATTTCCATGCAAAGTCTCTGCCTATTCATTGTCACCATGATTATGAAGTTTTGCCCTTATTTTTAGCTTTACATAACTTTTTAGTTGGCTGTTTCAAGTAATGTACCTTATTTTTCTTCGTGTTGCACAAGCTGTTGTGCCATTTAATGATATCCTTGATTGAGGATTTTGATCTTTATTTGTTTCATTTAACATTGGTTGATGTGCTGCCTTTGAAGTTCTTTTGTTCTTGTCTTTCATAATTACTTCCTTGGATATCGACTTGAGCTTATTTTTACTGATTTTCTTATTCTGGAAACGTAAATATAAAATTGTCGAGTATCTGTTAATGCAGAGTAGAGAGCTTGAATGAAAGCATTGTCAGCAATCAACAGTTAGATCCAAAGGTTATCTTTAGCCGCAAACGGTCATTCAATATTCCTCAAGGTAAAAAAAACCCCAATAATTTTGTTTGCATTTCAATAACTGGATATTCAATTGCTGGGTGCAAATCCTTTACACGGTTATTATGACAATTCTGTAGAAGGCCAGTTGGGGAATTCCATGTCTAATTCATTTTGAAAGATTGGGGGCATGTTTGAGATCAATTTTATTATTTTTTTAATTTTTTTTTTGAACTTTTGTTTTCAAATATTTGTCTTGTGTTTTTCTCGCCTTTTTGTTTTTGGCATTTAAAAATAAATTTATTCGTTTCTAGGAACACCTGAAAAATTTTTAATTTATTTTTTGTATTTTTAAAAATAATTTGATTTGTTTTTAACGTACAAACATGTTATGTTTCAATTAAAAACTAAAATAAAGCTAAACAAAAACACAAAATTGAAAACAAAAAATAAAAATGATCTCAAACAGTCCCCAATTTCTAATTTTTTTTTTAGATTAAATTCATGCCATCCAAAGTTTCTTGGACAACTTACTTTCCTCAACTGTACCTCTATAGTTAACCATGATAACTGCTGAGTATTTGAACCCTTATTTGGTCTTGGTCAAAACAAACTGAATTCTTTTTTGCAGCTTTACCCACCCGAATTGGTTGGCGCCAACTATTGAAGTGATCTGTAATCCTTGACTTGAATATTCAAATTGGACACGGACTTTTGTTTCTGATAACCATGTATATCGATCATGACCCAATGCAATTTTTAGCTTGGCTCAAAAGACTTTTTTTTTTATTCCCTTAAAACCAGTTTTTAAGGGAGTTCTGAGTTTATTTTCCATGCATTGGGCTTTTGCTGTATTAGATTCTCTCAACACTAGTAATGAAGGTATTTAACCTGCTTGTAGAATGACATGGTTGTTAATTGTTATGTTACAGATAATTACCTAATGGAAGGTTGCATGTGTCTTCGTACTCATTCCTGGATTAATTGCCTTTCCTTAGTTGGTTAGGAAAAAAAATGAAGCTTTGGTATATAATTTTATTTCAATTTTTTATGTTTTTTTAGGACAGCTAAATGTTGAGTCGAATTCAAGCGATTCAGCTTCAATTCCAAATAACTCCGAAATAACTTTTGCCGTTCCACTTTATTAATCCGAAATAACCTCCCTGAAATAACAACGTGGATGTTATTTTTGGGTTATTAAAGAGAAACCATATCTTCTACTTCAATAACTGAGAAATAACACAAAAATAACCTCGAAATAACATCCGCGATGTTATTTCAGGCTATTGAAGTGGAACCGCGGAGGTTATTTCAGAGTTATTTCTGGATTATTTATGGGTTATTGAAGTGTAATATATATGTTTCTCTTCAATAACTTCGAAATAACCCCGAAATAACATCCGTGGTTCCACTTCAATAACTCCGAAATAACCCTTAACTTATTTTAAAAAAAACCCTTAACCTAAATCCATCTCCCTCCCCGCCTCATTCCCTCGAACCCGTGAGCCTGCCTTAGCCCTAGGATGGCTCGTTCGATCGCCCGACTCGCTCCTTCGTGCCGTTGGGGGGTTTTATTCTCGCGTTCGTCTCTCGCACGCAAAACAAATCTCGCAGACGCCCATCCCTTGTATCCTATCTTCTGCGATATGGGTTCGATCTTCTCTGCCGCGGATCGTATCCTCTGTGAGGATCTAATCTTCCGCATCTCTCGATCCCTCTGCCGTATCTTCTTAATTATTCGTCTCCTATGCCCTTAACGTATATGAGAGCTCCTCTGTGAAGCTTCGAAGAGGCCGAAAACCTTTCTAAGGGAGAAAACTCTGCTATTTTTCTTTCTCACTCACTTCTTTGATCTTCTGGTGCTTGAATCGGTTTCCTCCTGCTGTTGGGAGAGGAAGTGAAGTTGTGGAGTGCTTTTAAAGTTTCTGTGTTACTTTCTCTTTGCTTCAAAGAGGTACATTTTTCCCTCTCCTCCTGTACGTTGTCTGTGTTCGGCCCTACTCTTTATCGAGCCCCTGCGCTTTATTTGTGTTCATCCTTGTTCTCTGCTGAGCCCTGTTAGCATGCTAGACTAGGAAGATTACTATTTGCCTCATTTCTAAACATGTTCTAACTTATTCTTTATACATTTGTTATGTGGGAATGACATTTAAAAGCTTGAGGGTGGTATTTCCTTCTCCCTCCCTTTCTCTGTGCTTTACTGGCTCTCGATTTTAACCTTGTCGAGCCTCTGATGATGATTTCACGGTATGGTTTAGCACTCTAGTTGTCATTACGCTTGTATTTGGAAATGTTTATCACTTAAAGCATGTGAAAGATAAAAAAAATATGCATATATGCTAGAAGATAGGTTTGGCATGCTATTAGTCCTTTCTTTTACTTTGCTTATCTAAAGTGCTGAAGTCATGGCATGTTTCCTATCTCCCAAGACATACTTATAATGGAAGTAATTAAGAGGATGGTTTTGAAATAATTGGCCCTTCTCATGAGCATGTTAGTATATGTATTACGAAGCTTTCATCCACTTTCATTCAAAGCATGTGGTAGTTCTATTTTGAGATGTCTTAAAAGCATGTGTTGGAGGTCTCAATTGCAGCTTGGTTTTCGACCCTTGCTTGGTTTGGGTTTTGGCCTTGCTTGGCTCGGTTTGGTCTTTAACTGGTCTGGAATTTGATAAAAAAAAACTTGAGCTGGCTCGGTTTTACCTTAAGATGGCTGGGATTTTAGTTTTTGTTAAGGCTTGGGTTTTAATCTATGCTTGGACTCTGTTTTGGCTTTGAATGGCTCGATTTTAGCTTTCCTTGGAGCTCTGATTTACTTGCTTTGGCTCTTATCCGAGAGCTGGTTTAGTGGTTGGGCTCGGTTTTGCTCGTTTGACCTCGTTTTGGCCTTGTATGGCTCGGTTTGGACTTTAACATTTGGCTGATTTGATTAATCCTACATCTTTGGGGTTTGAAAAATCAGCGCAAAGTAGCCCTTTATGGTTTGTTAGGAAAGACCTTGGGTCTTACTTTTCCATGTCTTTTCAATAGGAGTTTTGATAACTGATCTATTCTCCTTTTCGGTGTTTTAGATGGATCAGTGTCTCCTCTCTCTCACCCCATTTTTGTTATTTTCTTTCCTTGCTTCTTGGTTCGGTTTTTGACGCTTATGTCCGACGCATAAGTGTCCACGTTTAGTTTTTTGCTATATGTGACAAGTAGTTTGTTTTGGGGCGTAGGGCGGTGATGATAAAGACACACTGAAGATAGAGCTGAAAGATGCTATATCCTATAAAATCAAGGTCCAGGTATTTGATGAACAATAGGATAATGATATCCTTCACCGACATAAGTCTAGCGGGAGTTGGCTCGAATCTCTTCAGGTTGTTGGTAGTCTGACGCCCGACAGCGTAATCGACTCGTGGACAACAAAAGTTTTAAAAAAAAAAACAAGTTTTGATAAACCCTCTTCAAGCAAAAACATACTTTTCTACGAAACAAAAAATTTGATAACTCTTCTTTGCATGTTTAAAATTTGTATGCATGTTAAAAACATAAAACATACTTTAAAACTGGTTGTCCACCTGACGAATACCTGTTTAGGCTGGGAAGTAGCCATCTAGGTGAGGTTCAGGGCACACTTATAGATGAGTGGCGGGTTCTATACATTCGGGTGACCGAGTAGCCTTCGTGGACCCTCGAGTACATATACATATATCCGAGCCTAGCCCTACTCGAGTGCTTGCGGTCCCCCTTACTTGAACTTTTTGCTTTATCGAAGCTTTGAATAGAGCACTCGCGCTTCTTTGCTTTTCTTTGAGATTTCTCCGAGATTTTTGAAGATTTTTTTTACTTGAGTCTTTTCTCTTTGATTTTCTCGAGTTTTCGGTAATGAATCGTTGTTACACTCTTCTTCGGATTTCCTGGATGATGTTTCTTCCAGACTTCGCTTATTGCAATGTATTTCATCTTTCTATATTTAAGAAACAATGGATCTCACGGGCGTACAAGTTTGTTTTACGTTTACAACATCATTTTCCTGTTTATACCTGCTACTGTTCTGTACAACATGTTATATTATTCCTGTTTCAACCTACTACTATTCTGTACAGCATGTTATACTATTCCTGCTATTGTTCTTCCCGTACAACATGTTATACTATTCATGTTTCTACCTGCTACTGTTCTTCTTGTACAATATGTTATAGTATTCTTGTTTTTGACCTGTTACTGTACTGTACAACATGTTTCTGTTTCTACCTGCTACCGTTATACGTGCATCCTACTGTTTGTCCTGTACTGCATATTTTATATTATATAGCCTTAAGCATGTATTCTTTTTATATAGGATGTTTAGAAGACTATTATCATAGGGTCGTTTGATTTGACATCATAATTTGACACCCTAGAAAACTTAAACTCATCACAAATAGAAGCTTGGAACTAGCGCGGTGGGCAGCACGACCATCTTCAACAGCAGAACATGTCTTCCCCAGCTCAACCATTCCTTTCCTAGAAATTAAAATAACAATTCATAGGATTTCGTGGTTGTTCGCCTAGTACAACATAAATCCTCAACCTTTTCGTTAGGCTTTTGTATAGCTCTGCTATACGATCTAAGCCCTAACTCGTTTTAGGATTTTGAGGTTGTCGTTCGTTACGACCTAAATCCTCAAATCTTCCAGGCTATTTGTGTGATCGTTTCACATGAATGTAAGTCCTAATTAAATAAAATTGTCAAGATAAAACACTTGAATATTTTTCCTCGAAACTAAAGCCAAACTGTAGGGTAGACTGGGAAGTCACCGAGGATCTCCTCTGGATCTGTGGCATCCCCTAGTTATAATTCTTTTGGATTCTGTGATAAATGTTCAAAGTTTGAACAATTCACTTCTGCACACCTCTTTGTCTGATTTCGTTGAAAAGTCCTATCCTTTTGAAGTCCTTGAAGATAATTTTTCCTGATTTTTATCGAGAGTATTCTTAAGTGATTTCGGTCATTTAAGATGTAATTAACTATAGGGGCTTGCCCTTATAGGAAGCTTTTCCGAACCCCGCTTAAAATAAACCCTATTCAATTTTTCATATTAAATAGGAGAATTTGTCGGCAAATAAAATGGTTTCGCAGACCAAACAGACGTCATATATATCTTAGTTTATTTGATCGAGTCTCATCCTCAAGTCTTGTGTTTATCCATCGGGATAGATACAAAGTTTGGGTAAAGCGCTCTTTCATTTAAAATATGAAAAATATGGGGTCAATTTGATTTTCATATTTGATTTTAAACTTAAATCTATATGTAAATTAAAACGTCCTTCCAAAGCGGGCGACGAGATTTCGATTCCGGTGACCGACAGCTTCTTACGGGCAACTCCTCCCCCAACCCCCACTTTTTATCGCCGACAGGGAAATATTAAGGAGATTAATGATTTATGCTTTAATTTTTGTTATTTAAGTCGGAGTCATACTAAAAGTTGTGTAGGCGTAATTATCGATAATAATTTGAAAGATAATATTGGAAAAAAAATATAATTAGAGTTAAAATTATAATATCAAAAATTATTATTGACTTTAAGATTTTTAATATTATAAGTGCTTATGCTCTCCAAGTACGTTTATATATATATATATTCAAAAAAACAATGGAATGAATTGGAGGAGTTAATATAAATGATACTTATTGAAGAAATAATTTTTATTAAATGAGATTTAAATGGATATGCTAGTAGAATGATATAAGATTTTATAAATATTTATGGTGATCATGAATTTGGAGTGACTAATGATGAAAGTAGTCGCATTGGATTAGGTTTTAAATTATAACTTTGATATTGTTAATATTTTATTTTAAAAAAGAAATGAGTATATTAACACTTATAAATTATCAATTGAATATTTTTTTATGAGAAAATAGATCGTTGAGATTCTAAGAATTACAAGGTTGTTTCAAGTAAAAATTTAAGTATCCAATATCAATTATTGATTTTTAGTTTTAAGATTAAGGTTTGAAAAATAAAAAAAATATAATATAATATTATTATAATATCAGATGGGGACGCTTGTCAAAAATAAATGTATTTATGAGCATATTAACACTCAAATTTTTTTTTAATTCTTTTCCCCTACAATGATGCCAAAAAATTGACAAGCCAAAAATTTATCACCAAGTAAATCAGTTCCTCGCGCTATATTGCATGTCGATCCCATGAGGAAAGGAATAAGAACTATTCTGATATGCAAAGCTCAAGTTTACTAAATGATTAATCCTAGTTTAGCATAATCACAAACATAAGATGACTTTCTAAAATCCTACCAAAAAAAAAAGAAAAAGAAAAAGGAAATGAGGTTGGAAAACTAGAAATCATCGTTAGAGTAATCTTATTGTTCATCAAGGGATAAGAGGCTTGCGACTATGTGATTTAGGTAATGTGGTGGTTCTTGGTCTTCTTAGACTTTATTTTACATGATAGTTATCAATAGAAATAAAAAATCCTCTTTATGTTATGCCTAGGTCAAGAAAAAAGGCTAGAATCCATGAAGTTAAGGCTTCCTCAATATTCATGACATACCGCAGATTTGTTTTGATCCCCTTTTTAGGCTTCAAAACCCAAATATAATATGTCTATTCTTACCCACTTTTTATAGTTAACGACTTCGTTCGTCCACACAACTGACACATATTACTAAACATGTTAATATTCTAATTGGTCATATTAGGAGTAAATTAAATTATGTGGTTAACACAACTACTCTAAACCTTGATTTCTCAAGACAATAGTACTGGAAAATAAATCATCTGAGAAAATCACATCTCATGAATCACAGAGTCGTGAAAAGAAATTTAGCCACACAGTAGAAAAAACACAGAAACAACATTCCATCAAAATCATTGTTGCACGTAAAACTGAAAGATAAAAAATTACAAAACAATTTGTTTCCACTTCCATGGGAGCAAAACAAAAAAAAAAGGTAAGGAAAATCAATTGGAACTCAATCTCAGGAGAGGAAGAGAAAACCTAAGGAAGAAGTTCTCAAGACAATAGTACTGGAAAATAAATCACCTGAGAAAATCACATCTCATGAATCACAGAGTCGTGAAAAGAAATTTAGCCACACAATAGAAAAAACACAGAAACAACATTCCATCAAAATCATTGTTGCACGTAAAACTGAAAGATAAAAAATTACAAAACAATTTGTTTCCACTTCCATGGGAGCAAATCCCTTTCTTATAACATGTAAGAAAATACAAAAAAAAAAGGTAAGGAAAATCAATTGGAACTCAATCTCAGGAGAGGAAGAGAAAACCTAAGGAAGAAGTTCTCCGAAACCCTCACTTTTGCTCTCCAATAGTCTTGACATCTCTCCTCATCCTTTAGATTCCCTAAAAGTGCATTTTTATAGCCAAATCTATGAATTTGGCAAGAAAAATTATTTCCAAACTAGATTCCTGCTCCATTGCTGTGGTAATGTTGAATTGCGGCGCAGTCATGCCAGACTTCTGGAACAAGCGGTGTGGTCATGAGCCCGTTTGTTCCCCAATGGGAATCTGCCCTTATGAGTATGAGTTAAATCATAGGGTATATTTGATATGGCAAAAAGCCCTTTGTAAGCTAAGATTGCTTAGATTAGTCTCCTTAAACAGAGATTCACTCCAGGTCTACAAAGTTCCCTTGGACGAAGCAACTCAAGACTGCTAAAAAGGATTTTTTTGTTTGGTTGGGTCAACTGCCTCCGCTGACTAAATAGACCCGAGACTATGACAACCCAAAATGACAGAACCATGTGATTTTGATCGGGTTTGTCGTCATTTGCTCTACCATCCGCTTTGAGCTCATGGTGATGATAAATTTTGTAATTTAAATTTTCAAATTTGCTGCTATTATATGCTAAGTCTGAATATTTTGCGCCTAATGACTAACCTTAATTGAAAGTGTTCTCTCATTATCGGTACGGATAATTAACCATAAGGGCTTGTGTCATCTTAAAGCCCTTTGTAAAATGAGGGTGTAATCTCTTGATAGTGTATATCTACCATCTCATCCGCCTTCTGAAAATTGGAGTCGAAAACTTAACAAACTCACCGCGTTATTATCTCGATGAGGGTCCGGGGTGCTTTTTGAATTCTTTTGGAGCCCACATCGACACATGATTTATCCTATAAGCAAGGTAGCTTCTTCAAGAGTATTGTATGATATGTTTTGTTTGAATAAAAATAAAAAGGGCTTACAAATTTTCAAAGTGATTGCATGCCTTTCAAATGATCTCACAACTGTCGAGGAAAGGATGAATTTAACTTTTTCTTAGTCAGTGCAGCATTCCAAGACACTATAATTGAGCATTAAACCCATTTTTTGGAGCACATGTAAATGCTAAATTTGAAGAGTTTACAGAATGTTTTACATGATTTGCAACATAACTTGCATGATTTTCGTGTATTTAGCATGTGTGAGCTTGCAATTTTACAAATTTTACTAGTGGATAGACACTTCATGTATGCAAAGCTTTATTTTTTAAGTTATAAAAAGCATCTATTTGCTTCCACAGATGTGTTGTGGTTCTGGTGGCTTTGTGGATTAGATAACATTTTAGATTTTCTTGAGATGGGAATTTTTCAGATGTGAGTTGTATTTTACTTAAATATGCTCCACTTAAACTATTTTTTAATAAATAGAAACGTTGCTCATTTCATTTTTCATCAGCTTCAAGTTAAGTTCATTATGTGCTCTGATAAGTTTAAAGTTCAAGGTGGTTTTGATCATTCATGTGAGTGAATTTAGGAGTCCCCTAAATTTTTTGTGCAAGTCTTGTTCCTTCAAGACAATTCACATCACATTTGGATGTTCAATTTTTTTGTCCTGAATTTTAGAAATTTGTATGTATTAAATTCATTTTCGCTGTGTTATTTGATTTGAGATGCTATCATTTTTTTTTGCTCTTTGCAAGCAACATTTTGGAGAATTTTAACAGTTTCTTATGGTCTCTTCCTCATGAGTGACGTCTACTGGGAGTTGGGATTTTCAACAATACTTAATAATTTATGCATGGTTGGTGGTATAGGTTCTTTGTGTGGGGAGTTTTAAAATTCATCACACTTAAAAAAGGATTAATAGGTATTTTATACCTCCACAGAAAAATACATGGATGATGGGGCCTTCCTGTTGTTACGAGAAGATGCAAATGACTCTTTCCCACCACACTAGAATATTTTTATGTTTGCTGATTTTTTCTAGAGATAGAACGAGAAAAAGATGATGAAAAAGCTAATGAGAGAGGGTAAGGGAGAATAATATCTCAATCTGGAGAGAAATGTGGAGAGAGAGAGGCAGAGAGAGTGTGAGGTGGGAACTAGCTAGAGTTGGGTTGTCGATGAGATTTGTTATGTTGAGATTGAGTGGGGGGAAGAAGAGGATTGTTAGAGAGTGGATTTTATTCTCTCAACTTACAGAAAGAAAGCAAGAGGGTGAAATGGAGTGATGCATGGCAATAACCTTGTTGATGGCAAGATATTGATAATGATTCTTGTTGAAGTTGAGTAGGCAAATTTATTTGTTTTCTTGCAACAATGTGGAGAGGGAAATTTATGAGAGGCAGGTAGGTTCTATTGTCTATTGTGGTTTTAGCTTGCTAGAAGGAACATGGCAAGTGGCAGTAGGTTGGTTGTGCTTGAGACTTAAGGAGGGTTGGGGGCCTATGCTTGGAAAGGAGAGTGCGCGCCAGGTCAGTGCAGTGCAAGTAGGAGACAGGGCCATTCGAGGAGGGGTGTTGTGTAGTTGTTCATGAGAGGCACAGTGAGTTGGGGGCTTTGCATGCTCAAGTAGGCGTGGGCGAGACGAGGGAAAGTTGACAGTGAGCTTTTTGTTTTTGGCTGAAGAGAGCAGTGGAGGATCCTTCAGAATAGGAGCCAGTAGATTAGTATAAAAAATAAACAAAAGTGATTATTATTTTTTTGTCCCTTCACATGCATATGAAGGGGTGCGGGTGGAGTGATTTGGCTAGCATGTGGAATAGGTGAGTGTTGGGTGCGTCAAAATAAAATGTATAAATTGATTAATAATAACAACAATAATAACAAGATAACAATAACAATAGATAAATATGTTTTAAAAATATAATCTATTTAAGTTGTTATTATTTTATATTATTAACAAAAATTTTTTTTAAAATTGACTTTTAATTGTGTAGTTCTATATATAGGTATTTATATGATTTATTTGAATTCTTTTTTTCTTTGTATTTTTAATAAAATGTGCATCTTGACCACCTTTCATGCATCCTCGTCACTCTACTTTTAAGTTCTCTTTGTCGCTTTGATTTCATGTCGAGGGATAAATGTTTTCAAATCTTTTTCGTGTTGCAATCTCTGCAATTTGGGCATCATAAATTGGTATTTTTGTTCTGCCAAATGTATGGATACAGACTAATTTGCATACGGGTGATGTTTGAGCAATCTTGATGGTGATCTACGCATGTAGAGCCGATTTGTGTGACTTTAAATCCGTTGTCTGCCATTATTTGTTGTAAACGATTAAGTCAATTGCATAAATCCTTCGTTTGCTCAACATTTTAGACACATTTGGCTGGTGCATTTTGTGAAAAGGTCATTTGTTTGATTAGTTTTTACTATTGATCATTATCGATCTGTCGCAATTTTATTTTATGTGTTGTTGTATTTGTTCCTTATTCTTAATGTCTCGTTCGATTGTGTTTGAGTTGTGGAGTTCATATCAATAGTAACAAAAACATTCATCATAAGTTACCTGATCTTTTTGGATGATGTAATCTATGACTATTGATAAGGATCATTTGATTAGGTTGGGCGGTTGCGTCCTCTAAGTTTACCAGGTGTAACCTAGGACAATAAATTTATGAGATCTTGATTGTGTTTGTTATTATTAACTTCGCCGTACGCACAAATGTATTTGATATTCTTAATTTAAAATCAAAACTAGTGTTATTATAAGCTAAGCACTTAATGCCTAACAACTAACCTTTGTGAAAGTTCTTTCTTATCATCGGGAGGGATAATTAGTTATTGGGGCTTGCACCTATGAGAAACTTTGAACCATATCATAAAGCTCTCATAAAATGTGGGCAAAATCTTTAATTAATGTGCTAACTAAAAATTTAATGTCCTCTAAATTTTATTAGTAACAAGCAAATACTACCTTAGGAGGCCAAGCACTGGTTTTTCAGAGCTCACAAAGTGGGAGTGGAGAACGTTGGGATAGATGGAGTGGGGAGCAGTTCACCTCTACAAATTTTTTGCCCTCTGTACGCATGCTCTCATTTCAGCTACAGGATTTTGGAAAAGTAAAGGTAAATTTGCTATGTAGCCAAATTGGTCATCTAACTTTTTTTCAATTCTATTTTTTTTTTCTTGACGCTTTTGCTGCCTCATTTTCAGCCTGCGTGTCTTTGTCTTTCTTATATGAGAAATAAAAATAAGGTTTCTTAAATTTAACTAAAGTGATGTGTCCCTTGTTCCTCAATGATCTGCCCATAATGCAACCACTTCAGCTATATATAAATCAACATAAAATTGACGATGTTTAATTAGGATATAGATGATAATTATGTCGTTTCATTGGAGTCCAATTTTATTCAGTGTTTGAGCCATCTTTAGTAACGTGCATACTTTGAAATCTTAAATGTTCTATTTTAGTCCTTGCAGAGAAGAAGAAAGACATTAAAGTTAAGGCCCTGGAAGCTGCTGAAGCTGCCAAGCGCCTTGAAGATGAGATGAAACTTGAGCGTGAGAAAAGAAAGGCAGCTGTGAAACTGGAGCGGGAAAAATTGAGGCAAGAAAATACCAAACTACTGAAACTCGAGCAAAAACAAAAAGCTGAAGAGGGGAGGAAGAAGGAAAACATTGCAGCAAGGAAGAGACATAGGCAAGCAGATGAAAGAAAAGTGAAAGATAGAAAAAGGCAATGCATTGGAGAAACAAGGACATTTCAAAGACAACATAGAGACAAATTGCATTGTGGGACAGCCGAGAAAGATAATCGACAAAAAACCATAGTATAATAGCATAGTATTTATTTTTTTATTCTATTTGTACTCCTTATATGATTAACATGCATTATTCTCGTAGGATGAGGAACAGAAAAGGGGGAAACAAAGAAACAATGAAGGCCAAAAGAAGTTGGAAAGTACAGTAGATGTTATGGAAAGTCAAATGGCCGCTGAAATGCAACACTGCACTATTGAACTTGTATCTGCTGATACCAGACGGAGTGATGATAAGATTAAAGCTCTAGTGGCCTCTGATGAACGCACATCCTTTGAAAAGGTAAGAGTTTGAAAAATATGCCCGGATGGCTGTTACTAGTTAGTTTATTCATAAATAAAAGCTGTTGTGTTGCATTAGGCATAATTTTATAGTTTTCCTTTACATAGGTGAAGTTAAAATTGCTTTCTGATAGCTTTTATTGGCGAGTAGATTTATAATATAATATGAAATGCAATCAATAATCGGTATCATGCTTATTGTTAAAACTTTTCTTTTGCAAAGGTAACGTTGAAATAATATGAAAAAGCATTGTTGGCTAATTTATTATGTTAGTCTATAGGACAATCCACTTTAGTATTAGGCTAAATTTTCATTTATGATGGTCAACATTAGTTTCAATACATTTTATTTTATTTTGCATTAGGTCTGGGTCTCAAGTCTCTAATAGCCATGTCCTTTTTCTTTTATCTTCATTTTGTTCCTGTTTTCTTGCATGCATTTACCTTGGAAATTTCTGGAGCATTTCTCAGCTTTTTTTTTTGAAGTCTGAAAGAAATAATTTTGATTTTTAATAATTTTAATTTTTGTCCTTCTATTACAAATTTATCAAGGGAGTTGGCGGTTCAAATTTTTTACAAGAAACAGTAGAAGAAAGTGTCGGTGCTGCACACATTTCTTTTGAATTGCAGTCATATGAGATGTCTCCATACCAAACGTCTGATGAAGAAGACATGAAAGAAGATAACAGGCATAGAAAGTACATTCCAAAGTGGGCAAGGTAAGCTTAGTTTTGTAATGTTCAACTGATATAAGTATGCATTTTATATTCAATGATCTCTTTTGGTAGCCTATAGTTGTAAAAAGCCTGAATTTTCAGTCATCTAAATCTTGTTCACGTTGGTCTACTAGTGACTTCACTGTTTTGTCTACCTGATGCAACTTCCCAGAGTCACTCATTCTAGGATTGCTACTATAAGATCACTTTTAACTTCAGTTTCTAAAGAAATTCTAACCATCACACGACAAAACGCCTCTATGTTTGAGTGTTCAGCTTCATCCTATTAAAGAGATTTCACAATCTCCTTTATTTATAACTAACATTCTCTTCTATCCTTACATACGTACACCAAGCAGAAAGGGCTCTAGATGTGGCCTATATATATTTAAATGGTGGTTCCTACCATGTTGTACTTCGTCCAATAAGGGTTTCAGATATGGCTTTTATACTGTAGTATTTTTTTTTTATGTATGATTACTTTGATCTTCTAGCTGATGTAATGCTCTAATATCATTTATAGCAGGGCAAATTCGCAATCATCAATATGTTATTTGTTTTGGCCTAATAATCTCATAGTTTTGCCTACTTGGTACAACTTACTGGGGGTCACCCATCCAAGGAGCACTAATATACGAGCACACTTAACTTCGCACTAGAGGCACCTCAATATGGAATGCTGAGCTTCATACATTAGGGATTTTATAGTAATCTTTTGTAGAAGATTTATGGTCTTTTCAGCAAATTTAGTCCTATTAGTAAGTAAACGTGATTTTCATTTCCATGCAAAGTTTCTGCCTATTCATTGTCACCATGATTATGAAGTTTTGCCCTTATTTTTCTTGGTGTTGCACAAGTTGTTGTGACATTTAATGATATCCTTGATTGAAGTTTTTGATCTTTACTTCTTTCATTTAACATTGATTGACGTGCTGCCTTAGAAGCTATTTTGTTCTTGTCTTCATAATTACTTCCTTGGATATCGGATTGAGCATATTTTTACTTATTTTCTTATTTTGGAAAAGTAAATTTAACATTGCCGAGTATCTGTTAATGCAGAGGAGAGAGTCTGGTTGAAAGCATTGTCAGGAATCAGCAGTTAGATCCGAAGGATATCTTTAGCCGCAAACGGTCATTCAGTATTCCTCAAGGTAAAAAAAAATCCCAATAATTTTTTTTGCATTTCAATTACTGGATATTCGATTGTTGGGTGCAAATCCTCGACACGGGCAGTTGGGGCATTCCGTGTCCAATTCATTTTGAAAGATTGGGGGCATGTTTGAGATCAATTTTATTTTATTTTTTTAATTTTAAAATTTTTTTGAACTTTTGTTTTCAAATGTTCGTCTTGTGTGTTTTTCTCATCTTTTTGTTTTTGGCCTTCAAAAATAAATTTATTCGTTTCCAGGAACACCTGAAAAGATTAAAAATTTTATTTGTATTTTTAAAAATAATTTGATTTATTTTTAACATACAAACATGTTTTGTTTCAATTTGCAACATAAATAAAGCTAAACAAAAACACAAAATTGAAAACAAAAAATAAAAATGTTCTCAAACGATCCCCATTTTCTAATTTTTTTTTTTTTAATTCAATTCATGCCATCCAAAGTCTCTTGGACAGCTTACTTATCTCAACTGTACCTCTATAGTTAACCATGAAAACTGCTGAGTATTTGAAACACCCTTATTTGGTCTTGGTCAAAGACAGACTGAATCCTTTTTTTGCAGTTTTTCCACAATTGGTTGGCGCCAACTATTGAAGTGATCTGTAATCCTTGACTTGAATATTCAAATTGGACATGGACTTATGTTTCTGATAACCATGTATATCAATCATGACCCAATGCAATTTTTAGCTTGGCTCAAAAGACTTATTTTTGTTTTTTTCCCTTAAAAACTGGGAGTTCTGAGTTTATTTTCCATGCATTGAGCTTTTGCTGTATTAGATTCTCTCAGCACTAGTAATAAAGGTAATTAACCTGCTAGTAGATTGACATGGTGGTTAATTGTTATGCTACAGATAATTACCTAATGGAAGGTTGCATATGTCTTTGTACTCATTCCTGGATTAATTGACTTTCCTTAGTTGGTTAGGAAAAAAATGAAGCTTCGGTATATAATTTTATTTCAATTTTTTTATGTTTTTTTAGGACAGCTAAATGTTGAGTCGAATTCAAGCGATTCAGCTTCAATTCCAAATAACTATTAAATAACTTTTGTTGTTCCACTTTATTAACCCCGAGATAACCTCCCTGAAATAACAACGTGGATGTTATTTTGGGGTTATTTCGGGGTTATTTTGGGGTCATTGAAGAGAAACCATATATTCCACTTCAATAACTAAGAAATAACTCAAAAATAATCCCGAAATAACATCCGCGGTTCTATTTTAATAACCCCGAAATAACCTTTGTGATGTGATGCACGTGACGACATATTATTGAATGAGTTGATATATTTGATTTTCTCTTTGGAATATTTACATGCATGCCTGTCCGTTCCTATGTAATTACATATCTAACACTAACTTTAATTTTACGCACATGACACCTTATGCAAGAAAATATTTATTTGACTTTTTGAAAATTAAAATGTTTGTATTATGGATGTGATATGAAAGTTTTAGATGGTATAAATGTAAAAAATATATTTAGGTGCTAGGTATGTAAATACATAGAAATTGGGTGGTATGTATGTAGATGCCTCTTTTCTCTTTCTTTTTTTTTAGATCGGTTATCTATAGGTCATTAGGGAGATCACTCTCTAATAAAGATGGCAGCTCTATACTTTGTCATAAAAGATATACTTTTGTGCTTGATGGGGCTTTGATTTGATGATTGATGCCATGCTTTATCATGATTCTATGATTTTATTATTGGGGTCAGGATTCAATATATTTAATCAATCAAATGATGGCAACTGGCATTAAGTCAAATTTCTAGTTGTCTTAACTATGTTGATGCACTATTCATCATATTTTTTAAGTCATTGTGTCAATTTTAATGCATTCCTTCGAAGCGATGCACTGTATAAGTTGAATGCAACGGTATGTGTATAAGGGCCATTGCCCTGATGACTAAGTGGTTAAATATAGGTACTCTCATAGGTAATTTAATAAATTGGCAGATGTTATGGCTAATAAACAAGTTTTCATATTATGAACAGATGAGAGCAGAAGAAGTTAATTAATAATGATAATATTAGAATGAAAAACTTAAAATATAGGTATTTTCATATGTAATTTTAATAAAATTAGTAGATATTATAGTTTTTGGGCATTAATTTTTTTTCCTTTCAGGATTTAAAGGGTTTGGGGGATTTTTGCTTTGCTTTTCGTTGGGGTTTTGTTTTTCCCTTTTTTGTTGGCTTGGGTTTTGTCGTTGGGCTTTTTTTTTGGCTTCTTCTTGGAAACTTGTTGAGGGGGTTTTCCTTTTGGTATTTTTGGCTTTTTTTTGGTTGGCTTTGCGTTTCCTTTTGTTGTTTTTGCCGTTTTTTGTTTGGCGGTTAGGGTTCTTTGGAGGGACTTCGGGGGGCTTTCTTTTGGGCTTGCGGCCTTTGGGTTTGCTTTTTTTTTTAAACCAGTTCTTTTTTTAGGTTTTTTGGTGGTTTTTTTTGTTGGATTTTTTTTTTTACTTCTTTAAAATTTTTCCACCAAACTCCAAATTTTTATTTTAATTTTTTAAATTTTAAGGCCAAATTAAAGGAAGGTTTTGATTACCCTTGGGCTTTTTGGTTTTTTGGGTTCCTTTTTTTTTTTCTTTTGGTTTTTTAAAAAAACAATTCCAAGTTTGAGTCATTGCTCTTACAAACCCCAATTAGTAATCTTGAAATCCATAGTTATAATCCGTAGAAATGCCAACCATTGCTTTGTTCAATAGATTTATTATAAAATGCTTTTTCTTATGATATAGTTAATTAAGCATATCAAACCCCATAACTAAAATAAACTTTATTATTTTAGGATAAGGGAAAGATTTCTAATCCATAACCCCACGGAGCAATGAAACAATCACTTCACAATTAGATCTACTGTATGGTAGTATTTCTGCATATCAAGTTGATATACTATTTTCTGATGTATTATTCAATCTCAAGTGAAAATTATTAAAACGTTTATGAATGCCTCCCCGCACCACGCCCCGGCCCCAACATCAGACATAAAATACTACCATGAGTTCCTTTTAATTTTTTTGACACTACATATTATTTGATGACTTCTCTAATCTTAGTATCCAATTCGAGACATCTTTAATATGAACAAATTTGTAAGTATCTTTCTCCCTCCTATGCTCTTAAGTGAACATTTTGCTATAAGCAACACCCATTAATTGGGCTACTAAACTTGCAGAATGAGTCATTCCATATGGC
>NEWO01000186.1:1282723-1347058 GCA_003013225.1 Phalaenopsis aphrodite | reverse complement strand
ATTTTCATTGAAGTTTGTGATCCTTTGGAATTCTGAAAATCTCTTATCAAAATCAAGATTCCTTTTAATGACTGACTTTAGGATGGGTTGTAAAGATCTAATAAAAAGAAGTGTAAGCCACAACTGCTCACAGATTTTTGGTTTTACTTTGGTCGATTTCTTTTGGCTTCCAACTTTGTTGTCAAATATGGATTTAGCACTCTATTATTGGTTAGTTCTTGTTAATCCAGATTGCTATGTTGTTGTTAATTGATTATTGACAGAACTATGCTGATATGAATTTGGTGTAGAGCTTATTTTTGCACACACAAAATTAATTTGGGATTATATTATACCCTTCTGATTGCTGATATGAATTTGGTGTAAAGATTATTTTTCACGTACAAAATTAATTTGGGATGCTGTTTTAACCTTTTGATTTACGGTTATTCTATTTTTCCAGAATGTAGATATCCTTCATCTTCGCTTTGGAATAAAAAGAGAAAATCTTGCAGCGCTACTCGGGAGTTCATACAGGGAACTTTGCCCCGAGTATGTTCTTAATTTGTTTTCTACATATATTTGCAACTTTACAATTTCTAATAATTCTTCTCATTTATTTAAAGTGAAAGGTATCTAGAATGGTATCTTTGGCATTTTTAATCGTTGATTACATTAGCAGGATGACTGATTCATTTGTTGTTTCTCCTATTGTATGATTAGTGGTAGTTAATTTAGTTGTCTTTATAACCGTTATTTATTTTTGGTTAATTTCAGGTTCAACTCTCATGTATAATTGAGCAGTTGGTATTCCCATCTTTTCTATTTGTTTCCAATCTTTGAGGCTTTGTCAGAAAACATTTAATATTTGTGATATGAACCTATTTATTAAGGGCCTATTGAGGAAACTTTGTTAACTTCTGAAGATGTGAAGACAAGCATCATATCTATCACTGAAATGAATAAAAAAGTTATTCATTAGTAAGTCAGTTAATTTTTATTTTTAATTAGTTAGACCTTTGTTCTTATCATTAATCACTTGATTTGGAAGTCTTGGTTAAAAATAGACAATCATTTGTTATGCATATGATGAGTGGGTCAACAAAAGCTAAGATTGTGTTGAACTTTTGATGCCTTGACTGTCGAGAAATAAAATTACTTTGTAAATGAAGAATTTGTGTGGTAAAAAATAATGGAGAGTGGGAAAGGGAAATGTATGGGTGCCTTAATGTAACGTAGACAAGGTTAAGGAGAGAGAAAGAAGCCTAATAACTAGGAGTAAGAGGGGGCAATTAGCTTATAGATGATGCCAAGGAAAATCAATTTTTTTTTTTTCATCATCAAACATTTCTAATTACTACCCTAGACGAACTATTAATTTAAGGAAAAGAGTAGGAGTATTAGAAAGAAAGATTGTAGACTTCTCTTGTATTAGTTGAAATCGTGCTCTACCTACAAAGGATTGATGAGAGAGATGGAAGAAATGAAGATATCCAAGCAAGAAATGAAATCTAAATAATACAACCTATTTTTGATATAAAAATAATAAATATAATATATTTTATTCCGATAGTTTTACTAAAATTGTGTTTCAAATAAGCCACGCTTCATAAAATACCAATCTGCAAGGTGGCAATGGGAAAAGAACGGCTGGAAATGCCATACAGCGACGCTCGTCTGCTTTTTCTAGCTCAACCCAGCAAGCATTTCATCTAGGGCCATTATAGGAGTGGCCATCGAAGGTCTGCTTGCCATCCAACACACATGCTGGCAAAAATCCCTTGTTTGAGGCCACCATAAATGTTGTAGATGATAAAAATCCTCACTTTTTTTTCCTTTGACAGGGGATACAACATAGATTTCAGCACTCTCCCTCAACTTGGGTTGTAAAGATCACACAAGCTAGGTTTGTTAATTATTTTTTCAAATATGGATCTCATCAATTCTTTGGTGAAATATGCCAGTAGTTTGCTGCGGGGAGGAAATATATAAAAAACACGGATTGCCTATTTGCGTTTTCCCTTTAACGCAGTCATTCTACCTCCACATAATTGGTTTGATCATGATGGACAAAGTTGGGTGCGATACTCATAGCTGCCTTATATATTGTCATAGGAGTCTTGATAGTTATTAGATCTTCAAGTAGTTTCAACCAAATTAGCTAACTAATCTCGCTAGCCAAGGATCTAACGTCAGCTTCAGCATTACCTGCCACATCATTTTTGTTTTTTTACTTCTCATGCTTGGATATTACCTTACACATAACTGCATTACCTTGATGTATAACTTATATTAACTATCAAACTTACCCAGTTATCATCTATGTAGGTTTCTTTAATTTTAAATTATCTTTTTCTGAACTTTTTTAAAGAAAAACCCTATTTTAGGGTTCCCTTTTAGGTACATCATTCATATGTTTTTTGTAAGGTGCGTGCATGAGTTGGCTTACCTGGCTAATAATGAGTTCAGAAAAGGTTTGGGTTTTTATCTAGCAGTTGACTTATCGTCATCATGGCATTGATATAAATTGGACTAAATTCAACACATAATTATTAATGACCCCTTGGAAAAGTTTGGGTTATTCCAACATAATAATCATCTAGAGTTAGGAACTGATTTTTTTAAGTTCTTATTGAGGCTTTCTTGTCAGAGCTTTTGCCATTCCGTTCGTCGGCAAATAATGCACGTCATCATTTGCCAACTTATAACACTTGACTCGGAGTTTTAAAAATTTTCTCTTATTTTAGCATCCTTATTGTAAAATTTTAAAAATATTTAGCATTGCTTTGCACCTTTTATCATTCAACATATATGAATATATACCAAAAGTAAAGCATGGTATATAAAACTTGACATCTGGGTACTTGATACACATCATATTTTATTAAACAATTTTAAGATTTTAGATAAACATAAATATCTTGAAATTGTTTTAACGGGTGATCATAGAAAATGCAATAACTTTATCGGTAAAATTAGGTGTCAATAACATGCTCAATATGAAGAAAGTCTACTTACGTACGGATGACAGTTCATTTTGAGTGCAAGAATTCACAAACATTAGGCTCCCTATATTAGAGGTTGAACATACTACAATTAAATGATCCTTCCAATGTTTAAAATTGCGCAATAGGCTTTTTTTTAAGCGAGGTGTAATTCTGAAGGTGTTTTAAGGTTTAAGCTTTAAATTTAAAAAATTATGTAAATTAATAAATAATGTATTAATTATAAAGTGTGAAGTAAAAAGTATCATTTATATTTATTTTGAACATGTTAAAAAGTAATTTAACAATATTCTAATTAAGTAAAAAATAATAAATTTTTTAAAAAAATAGAAGTAATATTTTAATATGCTAACATCAAATTATGAAATAAGATGAGTTATACAAATGTTAAATTATCAAAATAAATTAATAAATTAAAATAAAATATTAAAATGTAATAATCAAAATAAATTCAACATAAAATTTTCTCACACTCATACACTTCTCCACTTAAACAAAAATTTAACAAGTCATCGGCATTTAAAATTATAAATTTAAAAGTTATTATTACTCATCCCCTAATTAATATTCATTAGAATCATCAGCATAAAGAGTTATTTATCTTGCATCTTATCTTAAGTTCTATCTATATTCTCTCATTCTCTCATTATCTTTTTTTCGAGTTATTCTTATTTTCTCAAATATTAATCATAAATAAGAATATTAATTGTAATAATAAATTTTTTTGATAATTAAAACTTTAGTTGCATAAATTTTTTTGAATATCTTTTATTTATATTTTTTATTATTTAGTTTATGAAGTGTGAGGGTTAATTGGTAATGTTATTGATATTGCTTATAATTTTGCTAAAAAAATTGCAGACAACCTTAAAATTTAAGGTATTTTTTGAGGTATGGAGCGCCTCAGCCTTGTTGAGGCATATGCAAATGATCCACTTTCTGTACGAGCTCCATGACGACTTATATAACAGTGTAAGCGTGTTGTAATGGAATGAAATGTGCATACTTGTTTGGGCGATCCACTATCACCAACATCACCGTAAATATCACAGATCATGACAACCCTCTATAAAATTCATTTTCACCTCCTCCCAAACCTTCTCAGGTTAGGCTAGGGGTCGCAGTAACCCTTCTGGTGCCATGGTCAATATAATTGTTCGTTGGCACGCATCACATCTCACCAACATGTCCTATACATCTCTGTACATCTCCGCCCAATATAGTTTGGTTGATAGTCAATTATATGTTTTGTGTACCCCTAAGTGTCCCCTTATTGCAATGCCATGAAACTCCTACAACAGTTTGGGCATGTACTTGGATGCTTTCAGTTACACAAATTGTTCCTGGTAGAGCAGTTGTTGACCCCTCAATGCATATTTTGGATGATTATTCAGATACTGTAACAACTATGCTTTGAGCTTCCTTAGCCCTTCATTCTGCTCCCTCTCCTGCTTCAGGGCTTCCTAATTTAGGACCAGGGGTACTTATAATGCTCTCAGATGTACTTCCTTGGTTGTGCATTCTTGGCTTTATTCTCCAATCTTGGGTTGTATTGGATCTCAAACTCATATCCAAGTAATTTGGATAACCACCTCTGATGCTCCTTAGTCGCCATCCTTTGCTCCAATAAATACTTCAAGCTCCTCTGATCCATCTTGACTTTAATGTGTCACCCCAATAGCTAGGGGCGTCATGTCTGAATGGTCAAGACAAGAGCCATCAATTCTTGCTCATACGCGAACTTGAGCCTCACTCTAGCCATGAGCACCTTGTTGAAATAGACAATAGGTTACTGGTCCTGCATGAGTACTGCTCTAATCCATACCTTGACACAACCGTCTTTATCAAAAACTGCTTACTGAAGTATGGAAGTGCTAATACTTGAACATTGTTCACGACTCTTTTCAGCTGTTTGAAGGCCTGTGTTGCTCCTTACTCCCACTTGAAATTATCTTTCTTCAACTGCTCCATCAATGACCATGCTATCATGTCATACTCTCATGAACTTTTGGTAGTACTCGGTGAGGCCTAAGAACCCTCCTAACTCCTTCAAGCTCATCAACAACGACCAATTCAACATAGCGTTGAACTTGTGTTGATCTGTTGCTACCTCTGCTTTGGTCACCTCATGCCCTTGGTACTCCAGTGGTGATTGTTTAAAGGAACATTTTTTCGCATTGACGTACAACTAGTGCTCTTTCAATGTCTCTAATACGGTCCTCAAGTTTCTCATATGCTCTGCTTCTGTTTGAATGTAGATCAAAATGTCATAAAAAATTACTAGAACAAACTTCTTGAGGTAAGGTTGAAAAATCCCGTTGATGAGAGACTAAAATGTGGCTAAAGTTTTGGTAAGGCAAAATAACATCACCAAAAACTCGTAGTGTCCTTCACGAGTTTTGAATGCTATCTCATGCACATCCATTGGATTCATCATGATCTAATTGTATTCCGACTTCAGATCGATCTCGAGAAGATAACTACTCTATAAAGTTCATCTAGCAGCTCATCAATCAATGGGATAAGAAACTGTCCAGTACAGTTTCCATGTTCAAAGCCCTCAGCCACATAAAATCTTCAACTACCATCTTTTTTCTTCACTAATAGAACTGAACTAGAAAAAATGGCTCACACCGGGTCTGATAAAATTTGCTTCGAGCATCTCTCGATCAACTTCTCTATCTCATCATTCTCAATATGATGATACTTGTATGGCTTGACACTGATAGGAGGAACTCCTTTCAATGTAATGGTATGCTCGTGTTCCCTCGGTGGCGGCAATCCACTAGGCTGTTGAAAGAGGTCGGAAAAATGTTTTAGAAACTGTTGAATGCACTCAGGGAACTCTACTGACTTAGGCTCCCGGATCACCTCCATACTCGACAACTCCACCAAATAGCTCAAACCCGCTGCTCGTATCATCTTGACCACGAATCTAAGTCAGATCATTGTTTTGAATTGTCTAGTATCTTCTCTTAGCAGCACATTCTTCGCTTCCACCCTAATCTCCCAATCCATCTTCGACTCCCCATTCGTCTATAGCTACTTTATCCCCAAAATCACATTAGTGCTTCACAAGTCAAGGGAAGGAAGTCCTTCACCACATGTAGGCCCTATAGTGTAAATACTAATCCCTTGCAAATTCATCGGCTTTTTCCACCTTTCATATCCCCATCTTGACCCCAAAGGTTCCCGTATCTACTAACTTCAACTCCAGCCGGTCCACAACCCGATTTGAGATGAAATTGTTAGTGGCTCCAATATCCACAAACATACTACCGGCTGCTCCCTGATCTGTACCCTCACCTTCTTGATGTGAATTGGAGTAAAACCCACAATTTAGTTGAAGGACACCTCTGATACATCGAAGTGTATGTGCTTCTCTTCTTCCACTGTTTCTTCCTCCGACTCCTCACCATCTGCCTCCTCTCTCTCTCTCACAAGTTAAAAGGACCTGAAGCATGTGATCATTGCACTTGTGGCCTGAGGCATACTTCTTATCACATCGAAAACATAATTCTTTTGCTCTCTTGTACCACACCTCTGCTTCTATGAGGCGCTTGAAGTTAACCACGGGACGAGCCTCCATATTCTTATCCTTAGATGCCTTCTTCTGGGTTCTTGGTATGATGGTTGTTGAGGTACTCATGTGGAATCTTTTCATGGTGCCGCCTTTGCTAATCTCCTTCATCTGGTTTTGTCTTTCACCATATGGGCAAGCTCCATCATCTCCCTCAATCGCCGCGGTCTCAATAGTAGGAGTGTTGCCCATACGTTGGGCTTTCGACCCTTCTTGAAGTTTTCCTCCAATCCTGCTTCAAAAATCCCCTTCAGCTGACATTAGCTCAAATCTCTCTCCATGGTCCATGAAAGTTTCATGAAAGTCCTCTTCTAAGTTAAGGCATATAATTGCCTATGTAAGTCTTCTTCCGGAATGTTTCGAAAATATTCCAACATACAATCCATAAATTTCTCCCACGAATGGATATGATATTTAGCTTCCCTCCATTAAAATCATGCCATGATTTTCCTCTCCAAACATAACCCGAACGTCATGAGTTTTTCCTTGTCATTGAGCCCATTCACTGTAAAGTATCATTCCGCCCAATACACCCACCCATGTGCATGTTCCCCTCGAAGATTGGCATCTTCAACTTCTTAACACTAGTATCACCGCCCAACTTCCTCTCCCTATGGTATTTTCTCCCATTTATCTAGTGTGAAACTCCCTCATTCGATCCCATTCTTGTTTCTCACTTCGTGTTCATCCCAATCCTTTGCATAACATCTTTTCCATATTTCGGCTCAACCCTTCCATAAAAAATCTCTAATCCCCAACTCCCATCTGAGTCATAGGGGAGTTCTTGATGGTGGATGCTTTCCTCCTCATGCTCCTCACGTTCGATCTCTTTTTTTTTTTTTTNTTAATAAGTTTCTTTATCATTTCCAATTTCTCAAATTTGCTTTCAATGGAGGAAAATCTTTCATTTATTTACGATTTAAGTTGTCCTACCTCACTTTTCAATATCTTCTTCAAAACATCAACTTTTTTTGCTGCTATTTCTCCATGATTGTTTTAGAACGTAAAACTCCTTTACGTTGATTATGTCTGTGACTTCCCAAGTATCTTAATTAATGGCTTTATTGTGTGATTAGGTCATTGTACGCCACGATCCCTATCAACTACTTCCCTCGCGACTGTAGCATTGTTGTTTGGTCATAAAGGAGCACTGACATCCTGCGATCCTGCCGGTGTTCCCTACAAATCGCGACTGAATTGCGAGCTTTGATCATGAAGCCGATGTACGTCGCGGTTTCGAACCCTCGCGATCGGCCTTTGCTTCCTAGTGAGTGCAAATCGCGATTGTGCCGTGAGCTTCAGGGTCCGTATGGGGCAGTTTATTGGGCTGCGACAGCGTTTTGAAAACGTCGCTGTAGCGTTTGAAAAATGCGTTGGGTAAGATTATTCCTGCCGCTTTGAAACACTGAGGGGGATTTTATTAATAGTTTGCGAAGTAGGTGGAGTCCCGCGTATGCGTAGCGCGTTATGGTGAACATTCCTGTTGTGCCCTTCTCCTCTCTCCCTCGCTCTAGCCTTATCGATCTTCCTTTTTCTTTCTCACCCTCGTTGAGATCGACACTAAGGTAAAATTTTGTGACGAAAATCCCCAATCTCGCCTTTCCTGATCATTCTTCTGCTCCTCGCCTCAAATGAGGTATGTTTTCTTTCTCCTCCCCCATTCTTTGTTGGAGTGCACTTGATATGAGCTAAATATTAATGTATGAGCTAAACTCTGCCATAATGGGGTGGTAAGGCTGGTATTAGCTAAAATCTGCCATGTATTTCACCTATTACATGCACGATGCGGGAATGGAGCAGCAAAGAGATTGTCCTGCAACATGAGTTTGATTCTATGAAAATATTTGTAGTTGGTTGATGCAACATGGAGTTGGTAGGATATTTGGAGTTGTTTTGGGGTTGTTTTTTTTTGTTGGAGTTGTTTTTTTTTGTTGGAGTTGTTTTTTTTCTGATTCGTGAAATATGCACAAGTTTTTTAAAAACAACTATAAAAGAGATGTTGGGGTTTATTTTTGCCAGCTATGTTCCTTTATCATTTTAAGGTTGAAAAACAGCTATCAAAGAGCTCATATATAGAATATATAAGTTTCATTTCCCTTGTGGCCATCAAGAACAAAAGGGGCTTTATTTGCTTCAATCATCTGAAAGGCAGATTTTATTAGTAGTTATAAAACACAACTTGATTACTGAGCAAAATTCAGTAGATGTTGGAGTTTATTTGCTTGCTTGAGTTTAGAGAACTTGTTTTCTAATGGTTTGACTTTACAAAAATAGAAAGTGTTTGCTATATACAATTTTTCATTAGTCTTAACGAGGGTTATGCATTAAGTTTTAAGAGCATTTTTTGATGCCATTTGATATTTTTTGTTATTCAAATCTCTCTTCAGCTGGACTGTGTTAATTGAATGGCTGAATAGATTTGACCAGGGAGTTCTAGATGCAGTTATTTCATTTTTTTTGAATTGTCAGAGAGTAATTTGATTGGCTGCATTTTACTGGGTTGCATTCGATATTCTGCAGTTGTAATTGTTGCATTTTGAGTACCAGATTAATCTGTTTTCGATTTCTATTTTTTTTTAAAGGATGAAAGAATTTTAGTGCTATGTATGAAGCTT
The DNA here is from genome assembly GCA_003013225.1 of Phalaenopsis aphrodite. Classification (NCBI taxonomy): domain Eukaryota; kingdom Viridiplantae; phylum Streptophyta; class Magnoliopsida; order Asparagales; family Orchidaceae; genus Phalaenopsis; species Phalaenopsis aphrodite. The sequence continues at coordinate 1,337,879 of NEWO01000186.1, read as the reverse complement.
GTTTAGTTGAGAGCATGTTGTAGTAAACTTCAATTAAAGTTCATAGCTATGTAATCTTACTTATTTGCTTAATAAAATTTTTGTGGATTGTCTTCTGTGGATGTAGGTCATTGGCCAAACCACATAAATCTCTCGTTTATATGTTTCTGTTCTCATTTTAGTTCTGTTTCAAACAGTTTTACCAGACAGGGGCAGGAATGTCATTTATACAGAATAACTACCAATAAGCTATTCTGAATAAGCTGCCTCAAACAGTAAGTCAGCTTATTCTGATAATCTGCAAATTATCAGATTATCAGGATAATCTGCTTATCAACATATTATAAATAATCAACAACTACTCCAAACAGATCCTCAGTCACGTAAGAGCGATGCAATCCTGTAATCTCTACTGCGACATGTCGTTTCCCTCCCATATAGCTTTTATCATGATTATATCGTCATGAGGCATGCCGCAATCGAGTCGATTCCCAGAATCGACCACTTCAATATCAATTTTATACGAACATGAGCCAAAATTAGCGAACAACTTGTGAGTATTAGGTGGGAAGAAACCCAAATTAGGGCTGATTGATTAATATCAAGGAAACAAGAAAAATACAAGGGTAATCTATAATTTGAGAGGTAGATCGTCTCTCCACAAATCTTAGATGCTGCTAGGAGCATGACGGCAAAAGGAAAAGTTGCAAGAAATAAAACATAAAGAAAAACCTAGCTTATAACCCTAATAAATATCCTTTAAGACCCATTCAAACTTTCCGCCCGAAACACCCATTTCTTCTTCTCATATAGGTGATCAACGGCTGATCAGGCTGGTTTGCCTTGGTACTGGACCAGCTGAACTGCAGGCCTATCATAGGGTTGGAGATAAACTCAGCGTCTTTCCATATTTGCTAGGGCTATCGTCCACAGCTTAGTCAAAACTTATATTTGATATTCATGAAAGAAAAGGTATGAGAGAATAAGAGAAAAAAGTTATACTATTCTTCCTTGTTTTGTTGGTCTAAATTTAGACTAATATAGAGAGGTTTACATAGGTGAATATAGGGAAAAAGTAAATTTATCTTAATAATAATGAAGCTGTTATTTAAATAATAGATTTTTGCTAACAAACTACTAAATGTAATATATAGCATTGGAATAATCTAGAATCCGTGGCCATCATCGTTCCACCTGGATGTAATCTGTGGACAATAGATTTACAATACGTGGACAACAACATTACTTTTATAGTAATCTAGTAATATGTGGACAATACATTTTATTTATGTTGTGTGGTTAATTCTGGATTCTAGAATTAAAGACTTTTTTTTTTCATATTTATTACTTTCCTTGGTACTTATTTCTCTATCTATTTATATACAGTTATCATCATGTTTTTTACACCTAATATGGGAATATATTCAATCATATAATCTCCCATTTCTATTCTCTCTCTTAATTTAATTTTCAACAGATAGGATCCGTAAAATTAGCAACAAGTTTGTTCCAAATCAGCTGACTATCATACAAGCCAAAACTGCAAACTGGTGAGGGGAAAAGGACCGATATGCCATATTGGGATGCCCGCTAGTTTTTCTGGCTCAAACCAACAAGTGTTCCACCTGAGGAAAGAAACCGCCAGCCCCGTATAGCAAGGAATTGCATATACAGAGGTCTGCCTATTGTCCATGGCACGTCATGCTAGCAGAAATTTCTTTTTTGCGGCTACTCTAAATATGGTAGATGATAATGAAAGTTTGTTATATATATATTTTTGATAGGGACGGCAGCACATATTTTAACATTGAGAATAGTAGCCATTAAGAATAAACTCTACTGACAATAAGTAATTGCAAGCATGCCCAAATGTGGCTTAACCATCTTGCTATCCAATGCAAGTGCGAGCATAAATTCTTTATTTGGGGCTGCTCTAAATATTCTAGATGACAAAAAGCATCTGTTCTTTTTCTTTTGGCAGGAGTAAAATCACAAATTTCAATGTTGTAATAGTAGTCTTGATTTTACTGAACAATCTAATGCTCCTGACAATAAGAAGAATGACATGCATGTCCGAATGGTAGTTAATTATCTTCTGACAATTAGAAAAGTAACGAATAAAGATAATGCTATAAACATGACAGAATAGATAGTATTTCACTAAACTAACATAAACTAAGATGCACAAGGTTTTTAACTAAATGTAGGTCTCATATAGACAAATTGTCTAATCTATTTAGCTTGGTCTTTTGTTTTTTTTTTAATCAAAGTGACTGTTTTGTCATGCCCCCATCAATGTATACTCTAGAAATATTGTTGATGACTTCGTTTTACGAATATAATAATTGTCTGCTTATTTTATTTAATCAATCAGAGAGCTATACTAATATCATCCATTATTGTTATGTGCTACTAAAGAGTTGCTTTCATTTCAGGTTGTTGGACTATATTCTTCTCTTCCATAATTATTTTTAACTACAAAGCCTTAATCCCACTACGTGGGGTCAGCTACATGAATACTTTTTCTCCATTATGTCCTATTTAGTGTCATATTTTTATTTAGTTCTAATAAATTAAGATAAATAAAAGAATAAAATCTTCTTTACATTATCTTTCTGAAATCCTTTTTACTTCATTATGACCTTACATTTTTTGAATCTTGACCAGAAATAAAGTTTTATTTGCAGGATGATTCTGATTTTAAATCAAGCGATTTTGTGATTGCACCAACTTTGAATCAACAAAATAAGATTCCCCACATAGTAGAAGAAATTCATAGCTCCTGTTTAAGGGAAGTAGTTATATCTACTAACCTTAATTCATTTGAATCAGAAATTCATCAAATTTCCCAGGGAGCCGAAAAATTGCAGTCATATGTTGGTGATTATGAAAATAAAAATTCTGCAAGTTTTGATCGACATGATGGACCTGAAGAGGGTGAAGAACCATCTGAAGCACTCCAATGTTTGTACGGATGTGATATTATTGGTATGTCTGATACTGCTGGTGTCATTTCCGGCTGTCATGAGACGATGACTGATTTGAAAGAGTCCAACACTGATCTTCCACATGTGGTAGAGGATAATATTTTCTGCAAAGCTGATAATATTCCCAGCCTTGAAAAAGAACGAGCTTCTACCACCTCCCACTTGGTAGAAGAATTTCTCATTGTCCCCTCAATGGATGATGTTAGATTCGGCAATGTCATGCCATTTGAGTCTCAAATTGATCACACTTCTCATGGTGCTGAAAAGGTTTCTTCAAATGTGGATTCATTTGAAAACAAAGCTTTTGAAAGTCTTGTCCCGTATGGTGTTTCTGAAGACGGCGGGCCATATAATGTAAAACAACATTTTCACAGAGGTGATATTACTGGCACATCAGATACTGCTGGTTTAAAGTCTAGTTGTGACAGGAATGCACCTGATTTCGAGGGATCCAGTATCAGTTTTTCATGTACAGTAGAGGCTAATATCTCCAAAGATGCTGACCAACCCAACCTTCCAAAAGAATGGGCCTCTGCTACTCCACATGTAGTGGAAGAAATTATTAATGTCTGTTCCAGCGATGAAGTTAGAACCTCTAAATTTATGCCACGTGAATCAGAAATTCACCGCAGTTCTCATAGCGTTGAGAAATTATTTTCGCATATGGATGCATCTGAAAGCATTGCTTCTCAGAGTATTGGTCGCCCTGATGGGTTTAATGATGGTGAGGAAATACAACGTTCGCACAACTGTGATGTTAGTATATCAGATATTGCTTTATTTAAGCCCAATTGTGATGAAAACTTGCCTGAATTTGATGGTACTAACATGGCTCTTCTATTTGCGGATAATATTGTCTTCAAAGATGCTGACATTCCCAGCCTTTCAAATGAACAAGCTTCTACTACTTCCCACATAGTAGAAGAAATTCCCAGTGCCTGTTCAAAGGATGAAGTTAGACCAGCTAACTTTGTGCCATTTAATTCAGGATTTCATCACACTTGTCAGTGTGGAGTGGATGCATTTGAAAACAAAGCTTCTGAGAGTCTTTGTCACCATGAGGTATCTGAAGAGGGTGAAGAACCATATGATGCAAAAGACAGACGTGTTGTCACTAGTATATCAGATACCTCTGGTGTTGAATACCGTTGTGATGAGAACATGCCTGAATTTGAGGGATTCGGCATTGATCTTCCATATGAAGAGGATAATATTGTTTTTAAAGATGCTGACATTCCCAATCTGGCAAAAGAACGAGCTTTTGTCCTTGAACAGCTTCGTCAGTCAAGCATTCTTCTCACCCCAAGGCCTAAATCTTCCATAATGAACAGAATAGATATGATTTCAGATGTTTTTAGCTCTTCACCTCTCGGCATACTTCAAAAAATGGACTTGGATTTCCCCCTAGAGAATAATAATCCGGTCATAGAACAATTTACTTCGACTTCCAGCATTAAGCTGATGGGCATGTTTTGCAATAATGGATCACAGTTGGATGGTCCTGTTTTTGAAAGTTCTCATTCTCTATCCTCTTTAAGTGCTAGGTTTGGTTCAGAGTTGCAGAGTCTTCCTTTAACCCCTCCAGCTATAAAATTCAGCCATGTTAGGCTGTCTGGGAAAAAGAGTTCTAGTTCAGTGAAAGTTAGTTCTAATCCAGAGCTTGTATGCTTCCGTATTGATGAAAATTCCTCCACTACTGAAAAAAATGCAGATGTCGTTCAGGTGGGCTATTCCACTCAACGACCTTCAAGAAATATTGAAGTATCAACAAATAGCAAACAATTGTCTGATGTGACGTCATTGTATCAAAATGGCACATGTTTACTTTCCAATTCCAAGGAATTTTTGGTGAGAGATAGCCTGGTATCTGTAAACTCAGATGCTGCATCCAGCCTTGGATTTGAATATCCAGAGAGAGCGTATAACTTGAAGAACAAAGAGAATCATAGGTACACAGATGCGATTAAAGAACTTGGGAAATCTACCAAAACAGTGAGTAAAAGGTCTGAACGGCTAAGGATATCACGTAGATCCAGTGACAGAATTAGTAAAAACCAAAAAATTTTAAAAGGGTGCAAACAATCCAACATTCTATCCAACATATCTTCATTTATTCCTCAAATTCAGCAGAAGCAGCAACAAGCTCTGCCATTACAGAGTGAGTGATTTTCGTGTTCGGTAGTTTCATACTTTTTCACCATTAAAATCATGTCAATGTCTACTGGTTATATTGTCCTGCCTGGTATAATACTGTTGTTATCCGGGAATTCACGTTGCCATTTCCCATATAAAAATTATTGGAGATAATAAAATCCAGACAGCACAAATGCACATGCTAAATTTGAGGGTAATTTTGGAAGTTTTTATTCTTTATTGCAATCGGGTGTAAGCCAGTCTGTCTTGGCCTGTTGCTTATTAAAACTTTTTTGTTGACAGTAGAGAATTGGAAAATTGGTTCGGTGAATATGATTTATGTAATTTTAGGAGGGAAAAAATAAATATTCCTATTCAATTTCATAGAATACGATTACAAGATAAATAGTGTGGGATGAATCTCACAATAGGGAAATAATATATTCAGCCATAATTCTTTATGATAAAAGAATGAAACATGAATTATGACATACCAATAGTTCTAACTTCTAAGTATAGTACGCTAATAATAGAATATACTAAAAATATAATCTTTCTAAAAATCCAAGATCCCCCTCTCAAGTTGGAGCATAGATATCTATCATGCCCAATTTGCGTACAATTAGCTCAAAATTAGGCCTGAACAATCATTTGGTGAAGATATCCACTATTTGTTGAACAGTAGGGATAAATGACATACAAATAGCTCCACAATGAATTTTTGTTTTATGTTGTGTCTGTCAATCTCCACATGCTTTTTGCGATCATAATGTGCTGGATTTTTTGCAATGCTTATGGCTGCTATATTGTCACAGTATAACTTCATTGCCATGCTTATTGGGATATGTAGCTTTTTAAAAATTCTTTTCAACCATAACTTCTCACATATTCCACTAGCCATAACCCTATATTCTGCCACAACACTACTCCTTGCAACCACATTTTGTTTCTTCCTTTGCCATATAACCAAGTTTTCTTGCACATATGTATAATATCTTGAAGATGATCTTTAACCAATAAATGAGCCTGCCCAAAATGCATCAGTATACGTCTCTATAGTTGTTTGTGTGGTCTTCTGAAAGAGTAAGTCTTTACCTGATGTACCTTTTAAATATTTAAAAATTTTGTTGACCGTCTCTAGGTGTTTCTTGGAGGCTGAATGCATAAATTGGTTTACCAAAATCACCAGGAAAGTAATAACTGGTCGTGTATGTGATAATTATATCAATTTCCTTATTAATTTTTTATATCTAACTATACTCACTTTCTTTTTATCTCTCAATTTTTTATATCTAACTATACTCACTTAAAAAAATAGTGATTACTATTTTTTTGCCCCTTCACATGCATATGAAGGGGTACGGGTGGAGTGATTGGGCTAGCATGTGGAATAGGTGAGTGATGGGTGCGTCAAAATAAAAGGTATAAATGGATTAATAATAACAACAACAATAACAATAATAACAAGATAACAATAACAATAGATAAATATGTTTAAAAAATATAATCTATTTAAGTTGTTATTGATTTATATTATTAACAAAGATTTTTTTTAAATTGACTTTTAATTGTGTAGTTCTATATATAGCTATTTATATGATTTATTTGAATTCTTTTTTTCTTTGTATTTTTAATAAAATGTGCATCTTGACCAACTTTCATGCATCTTCGTCACTCTACTTTTAAGTTTTCTTTGTCGCTTTGATTTCATGTCGAGGGATAAATGTTTTCAAATCTTTTTCGTGTTGCAATCTCTGCAATTTGGGCATCATAAATTGGTATTTTTGTTCTGCCAAATGTATGGATACAGACTAATTTGCATACGGGTGATGTTTGAGCAATCTTGATGGTGATCTACGCATGTAGAGCCGATTTGTGTGACTTTAAATCCGTTGTCTGCCATTATTTGTTGTAAATGATTAAGTCAATTGCATAAATCCTTCGTATGCTCAACATTTTAGACACATTTGGCTTGTGCATTTTGTGAAAAGGTTATTTGTTTGATTAGTTTTTACTATTGATCATTATCGATCTGTCTCAATTTTATTTTGTGTTGTATATGTTCCTTATTCTTAGTGTCTCGTTCGATTGTGTTTGAGTTGTGGAGTTCATATCAATAGTAACAAAAACATTCACCCTAAGCTACCTGATCTTTTTAGATGATGTAATCTATGACTATTGATAAGGATCATTTGATTAGGTTGGGCGGTTGTGTCCTCTAAGTTTACCAGGTGTAACCTAGGACAATAAATTTATGAGATCTTGATTGTGTTTGTTATTATTAATTTCGCCGTACGCACAAATGTATTTGATATTCTTAATTTAAAATCAAAATTAGTGTTATTATAAGCTAAGCACTTAATGCCTAACAACTAACCTTAGTTAAAGTTCTTTCTTATCATCGGGAGGGATAATTAGTTATTGGGGCTGCACCTATGAAAAACTTTGAACCATATCATAGAGCTCTCATAAAATGTGGGCAAAGTCTTTAATTAATGTGCTAACTAAAAATTTAATGTCCTCTAAATTTTATTAGTAACAAGCAAATACTACCTTAGGAGGCCAAGCACTGGTTTTCAGAGCTCACAAAGTGGGAGTGGAGAACGTTGGGATAGATGAAGTAGGAGTAGTTCACCTCTACAAATTTTTTGCCCTCTGTACGCATTCTCTCATTTCAGCTATAGGAGTTTGGAAAAGTAAAAGTAAATTTGCTATGTAGCCAAATTGGTCATCTAACTTTTTTTCAATTCTGCTTTTTTTTTCTTGACGCTTTTGCTGCCTCCTTTTAGCCTGCGTGTCCTTGTCTCTTATATGGGAAATAAAAAGAAGGTTTTTTAAATTTAACTTAAGTGATGTGTCCATTGTTCCTCAATGATCTGCCCATAATGCAACCACTTAGCTATATATAAATCAACATAAAATTGACGATATTTAATTAGGATATAGATGATAATTTTGTCGGTTCATTGCAGTCCAATTTTATTCAGTGTTTGAGCCATCTTTAGAACCGTGCATACTTTGAAATCTTAAATGTTTTATTTTCGTCCTTGCAGAGAAGAAGAAAGACATTAAAGTTAAGGCCCTGGAAGCTGCTGAAGCTGCCAAGCGCCTTGAAGATCAGATGAAACTTGAGCGTGAGAAAAGAAAGGCAGCTGTGAAACTGGAGCGGGAAAAATTGAGGCAAGAAAATACCAAACTACTGAAACTCGAGCAAAAACAAAAAGCTGAACAGGGGACGAAGAAGGAAAACATTGCAGCAAGGAAGAGACATAGAGAGGCAGAAGAGAGAAAAGTGAAAGATAGAAAAAGGCAATGCATTGGAGAAACAAGGACATTACAAAGACAACATAGAGACAAATTGCATTGTGGGAAAGCGGAGAAAGATAATCGACAAAAGACCATAGTATAATAGCTTAGCTATTTATTTGTTATTGTATTTTTACTCCTTATATGATTAACATGCATTATTCCCGTAGGATGAGGAACAGAAAGGGGGGAAACAAAGAAACAATGAAGGCCAAAAGAAGCTGGAAAGTGCAGTAGATGTTATGGAAATTCAAATGGCCGCTGAAATGCAACATTACACTATTGAACTTGTATCTGCTGATACCAGACGGGGTGATGATAAGATTAAAGCTCTAGTGGCCTCTGATGAACGCACATCCTTTGAAAAGGTAAGAGTTTGAAAAATATACCCGGATGACTGTTACTGGTTAATTTATTCATAAATAAAAGCTGTTGTGTTGCATTAGGCATAATTTTATAGTTTTCCTTTACATAGGTGAAGTTAAAATTACTTTCTGATAGCTTTTTTTGCCGAGTAGATTTATTATATAATATGAAATGCAATCAATAATCGGTATCATGCTTATTGTTAAAACTTTTCTTTTGCAAAGGTAACGTTGAAATAATATGAAAAAGCATTGTTGGCTAATTTATTATGTTAGTCTATAGGGCAATCCGCTTTAGTATTAGGCTTAATTTTCATTTATGATGGTCGACATTAGTTTCAATACATTTTATTTAATTTTGCATTAGGTTTGGGTCTCAAGTCTCTAATAGCCATGTCCATTTTTTTTATCTTCATTTTGTTCCTGTTTTCTTGCATGCATTTACCTTGGAAATTTCTGGAGCATTTCTCAGAATTTTTTTTTTTGAAGTCTGAAAAAAATAATTTTGATTTTTAATAATTTTAATTTTTGTCCTTCTATTACAAATTTACTAAGGGAGTTGGCGGTTCAAATTTTTTACAGGAAACAGTAGAAGAAACTGTCTGTGCTGCACAAATTTCTTTTGAATTGCAGTCATATGAGATGTCTCCATACCAAACGTCTGATGAAGAAGACATGGAAGAAGATAGCAGACATAGAAAGTTCATTCCAAAGTGGGCAAGGTAAGCTTAGTTTTGTAATGTTCAACTGATATAAGTATGCATTTTATATTGAATGATCTCTTTTGGTAGCCTATAGCTGTAAAAAGCCCGAATTTTCAATCATCAAAATCTTGTTCACGTTGGTCTACTAGTGACTTCACTGTTTTGTCTACCTGATGCAACTTCCCAGATTCACTCATTCTAGGATTGCTACTATAAGATCACTTTTAACTTCAGTTTCTAAAGAAATTCTAACCATCACACGACAAACCGCCTCTATGTTTGAGTGTTCAGCTTCATCCTATTAAAGGGATTTCACAATCTCCCTCATTTATAACTAACATCCTCTTGTATCCTTACATACAACAAGCAGAAAGGGCTTTAGATGTGGCCTATATATATTTAAATGGTGGTTCCTACCATGTTGTACTTCGTCCAATAAGAGTTTAAGATATGGCTCTTATACTGTAGTTTTTTTTTTTGTATGATTATTTTGATCTTCTAGCTGATGTAATGCTCTAATATCATTTATAGCAGGGCAAATTCTCAATCATTAAAATGTTATTTGTTTTGGCCTAATAATCTCATAGTTTTGCCTACTTGGTGCAACTTACTAGGGGTCACCCATCCAAGGAGCACTAATATACGAGCACACTTAACTTCGCACTAGAGGCACCTCAATATGGAATGTTGAGCTTCATACATTAGGGATTTTATAGTAATCTTTTGTAGAAGTTTTGTGGCCTTTTCAGCAAATTTAGTCCTATTTGTTAGTAAATGTGTGATTTTCATTTCCATGCAAAGTCTCTGCCTATTCATTGTCACCATGATTATGAAGTTTTGCCCTTATTTTTCTTCGTGTTGCACAAGCTGTTGTGACATTTAATAATATCCTTGATTGAAGTTTTTTATCTTCATTTCTTTCATTTAACATTGGCTGATGTGCTGCCTTAGAAGTTATTTTGTTCTTGTCTTCATAATTACTTCCTTGGATATCGAATTGAGCTTATTTTTACTTATTTTCTTATTCTGGAAAAGTAAATATAACATTGTCGAGTATCTGTTAATGTAGAGGAGAGAGTCTGGGTGAAAGCATTGTCAGCAATCAGCAGTTAGATCCGAACGATATCTTTAGCCGCAAACGGTCATTCAGTATTCCTCAAGGTAAAAAAATCCCAATAATTTTTTTTGCATTTCAATTACTGGATATTCGATTGCTGGGTGCAAATCCTCGACACGGGCAGTTGGGGCATTCCGTGTCCAATTCATTTTGAAAGATTGGGGGCATGTTTGAGATCAATTTTATTATTTTTTTAATTTTAAAATTTTTTTGAACTTTTGTTTTCAAATGTTCGTCTTGTGTGTTTTTCTCATCTTTTTGTTTTTGGCCTTCAAAAATAAATTTATTCGTAAAGATTAAAAATTTTTATTTGTATTTTTAAAAATAATTTGATTTATTTTTAACATACAAACATGTTTTGTTTCAATTTGCAACATAAATAAAGCTAAACAAAAACACAAAATTGAAAACAAAAAATAAAAATGATCTCAAACGATTCCCATTTTCTAATTTTTTTTTTAATTCAATTCATGCCATCCAAAGTCTCTTGGACAGCTTACTTATCTCAACTTTACCTCTATAGTTAACCATGAAAACTGCTGAGTATTTGAACCCTTATTTGGTCTTGGTCAAAGACAGACTGAATCCTTTTTTTGCAGTTTTTCCACAATTGGTTGGCGCCAACTATTGAAGTGATCTGTAATCCTTGACTTGAATATTCAAATTGGACATGGACTTATGTTTCTGATAACCATGTATGTCAATCATGACCCAATGCAATTTTTAGCTTGGCTCAAAAGACTTATTTTTGTTTTTTTCCCTTAAAAACTGGGAGTTCTGAGTTTATTTTCCATGCATTGAGCTTTTGCTGTATTAGATTCTCTCAGCACTAGTAATGAAGGTATTTAACCTGCTAGTAGATTGACATGGTTGTTAATTGTTATGTTACAGATAATTACCTAATGGAAGGTTGCATATGTCTTTGTACTCATTCCTGGATTAATTGACTTTCCTTAGTTGGTTAGGAAAAGAATGAAGCTTCTGTATATAATTTTATTTCAATTTTTTATGTTTTTTTAGGACAGCTAAATGTTGAGTCGAATTCAAGCGATTCAGCTTCAATTCCAAATAACTATGAAATAACTTTTGTTGTTCCACTTTATTAACCCCGAAATAACCTCCCTGAAATAACAACGTGAATGTTATTTTGGGGTTATTTTTATTTTTACTATAGTGTTTGTAAAATAGAAGTTGATGAGGTTTTTAAAAAAATGAAATGTGGAAAAGTAGTAAGACCTTCTGATATACCAATAAAAGTATGAAAATATTTAGGAAATTTGAGATTTTTTTAGTTTAATGAATTTTTAATAATAATTTAAAAATTAAAAAAATATACTTAATGAGTTAAGAAAGGTCAATTGGATCTTATTTTAAGAATAAAGAGGATGCACAAGATTACACAAATTATAGATAAATTAAGTTAACGAGCAATACATTAAAGTAATGGGGGAGAGTAATTGAACATAGGTTGTGATTATGATATGAAAATTCTCCAAAATCAAATTGAATTCATGTCCAACAAGTATATAAGAGGTTTGATGGAAAAGTATAAAGAAAGTAAGGATGATCTACATATGATTTTTGTTAATTTAGAAAATGCTTATGATTTTTGCAAGACAATATAATTTTGACTAGATATGCACAATAATATATTATCCTCAAGCAAATGGATTACTTGAAGCATTCAACATAATCCTAATTCAAATCTTAAACAAGTCACTTGATAATAAGAGGTCGTTGCATGAATAGTTGGTGGAAACTTTATGGGCTTGTTAGACCACATATAGAATCCCAACTCATTCCACTACATTCTCCTTAGTTTATGAGTCTGAGGCTGCACTCCCACTTAGAGTGTAATTTCCCTCACTTAGAATTGCTAATATTCTAGAACAAAACATCTGGTAACTATTATAAGAGCTCAAAGAATAGGATGAGCATGTCTGTTAACTCAACAAAAACTCAAACTTTACCAAGTATGGATGGTTCAAGTGCATGATAAATTAGTTTCGCCTAGAACCGTTTATGTGGGGCAATTGGTCTTATTACTCAAAAGGCTATTCTTGGCCCATCAAAGGATATGTAAATTTGAACCAATATGAGAAAATCCATTTTTTGTAGATAAAGTATATCAATAAGGTTCCTATCAATTGTTAAACTGTAAGGGTGAGTGTTCAATACTGCTGATCAATGGGTGTTACCTAAATAAATATTATGTCTAGTGCTGTTTGGGATTATTTCTTTTGATGAAATTTGTTCTATGGGTCCTACTAGAAGTTCAACAATTATTGAATCTTTGAATTTTTAAGGAAAATTTATATTTCAATTATGAATTTAAGAATTGATTTTAACAAAATTGAAGTCAATCAAACTTTAAGATCTCAAAATCTCAACACTTTTTCAACCCAATTAAAAAAAAATTAAAATACAAATTCTTAATTCTATCACTTCACATTTGATGTTCCCTTTTAACATCTTTCATAATAAATTTCTTAACTGATGATTAAATTTTAATTAAAAGTTGAGCTTTAAAATAGGTTTAAATTTTTATTCTTATTGTGTATAAATGTCATCAGGCCAACTTATTTTCCCTTTCAAAAGCAACAACAATCTGACAGTTGATCAAGCTCACATGACAAACTACCTGATAATTAAATTTAACATTGGCTTTGAAGATTTGGATCTATTCTGCAACAACCCACATATAATTATGGCTTAGCCAAATGAGGTACTGAGAAGGATCTGTTGATAGAATTCTCTATAAGGGAGTTAAAAACCATATCCTTAATGAAAGCGAAAAGAAAGAAAGTGTTGCCTCTTTAATTTGCAGCAAATCTATTAAAACACCAGCTAAACCCCAACTCAAATCAATCATTACTAAACCTACTTCAGTTAAACATAAAGGAGAAACAAAAATAGAAATACAAAGAAGATGTACTGCAAAATGACTAGGAAACCAAAATTGCAGAGGTTGAGCATGCACTAGTTGTAGCAGAGTATGTACCCATGGAATCATCTCAAATGATCAGAGATGGATGATTTAAATATATTCCACATTCTCTTCCTATTAAACCACACAAGAGGAGCTAGAGCGACCACTCTATCATACCTTTAAATTAAGTTTGATGATTAATTATTAAGGAGAAGGTAGATGAATAAATGATATTTTGAGCAATTTTAGTGATTAAGAGGAAGATTTGTCAATATATTGGAGGAGCTAGAGCTTTACATTGAAATATTTAGTGAATTGAAGCAATAAAAATTTATTCAGTCTGTGAATGAGTTTTAGGAGAAAGGTTGACAGAGATTGCTTAAGTGATGCACTTAAATAAAACTAAGGAGATAGATGAAGGGTAAGGACAACCACTTTACAATTTGAGTATTGTTATAATAGTGAATGAGACAATGAAGGCCATTTACCTAACATCATTTGTAGTGAAGAAGCTGACAACCTCCCCATACTATTTAAAAGCATGATTAAGAGGCTTTTGTTATGGTATGTTATACATCCTTCATCTACACCCAACGTCTGCATAGTCAAGAACTACGAAGAAGGAGAATGCATCTAACTGCACATTGACCATTGTAATTTTGAATGAACTTTTTGCACTATCTCTTTTCAAAGTGAAAGTGGTATTATTTTTGGTAAGGAGATCAAGACTATTGGTGCTGGAAATTTTTTTGGAGCATCCTCTACTCCTTTGTCAGAGGTTTAGTGCTAGTTATTAATGGAAATGGAGCTGATCTATCGAAGGATTATGTATTTGTATAATTGAATGTTTTATTTACTAGAAGTCTATTATGAACATTCAGTTGGCTTAGAATGTTTTTTTTTCATGAAAATAATATAAAATTTATGTTCTTTACTTAAGGAGCAAAATTTTTAGTAACTAAATGTCACTTGCGAAAGAGATCCATGCACCATCTATATGCATTGATGCATGTAACTATACTACCACTGATGCTGACCTACATAGTGATGAGTCTTCTGGCACATGTCTTGGATCTCCAACAACATCTTATCTAAACACCTCATCACCTTAGTATTCAATGGGTAAGACTGTGGTATCCCATGATGCCAAGAAAAGCTCTCTCTCCTTATATGAATGAACCTTGCATAGAGCCAACAGAAGAAAAGGAAGTCTTGATAATCACCTTCTGCGGTGGAAGTAACTCATCTCCACTCCCTTCAACAACCCCCTCTCTATAACAGTAGATAAAAATCAGTGAGATGTGCCCTAATCTTACAGTGGTCTGGCCACCTACTATGTGAATGATGAACTAGTGGAGCACTACCCCAATATCAATCAACCTACCCATTTGGATACAAAATTTTAGGGCTGCCTTATTCTTAGTGACATATGTGGGAATAGTGGTGGAGAGAAGACAAGCCATAATGAAATAGTGTCAAGTATGGCAAATAGGGTTCAAACAGATCAGGGGAAGTTCACTAGGTCTTTCCCTCATTCCCATAGTGGACTTTCTACTAACTAGTGTCGTTAGTCAGGTAGACAATAATCTTCTGGTATTTAGGAGAAATGAAACACTCAAAATCACAAAGGAGCATTTTTGGGAGGCTACACAAGTTATTAATAGTAGTGGGATCAAATGGAACAGGTCTCCCTTACACGAAGGCTTGCTCGTCCATGGATTCTTTCACATTCAAGTAGAACTCGCGGACAAGCGGAACAATAGTGAGGCAATAAAATAACAGAGACTCCCCTACCCACCTCTATCTATCTTGGTTGTAACGTTCTCGTCGGGCATTTGGAAAATCCATTCCAAACTCATATTTTAGTACTAAAATGCTCTCATACCACTATGATGCGGCGTAGCTTTTGCATTTAGTAAAATCAAAGCTCGATCCCCTTTCATTTAGTTTTAGGTTCCATGAATCAAAAGATAGGCCAACACAAATAAGGTTGTAAAAAATTCTAAATGTGCCGACAAGATATGAAGGCAGAGCTGGAAGAAAAGTTATTTCTGGCAAGAATGTGATGATAATCAGAAATATTCAAGATCTGCAAAAAAAAAAAAAACTTGATGAACAACAAATATAATGATAAGAACTTACTGAAACCTAATAGATCATGCCCGATTTACCCAAATCTTGCAGGATCTAGTGAGAGAAATGCGTCTTCGGCAACCTAAGAGGCTGATGGCTTGCTATGAGGGTTCTTGAAGGGAAGGGAAGAAGGAAATGAGGTGCTATGAATGGATTTGATGGCTTAAATGGCCAGCAGTATGGTCACACTCGGTTATAGCATGGTCATGCCGATGGCAGGCATGGTCAAACCCAAAGTAGGCGTGGTCACGCTGATCCCTTCACATCGATACACAATCTTTTTCATCTCCTTCCCCTCCATGTGGGCCAACTACTCTGTAGAGGGTCTAAACACCAAAAAGTGAAGAAAACATGACATAACAAACACTCAACACAAACACTAACTCAGAAATCATATAAATGCAGAAAATCACTCATATCAAAGAAAATCATAAGATAATATTTGGGTTGCCTCCCAAGATAACAGTCAGTTTAACATCCTCAGTCCGACCTAGCTATATCAATCAACTATATATAGGGTCTCCAAGATTAAAATTTAATTTTAGTAATCTGTGATCACTTATCTTAATTGTAAGTTGTCATAGAGAATCAACTAAAACCTTAAATAGTTCTACTCTCTTAGGCTCTTCCAAAGCATACAATCTTGTTTCACCCTCTAGTTGATATTTTGTAGTAACCTCTCATCTCAAATCAAATAATCATTAATACTCATAAGGGGTAGATTAAGGTTTCCTCCTAATGGGTCTTAGCCTAATGTCTGAGCTTCTCCTAAATGAAGGGAAACATCATCTTTAATAATATTCCTCAAGAATTCATCTATTATTAGTTGCTCTTTGGGTTCAATTCAATAGATTGACTTCTTGCTATCCATGCCATCACCTCTATCCTCAAGCTCTGATCAACTCTAGAGGCTTGAGGAAGTCATGTGATTTAAACAGAATAAATGTTACTGCTTGATCATTTTCTTTTAGAATTACTTACCCCTCCTGGATATCAATAACGGCCCTTCCCATGGCTAGAATAGATATTCCAAAAATTAAGTGCATTTTCTTATCCTCTTTTTGATCCAGTATCATAAAATCAGCATGAAAGGTAAATTTGTCCACAATAACTTATAATTTTCAACAATTCCCTAGAGATGGGTCACAAATTGGTCACCTAGTTGTAGGGTCAGGTTGGTGAGTTTAATTTTTCTCATTCCTAGTTGCTTGAAAATGACCATAAGCATGAGATTAACATTGGTTCCTAAATCATAAAGTGTTTTTTAAAGAAATTTTTTTCTTATGGCATAGGGAATAATAAAGCTACTAGGATATTTTGTAGGCTTTTGAAGTCTTTAAGAGAATAAAGGTGAAAGTATCTCATTTGAGTCAATTTGAATGGTAAAGACAATTGTTCCTAAGCTAGGCTTCATAGAGATGATCTCACATCTATGGCTCTCTCTTTTTTCTTCTTCGAAACTCACTCCAACTAGCTTACACTGTTTCAAATTTTGATCTTTTGGGTTTACCTCAATATTGTTAGAGAGGGCCCCAGAGGGTTTATTGTTCATTGTTCATTGAAGTCTTCAGCTGTTCTAATTGAGTTTCAAGATTCTTGATGGCTATAGCTTAGCTCTATATTTGGTTCCTCATTTGAATGGCTAATTTTTTTATAGGTGACTTTTTTTTGTGGGTAGGCAAAGAATTAGCTTGAAATCCTAGAGGTTATGGCTATCTTTGGGGGTTATTTTCTTAGTTGTTCCAGTTACCTACAGGGTTAGCTTGAAGGTTCTCCCACTGCTGGTTGTTATTGTTCCATGAAACATTTAGGATGGTTTCTCTAGGCTAGGTTGTAAATGTTGGAATAAGGGTTGTTTCTCTAGTTTCCTATGGCATTCACAGCTTCTATAGTGGTTAGGCTAGAATCTACCACCGGTGTGTATATCATTCCTTCACTTGATGGTGATCCTGACACTAAATTTACCCCTAAATTATTCAAATTTCTAAAAATTACTACTACTTGGGATGCTAGGATAGTTAAGATAACAATATCTTGTACCCTAGCTAATTTCTTTGGGTTCTCCCTATCAGAAGGCCACTAAAAAATATTAGTTGACATTTCTTCTATCAGTGTATAAGCTTCATCAAATGATTTAGCCATTAGTGACCCTCTTACAGCAACATCTATGATGGATCTAAGTGAATCTACCCGTTTTTTATAAAGTTTGGATAATTAGCCTATCGAACAGGCCATGGTGTGGACACTTTCTAACTAATTCTTTGTATCTTTCTCAGGCTTCATAGATTGTTTCCCCCTCTATTTGGACAAAAGACATGATGTCATTTCTCAGTTTGATAATTTTTTAGGGTACTTGGCTAAGAATTTCCAGGCTAAGTCATTTAAGGTGGTAATGAATCATGAGACTATGAAATTTAACCGCATCTTGGCTCTATCCTGTAAAGAAAATGGGAAGAGTCGCAGTTGGCTATAATGACTTTGTAGGGGACATCGTTATACTAGGTGGCACACACAGAATGTTTGCTAGATAAAGGTTTGGGTCCTCAGATGGTGTACCGTCAAACTGACTATTTTAGACCATTTGAATTATGACAAATCTCAGTTCAAAAGTGTTGGCTTCAACAGTAGGGTAATTGATACTACAATGGATCTCTTCAACCGATGGGTTGGTGCAATCCCTAAGGATTTTCATGATGGAATCTTGAGGGTTAGCCATTTCTATAGGTTTGTTGGTGGACATTTGTGCTCTCTTAAGACATCTATACATGTGATCAATCTCAGGGTCAAAAGGGGCGAGGTCAGCCTTAGATCCCTTATGTATATAAAAGGATAGACTCAACGGACTTTGTGCAACAACCAATCAAAACAATCTGCACCAGTCAGTCAACAAACACACATACAAAGCACACAATAGATGCAAAATATAATAATTCAACAAATAATTACTTCTGGTTTTTGGCTTTTTTATTTTTTTAACATTTTATTTTTAGCACATGCAAGAAAATACAAGAATAATACAAATACAACAAATATAAATTAATTAGAAAAAATAGAAATTGCTAAACCTAGAAACTCAGAAGTTGAACTATAGTTCTCCTTAACTCAAAAATTTTTTTAACGCATTTCCCCTACAATGATGCCAAAAAATTGACAAGCCAAAAATTTATCACGAAGTAAATCAGTTCCTCGCGCAATATTGCATTTCGATCCCATGAGGAAAGGGAAAAGAACTATTCTGATATGCAAAGCTCAAGTTTACTAAATGATTAATCCTAGTTTAGCATAATCACAAACATAAGATGACTTTCTAAAATCCTAGCAAAAAGAAAAAGAAAATGAGGTTGGAAAACTAGAAATCATCGGTAGAGTAATCTTATTGTTCATCAAGGGATAAGAGGCTTGCGACTATGTGATTTAGGTAATGTGGTGGTTCGTGGTCTTCTTAGACTTTCTTTTATGTGATAGTTATCAATAGGAATAAAAAATCCTCTTTATGTTATGCTTAGGTCAAAAAAAGGCTAGAATCCATGAAGTTAAGGCTTCCTCAATCCTCATGACATACCGTAGATTTGTTTTGATCCCCTTTTTAGGCTTCAAAACCCAAATAGAATATGTCTATTCTTACCCACTTTTTATAGTTAACTACTTTGTTCCTCCACACAACAGGCGAGAATCACATATCACTAAACATGTTAATATTCTAATTGGTCATATCAAGAGTAAATTAAATTCTGTGGTTAACACAACTACTATAAACCTTGGTTCCTCAAGACAATAGTATTGGAAAATAAATCATCTGAGAAAATCACATCTCATGAATCACAGAGTCGTGAAAGAAATTTAGCCACGCAAAATAGAAAAAACATTCCATCAAAATCATTGTTGCATGTAAAATTGAAAGATAAAAAATTACAAAACAATTTGTTTCCACTTCCACGGGAGAAAATCCCTTTCTTATAAAATAAACTCTCAAAACATGTAAGAAAATACAAAAAAAATAGGTAAGGAAAATACTTTGGAACTCAATCCCAGGAGAGGAAGAGAAAACCTGAGGAAGAAGTTCTCCAAAACCCTCACTTTTACTCTCCAATAGTCTTGACATCTCTCCACTTCTTTTAGATTCCCTAAAAGTGCATTTTTATAGCAAAATCTATGAATTTGGCAAGAAAATTTATTTCCAAACTAGATTCCTGCTCCATTGATGTGGTAATGCTGAATTGCGGCGCAGTCATGCCAGACTTCTGGAACAAGCAGCGTGGTCTTGCCTGAGCCTGACGTGGTCTCACCGACCCTCTAAAATGTTGATATGGTCACACCCATTTATTGTGTGGTCACATCGCTAGTGACGATATGGTGGTGTGGTTGTGCCTCTTTCAGATGTGGTCATGCCGCTTGTGGTAACTTTTTTCTTAGTTTTTCCCATCCCAAAATTCTCATATTCATCACATGTAACCTATACAACATCAACAAAAACCTTCCACAAGTGTAAAATCTAAAAATTAATTTTACCTATTTATCATGATTTTATCTATTTGTTTGGTCGGTTTTGGCATGGTTGCTTGTATGGCTTCCTTGATTGGACAAGTGTCTTTGTCGTACTCTTCCCTTCTTGACCTAAGATCAATGCTAACATATTTTTTATGTATAAGAACTAAAAATTACTTTCAGTGCTGTCAAAATTATGTTATTTTCTTAGAAATAAAAAAATAAAATATTGAAAATTATAGTAAATAAATATGATTTAAAAATACAAAAATAACAAAAAGATAAAATTGATAAAAAATAAGCACCATTTGGGAACTGGTTTTATTTTATTGTTGGGTCATCAACACATCTTTATCAAGCACAAATCTTGATGTACTTTTTTATAAATAATTTTTTAAATTCAAATGCAAAATCATATGGGCCTCGATTTTGGCAAACTTAGATTCAAAATGACCATCTCAAAAAGACAACCCCAATGATACCAAATTTGGTTCAATCCAGGTCCAATTGAATGGTCAAATAAACTTTTAAATTTGACATATTCATAGTCATATTGAATATCTAGATGAGAAGAATCCAATGAGCCTAAGATTGCTAATTTTTAGGTCATTTTGGTGCTCAAATCATTAAAGAATCATCTATGATCAAGGAAATCAATAGTGATTTTCTGATTAAGTGGTTAAGAAAGTTATGCATTAAAAGACCAAAATGTCTCTTTCAAAGGACTATAAATAGACCCCCTCTCTTCACTTGAGAGGGATGAAGAGAAGAAGTTGAATTTGAGAGTCTGTTCGGGAGAGAAGAACCACTGAGTAACCATCAGCCTTCACAAGCGCTAACCACCTCGCGTCGGCCACCATCTGTTGGCCACTACCGACCGACCATTGACAGTTAGCCACCGTCGACCATCGCTCATTGGGCACCATCGACCACTGTCCATCAACTACCGTCGATCGCTACCGATCCCCACCTCCTGTCTTTGCCGACTGTTGGCAACTGACAACCACTGTTTTCAATTATTATAGTCAAAATACATATGTTGTATCTATCACTTGTATTTTATTTGTGTTGTTTAAAAATAAGCATAATTTCTAGTGTAAGATTGTAAATGCATTCTCCTTAACAAGAGAGAAGGGTGTATCCTTGACTTATAATCACATAGTGGATTACTTTAATTGGGTTAGACCATATAATTTATTCTCGTCAAGGATTTTTTTCACATATAAAATCTTAGTGTTTTCCCTTCTTAACTACATTTGTGATGGATCTTTGCATAACACTAAGATGTCAAAATATTAACTTTACCGTTGTGAATTTTCAGTCATGCAACACTTTTTTTTTATTTCTATTTTACATTTTTAATTTGAATTAAAACAAAATTAATTGTGTTAACTGTTTTTAAAGACACTCAAAATATCCTTCAGATTTTTTTTGTGCCTTTTTAAAAAAGGTAATTTGTTTCTAAAATTTAAAATAAAAGCATGTTAAAATTACATTAATCAATTTAGTTTTCAAAAACAAAAGCAAAGAATAAAATTGACAAAAAAAAAAAGCCTTAGGTTATTTATTTACCTTTTAAACTCCTGTATATGGTGATGACTTCAGTTAAAAATCAAAGAAATAAAAAAAATATTGATAATAAAAGAAATTTTGGAGAGGATGGCATTAAAATTAGGAAAATAAGAAAATTTGACATATGGCCTAATAGGCTCAAACGTCGCTCGAACATTTTATTAATACCCTTATTAAGCAACAAATAAAAAAATATTTTTATTTAATGCAAATAAAACTATAGTGTTTAAGAGAACTTCTCATATATCATATAACCTCTTTAAATAGCACAAGCTTTTTAATAGCTATACATCAACATATATCATATAGCCTCTCAAACTTCTGATCATAAGTTTTAGATTTATATTTTTCCAATTAAAAAAAATAAAAAAAGAGTTCAAATTATCTACCATCAATTTTGTATGGTCAGAGGAGCTCTACCAATCTCGAAGTATGGCCTGCCCCTAAGAGAAAATAATCATTCTCATATCTACATATGAAGAGTGAAAGTATTCATTATATTATACATGTTTGCCGATTTGTGTCTCTTTAAATAGCACAATATAGTATAATTTGGCTAATTTTTTGTACTTGCAAAATATAGCAATATTGGATAAAATTTCATTTCAAACTCCATACCATCATCATCAATCCATCTTTAATACCATGGATGCATAATGATAGGTTGTTTGACATACATCATATAGTCTCTCAAGCTTCTGAACATTGTTATATTTTCCAATTTAAAAAATACCAAGGAGTTCAAATTCTCTTCCATCAATTTTTTATGGTCAGAGGAGCTCTACAATCTCGAAGGGCTGGCACCGGAGTCTCATGGGTTCCCAAACATTGTTTTCCCTCTACACCAATGGCCTTCAGCAACTCTTCAAAACCCGGAGTTCTTAACTCCTCGATACATGCCAAACTCGGCACATTAATTGCTCTTTTTGGTGTCAAATAAGGTTCTTTGTCCACCTGATTTTCAAAAGAAAACAAAAAATAGTGAGAAACAAATCCTTCAATAGCAAAGTAAAAGACAAAAGTTTGATTAGGCTACCCCAAAATATTTACCATGTAGTCTTTCTCCAAACAACTCTCTACATTTTCTGCGATCTTCATCGTTCTGTCATGATGAACAATTTGTAGTTCTCTCAACTCCGCCAAACATGGAACAATTAAGGAATCAATGCTTTCACTTGTTTTATGGTCAAGCTTCAATGAACCTACATGTAGAGCATGTTAATAATAACCAACCTATCATTGAAAGCTACAATTCAAGAATAAAGGAACTTACTATCAATAGATGATTGAAAACCCTTGCATTCAATATCAAGATTTTCTAGAGCAGCAGTCATGGAAGCAGACGATTCAGAGTGTATCACATCATTTGCTTCTATTCCACTCCTGCAAAAATTTAGAAGCTTGATAATAATAATAATAATAAAAGTGAATTTTTTTCGAACACATTTTTTCTTGGATGTGTGTTAAGATGGAATACTTGAGGAGGAATTCCATTGATGTTTTATTGTTCTGTCCAATAGTTAGCAAAGAACTGTGTGCAACCTCCCACTGCTGCAAACCTGACATTGCTATTGATTTGCTGCATGTTCAAGTAAAATTTTAGAATTTAGCCAAGTGGTTATATAATTCTTAAGGAATTATGGTGAAATCACACCAACCAATTCTGGAGGACTTCTTCTATGGTAATTTTTTCCGTCTCGGCTGTGCTCGTATCTACACGATATTTTTTTTCGGTTTCTTCCATATAGATGGTCCACTGTTCCTTCATGTGGTGAGTAAAATCTTGTGTTGAAGAAACTTCTGTCTGTAAGGCACTAGTTCTTTCAACATCCATCGATTGGATAGCAAAAATTGCTTCTTGAACCTATATGAGCAATCGATCAAAAAAATTTGTAAGTTATAAATTCAGTACTTTCAACATTCTACATGCGAAAACATATTGCTTAATAATAATCTGTGCCTTACAAAGAGTAAACATTCAAGGCGAAGGATAAATAATAAAAACATCGATAATGCATTTGTGGCCAACTAGTTGTTTGAATCTATGGCAAATAATTAAGACCAACATAAAACTGGATTGCAAACAGATCTAAAAGAACAATTGAGAATTTCTATACAGTTATGTGCTTAAAATTAGTAGAATTAAACATCAAGTACATGATACTGAATTGTGAAAAGTTAAAAATTTTGGATCTATCATACCAAATAAATTGGTCTTAATTATTTTCCATAGATGCAACCTACTAGCCCGCAAATGCATTATCGATGTTTTTATTATTTATCTTTCTCCAGGAACATTTAGGTGCTAAAATTTAGTTGAATTAAATATTGAGTACATGATACTGAAGTGTGATAAATAAAAAAACTTTAGATCTATTATTAAAAAGAATTTTGTCATTGATGAAGTGCACAACAATTACAAAGCGAAAAGAGAATGCCATATAAAGACTACAAAACTATTCTATAAAATGTTGTTTGAGTAGCAATACGACATGGATTTATTATAGGAAGGAAATAGCCATTTTGAGGGCTATGAAAGATATTATAGGATAAGCTTATGGGAAAACTGAGGAAGAAGTGAAGTATAGTTTTATTGAAAAACTACATAAATAACAAATTAAAATAAGAAGGCATGGACAAACATAATAGGTGGTTGAAGATACTCTATTAAATAGGCTGACAATAATTAACATGGTATATGCTTCACAATGAAAAATGGTGAATGAAAGTAAGTTATGAAAAAGGATTTACTAAAATACAAACGTCATCCTAAATAACAACAACAATCAAACATGAATCTGGGAATCTTCAATAAATAATCATAAATAGATGGGATAAGACTAATATAATAACTTAGATGATATTGATATGATCACTGTCGACTTTTGCAATAATGATCAGCTGGAATAAATAAAAATTTCAAGTAATTGTTATGAAATACGAGTTCACTATTAATGGCTTCACATATTGAGTAGAATGTGACTTATTTTCCAAACACTATTTTGTATAGATTAGTGAGCATATTCTAAGTTTGTATCAAATATTTATTAATTTGTCTGAAAATATCATGCAATTTCTTGTGTGTGTATGAGAGAGAGAGAGAGCGAGAGCCAGAGAGCAACGTACAACTTTAGCAAAACACTGAGCTGAAAAACCTAAGTAATGAGTCTGGCTTTACACACTTTACAAGTTCCTGCTAAATGTTTTTTGTGATGGCATGTTTATTTGAAAGTATGGCTTTACACACTTTAGTCGGACTTTGTTTGCTTCATCATTCTCTTGAATTAATTATGATTTTATTAATGCTCTATTCAAATGTTATTATTATTACTATATCTATTACTTTGGATAAGTTGAATCATCACATATATATATATTTGGAGAAGCCCAAAGGCAATTTTATTCATTATCAAAAAGAGTTACAAAATTAGATTCAAGGGTCCCACCAAAAGAATAGATACTAAACACACACCAAGGGTCTCTTCATCTGTTATATATATATATATATATATATATATATATATATATATATATATATATATATATATATATATATATATATAATTTAAACCCAAAATAGCATGTCATCTTAGATAAGTTGCGTCATCAAACGTTAAGATTTTGAAAAATGTCATTATAATAGGGATAATTTTTTGGAGTTTATACCAATAGTAATGTTTGTTTTGATGGAAAAAATGACATTTGGGGTCATTCAGTTGAGTGTTTTTTGGATATCACCTGTTATTAAGCTATTAATATTGATTTCGTGTTATGGTATTTAAAGTTGTTCGTGTTTAATGGATTGTAACTGCTGCATTATGAGGCTCTATTCAAACATATATGGAGAAATAACAAGTTTGCCAACTTCACGATGATAGGTCTGAAGCAAAAATCAAGCCAATTTATCTTTCCAATTGATGTAAATAGGAGCTCGATTACCAGTTTTTTCTTTCTTGCATTTGAACTTGCTATCATTTCTTCAATCTTCATGAGAAATTGCTTTTCCTCATTAGCTGCACATTCCTGCGGGCATGATTTAAAATTTAACAAAATGTCAGCAACACATATTATCTTCTGTTATGTAAGAGAAAACCGAAGAGATCCACCTCGAATTTCTTTTCAAGCTCATATAATTGTATGCTTCGAATATTTCCTGATTCCTTCACAATCTTGCTAACTTTAGCTGCATGAACTTCTAAATCATTGAAGAAACTAGTAATTGACTTTGAGATAGATCTGGTAGCTTCCACAGTTCTCAGATGACCCTATTGATAAGAAGTCTAAAGAAAGTTACAAACCAGAAGGAAGAGAAAAATGGTAGTTATCAGCAATGGCTACCGACCGACCTCATGTTGCTGCATTGTGAAAGAGACTAATTTGTATTCCATCATAGATATGCCACTTTTAAGCTCATTAAGCAACTGATTTCCCTCTTGGGATATATTTTTGAGACACTGTCATGTGGAGAGGGAAGTCAGAACCAATTTTTGACAAAAGTTTATGAAAATAGATAGGATTACTTACATCTTCCAGCCCAGAATAATGCATTGATATTTGCGAGTTGAGTTTTCCAAAAGTTGACTCTGATTTTTCCTTAAGTTCACCTACAACTCCATCCATGCTTCTTATACCATTATTATACACATCTTTCAACCTTTCTAGCCACTCATGGAGTTCTTTCGTGGTCTAAATAGTTATATTAGAAAAGAAATTGTACATAAAATTTGCAAATTCATGAAAGCAGAGCAAACTCATTGGGCATCATCTGTTTAACAAACCTTAGTCTTAGCAGAAACAAATGACCGCACTTCCTCTTCCACTTGTTTGAGAAAGTTCCCTTGTTGTGTCAAAGATGAAGAGACAGTGCTGTGCAAAAGACCCAGCTGCTCATTCAGATGGGAAATAAATCTTTGCAGCATAATTTTGTTTCCATCTTCAATCTTGTTTTTCCTTTCTGAAGAACAATCCACGGATATGAGCATATCAGAGAAGAAGAAAACAGGACCTTACTACTACTTATATTTTTACAAACAAACTTAATGAGAAGTACCACCAACCGATTCTAGAAAACAGTCCAGAAATATCTGTTACTGCACTCTCAAGTTCAGATCGAAGCTCAAGAGCATTTTCAAGAAGCACCTTTTCTGAGAAACGAGAGAAGATTCATGCCATACTTTTCAATATCAATATTGTGCCAAAATTCATACAACTACTTTTTTAGGTACTCCAAAGATATATTTGCCTACCAGACTTTAAAATTTTAGAAATGAGATAATCTTTTTCTTTAATAGCTAGATTTGCTTGTTTATAGCGTTGCTCTAGATCAGCGAAGGAGTGTTCCTTTTCATTTAGTTGTCTCTACATAAAAATAAATTTAGAAAAAAAAACCATAAAAGGGTTAGTCTTTTTGCAATTTTGAGTTAATGTCCACAAAAATTATGGACTTGGACGAGTTGTTCCATGCCTGAGTTTTTTCCAGCTTATCACTGAGATCTGCATGCTGCAACTTTTGAGATTTGCAAATATCTTGTAGCCTAGCGAATTCCTGTTTTCAACCAAGTCCTTTGACTCAGAATTTGGAAATGATTAACGGCTAGAAATTTAAAATTACTGAATTGATACCTTATCTTTTAATTCCAGTTCTGCTTTCAAACATTCCAATTTCTCTGACATTGCCTGCAATGCAGAAAAATTTATCATCCATCTTAGCAGTAATAATCATACCTCATTTAAATTATATAAATGCTATACCAAATCATCAAAAGTTATTCAGACAACAGAATTAACCTTTTTTAAAGCTTCATCTTGCATGAAGCAGTCTTTTGGAATGTATATGCCATTTTTTTCTCTTGCAGCATATAATTCTGTAAAATTATAATATAAAATAAACAAGCCCATCCAGTTTGCAACCATTACAAACAAAAAATGAGAAGCAGTTCCTGTATTGTATATGGTCATGTTACATAAAAGTACAGATTTTGCTCTTTTTCAAATATTCATAACTCTCCTAAAAAATTTAAAATCATTGAATTTTTGCAGTAAAGTTTAATGAGAAATGGGGGGTTGAGGGGAGAAACCTTGTTTAAGGCGGTCAATCTCAGAGTACAAATCCTTGATCAGTGTAGATTTCATCATCTTTTGATTGACCTGGATTAAAAAAGGAAATTATAAGCACTAAATCTTATTAACTCTATGGAATTAACTTTAAATCTACCTCTGGCTTGTTCTTTATGTTTTTGGCACGATGTGCATAATCCAAAGTATTCAATGTTTCTTCCAAGCAATGAATGGAAGGCGATATAGTTGCAACAATGCAAGTCTTTGTTTTTCCTCCCAACGAATCTCTCAGAAGCCTTGTTAATTTGCTATCTCTGAAGAAAAAGAAAATTTTGAGCACATAACATAACAAACTCTAAAAAACATGAAGTTTAGAAAAGAAGGTATAATAACCTATACGGAACATGGCCTGAGTGGTCAACAAGAGCATTAATAACCCGACCAAGTGTAAGCAAGCTTTTGTTAATTTCCCCAGCTTCCCTTGCTCTATTCTGCAATATGGAATCCATAACCAGTGAAATTAGCAAATAATTCTGTTAGAACTGTGCTTTTCTCAGTTAAAATAGCTGATGAATTACTCACATCTCTAGCACCAGACCTCAAAATGTTTTCAGAACCTGCTAGATCAACAAGATTAAGTTTCCCACATTTGATCATCTCCTCACCCTCTGGAGTACACTCTTTCATATGAATTGTTATTGAAAAAATTGAATGTGACCGGCTACTTTGCTTGTTGAGCAATGTTTCTGCAGTACGCCTCTTTGAAGAACCTTTTTCTAGTATTCTATAGATTTCACCAGCAGTTGTAACTATCTCCTCTTCCAGGCCCCTCACTAAAACTCCTTTCTTTCCATCTTCCATTAGAGCAATTGGCTTCTTGGACTTGTCCTCTAACAGCCTGAGTTCTTCGGGAGCCAAAAGATCTGTGATTTCCTCATTATACAGCTCAAGAAATGTAACTTTCATACTGTATTCTGCATTCTGAGCCTCAAGCTTATCAAAGATTTGTCGAACAGACCTCGGGATGATACCAGCATCATTTGGAAATTCTCCATTCTTTATATATATTGTTATTAACAAAACATCATACGGTTATTAATTATAATGAAAAATAACTAATACAAGCATAAAGGTAAATTTAACCTTTGCGTTGACTGCTCCTCCTTCCATAGTGTAAGTTTTTCCAGTACCAGTCTGACCGTATGCAAATATCGTACAGTTATAACCCTCAAGAACTTCTCTCACAATAGGGGAGATTGCTTGCTCAAACAAATCATTTTGCAGGGATGATGGACCAAAGACCTATAAGATTAAACTAAAAGTTTACAACACTGGAAAAAAATTAATTTTTTTTAAAAAAAAAACTTAAGTACTGGATATCTAACCTTGTCAAAGGTAAAGGTCTTATCAATCTGCTTGTTAGCTATGTTCTGAACAGCAGAAACTTCTCTCCGCTGCTCGTTGCAGGATACCACCACCGGCGTATTGAATCTCGTCTCATCCTCACTCAAAGGTCTAAAACAGTTCAAAATACTAAATTTCATGAAAAAGACGACATTTTTGGGGATTTGAAGTCCTTACCGGCATCGGACGATGACTTGAATGTTGACCCCCTTCTCTTCGTCATGCTTGCTGCTAGAATTACTGCTGCTATCATTCGATCCTTTGCTAGACCTATGGTTGGATCGAGGAGTCAGCGATGGTGAAATTGTTACAAACGCTCCTTTCCTCTGAGAACTATCCATCACAAAAGTACTGGGAGAAGGCTAGACAAACATATGGAGAATTCGGAATCTGCCTGCGATGATCTAAACCACGAAGCCAATAAACAAAGAGAGTTTTTTAGTTTCTTGAACACTAGCCCAGTGATTGATTGGGTGTCAATCTTCCGGAGACAACTCAAGAACACAAAAATTAACCAGAAGAATGAGGTACAAAATCCTTCTGAGGTTTTAGTAAACGTTGAAAAAATGAGAAATGCCAAGTAACTGAAGAAAGAATGATGAAAATAAAAGGAAACTGAGAGATCTATGATCGAGTGGGGAGAGAAGACGAATCAATCCAATACTGGCGAAGCCTTCGAAGTGAAAGGACGCGAAAAAGTTGCCTTTTTTTGCTCTTGTTTCGAATGCAATTGGAATTTATTGGCGAATTTACGTTTTTTGCGAAGATAACAAAAGGGTGATTAATTTGTGCGGATGTGAGATGAGAGAGTAAGTATATGGGAAAAGGCGAGAGGGAATCACTAGCCGTTACGAGTGGGATTTGAACATTGAAGGCAGTCCGGCACACCTATTATATTCAAAATTTAGATTATTTTTTTATATTGAGGAAGTTCATTTAAATATGTCAAATTTAGATTTGTCCGTGAACTACATCTAAGGACTAAGAAAGTAAGAAGAGATATAGAGAGGCGTGTGAACGGTAAAAAGTCATATTAATAATATATTATTCATAAAATGATCTTTTTATTTATGCAATAAATGATATAATATGATGATGTTATATTCTTGCTTGTGTTTTAAAAAGGGTATGTAGACGATATTCTTGGTATTTTATTTGTATGAGCTGATCTTTTGATCTGCTCTGTTGGTCCGCCAACTAAGCTTAATTGAATTTGGATCAACAAAATCAATTAGGTCGACTGAGATCCCCTCGATAAGATGAGATTAGCTCGGTTAGCTGAATTTGTTCGATGTGAGTGGGTCAGTTGCTATGGTTTGGTAGTCAATCCTTAAACCCTGATGAGGGATGTCTCTGGGTGGTTCAAGATGCTAAAGATTCAAATCTTTCTAGGATTAACACTCCTATGATAATCGACTTGGATGCCCTTTTGCCTCATTTTGTCTGAATAGCTGTTATTGTATCCTCTTATCGTCTTCGGACTATCTCACGGTTTGATCGGATAGGGCCTTACTGGCTTTTTGCTCGGGCATCCTCACTCGATCGAACAAGTGGGCCACATGATCTTCTATTGGCAGGCTCTCCGTCATTGTACTCTTTTTTTCTTGAAAAATAGATTTCCTCAGGATCAATACCGACACATTTTTTATGTACATAATTTAGTTCTCTTATTCTTTTACTTCTTGAAAGTGACATTATGATAAAAGTTAGAAAATTTAACGAAAAAAGTAGATCACATTTATTATTAATAAAAAATTTAATAATTGAACTCCATTTATTTCTTTGTTTTTACCTTTATAAATAAGGTGTGACAGACTCTTTACCTCTACAGCCCTTCTCGTTTAAATCTATCAGCTTTTGACCATTATAATGGATAATGTGTTGAATCTCCTGGGGGATAACCCCAACAATGATCTATTTTGTGTTGTCTTCAAGAGGTCGAATGAGCGGTATCGCCCGGAAGGTGAAAAGAATTGTTAAAAAGAATAAAAATGTTACGTTGATGGATCAAGCTGCGGTCTTCTGATTCGTTCTTAAGCACTAAGTAGAGGAGTTTTTTTGGCGACCGACCAGGCTATCAATTTGATCCATCACCTCAACTTCTATTATAGCACAAGGCACGTTGATTGAATGGGTTGTGCAAGAAACTGCTAGTGCTCTGCCATTACATGGTGAGGGCACTGCATCGATAATAGTGTCTGCGTTGGATCGACTCCTCAATATGAGGAGTCTTGGTCTTATTTGTTTGATTTGCATTTCTTATGAAGTGCCTTCCCTTTGCATTGTCCCTTGGTGCAACTGACCTGGCTCTAATAGACTCAAATGATAACTCTCTCTCTCAAATGTGGATGAGAATTCGATCGCAGTGTCAGCAGCAGCTGCATAGGCACCAGTTGAGGGTGGTCGATTCTCAAGCAATGATGGTGTGATTGATTGCCTCGTCAATCCTCTCGAAATCCATTGGAAAGCAACTAATGGATGTTGGATGTCTCCCAAATTGTTGGTATTCCGTTTGGACAAGATTGAGAATTTTTTCACTTGGTCGGCCATAATCCATCAAGACAAGGAGATACACATTACTTGTTAGTGTGGAGAAAGTGAAGAGAATGGAGGAGATTACTACTCGTCACTAGGAGCTGTTGAACATCCAAGGGAGATCCCTCATAATCCACACTAAGCCGAGATAGATCGTATAAATCAATTTAAGTTTGGGTGAGAAATTTTGCTTAAAAGACTCCTTCGACTAGAGTATACATCGGTTGAACGAACCCTTGAAAATATCTCTCCTCTGGCTACTTCTCAAGCTCTTCATGTAATTTTTAATGATTATTTTTTGAATTAAATATATTTTTCTATCTCGTTTATTGTGTTGATATGATCCTTCTTTCGACGCATTTTTCATATTAATGTAGAATTCTCTTTTTACCCCTATGTGACGATTCCTCTTCTTTTATTCACCTATGTATAAGAGTGAGGGGTTTGATGACGTTATGCTTTTATTATTTCTTTTTCTCCTTGCTTCTTTTCATCTTTTAATTTTTTTCACTTTACGTTATGATTGATGGCTCTGAAGTATTCTCCAAAGGCCTTTAAAACAATCGTATGGAATGGTCGGTCAGGCATAACTCTAGATAATGTGAATTGGTTGAAAGGGACATGTCTTTAGTCACTTATGAATTGGGTCACTGGCAAGAACGACCGAGCGACCACTCTATGATGCATATTTTTTATGAATTATAAATGTTTTTCAATACCACAACTCACAAGGAAGCTACACTCAAAAATATGTAAACTAATCATAATAAAATTAACTTTAGTATAATAAGTTTTATCCTTTAAAATATTTAAAGGTGTCACTCCTAGTGAATTAAGGTGCACTTTCAGTTTCAAATCGTCACTAGGTTGCAAACGCAAGTGTATGTATTGCTCAAGTAATAAAGAGCTCTAATAGAGTCTTAAGTATTGATTCTACATGGAGATAAAAATTTGTTAGGAAAAACAAGCAAAAGCATAGTATTTAAACTATAGAAAACTTAAGTAAGAAAACAAGTCAAAATTTGTTTAATGCCACTAAAGAAACTAAGTTTACTACACAAATATCTAAACTTCAAAGCTAAATTTACTAAAACTAAACTAGGTTTTGTGACAAAGAGTTCAGATTTAAGAAAACAACCTTCCTCTTATAATGAGATTATAGTAAGTGAATTATCAAATTGAAGAAAATTGTATTGTGTCAAATATGAGCAATTATATTCTTTATCATTTTTACAAGCGATAAAGAACATTGGTTAATCTAGTGTTTAGTCTCTAAATCCGCGGTTAGGCTAGGAATATATTGGCTCTCACTCCAGAGTTCCCACATTTCCCTCGACGGAGGAGTAACATCTCGCTTTAGTTTCCAAATGTCTGGATCAAATTGAGGATTTTAGCCAGTCACCCTAAAACCTTCAATTTTACGCTCATCAATGAAAATTTCCCTACTTATTTGCACTCAACCCTATAGACTACATTCTCATCCATGAAATCAAATGTGATTCTTTCTTTATTGCGGAAAGCATGACCCTCTCGGATCGTATGCTTTACAACAAATTTTAACAATTGAATTGGTCAGATCAAAATTAAATATAATTTCGAAGTTTGAATCATCACAAATATGTAATTAAAATTTTGCACAACAATCTTGATTCTTCACATGACCAATTTATCTTTGTAGGGAGAAGAACAAAGAAATCTACTCAGAATTCAGGAGAAAGATACATAGATTTTATATATAAGAACAAGTTTACAAAACAAGAAAGAAAAGTAAAACAACTTAACTCGATCTCTTCTTAAGTAAATCCCTTGAAGTTCCTTTGAATCTCTTCCTCTCTTTACAGTAACACTCAAATCTCTTTTAGAAGTGTAAGGAAGAAAAAATCTCTAACTTTTTCTCTCCTTTTACAACTCTTAGAGACATTTGGTTCACTCTCCCACACTTTGCTACTCATGCCCCACACACTCTGACACACAACACACACACAATTCTAACATAAAAAACACTCTTTTATAATGTAGGAATGAATTTCCTAAGAGTTTTTATAGGAATCTCTTCAAAATTTGTCCAAATTCAATGCATTTGTGAAAATAAACGTCTTTGACACGTAGGCACCATCTTCTTTGGATTCTGGCGCCAGTTTAATTTTTTGAAAGCCCCACTTTTGACACCAAATTTCGTACTTTTTACATCCTTTAAGCTCCAAATGCTTAGACTTAGTATACCTGTAATAAAACATGAAAATATCTTTCTTTAAATTGCAATATCACCAAATATAAGCCTTAAATATATATGAAAAATTGAATATTTTTTACTGTATCAAAGTCCCTCAAACTTAATTGTTACTTGTTCTTAAGTAACTCTTTTACTACACAAAAAGTATGACTTAAGGTTATGAGCATCACTTAAAAACTTTTATAGTTTTTGTTCTATAGAGACAATAGTAAGACTTTAGAAATTTTTTGATAACTTAAGTTAAAACTAAAAATATAAGAATATAGAGTACTTAAGTTTAAGAGTTTTGGTTTCCTATTCATTTCAAGAATAATTTGTCATACTAAAGATGCTTAGAAGAACTATTTAAGAAATAACTTTATTAGTAAATATGTTAATACTTTAATATAAGTTTAGAGATGTATTTAAGCTTCTTTCCTTAAGTTGATTGAAGTGAAGCCAATTGTTGATTAGACATCTCCTTAAGCTTCTCCTCACATATATTTTTCTTTTTGCTTTTCATTTTCTCTTTTTTTTTATTTTTCTTTCTTTTTTTCTTTTAGAATCATTTTCAATCCTCATTTTTTATTTTATTTTTTATATGAGGATAACTACATTTAACTAGTCTTTAATGATTTTGATCTTCACTATCTTCTTCTTAAAGTGAGAAACTTCATACATGTCTTACTTATAAATGCATATTTGCTTTGAATTTTTTTTTTCATAAAGTCTCAATCATTTCTATTTATATAACTCTAAGAATCTCTTAATATTTCAAAAATACAATTTCCTTTACTTTAAATAGTATACACATAACCTTATAATCTTATACTAACTATCTTACCTTTTAGAACTAAACTTCATTATTAAAGATTTTTACTTAAGTCTACAATCATATTTATAAAATAAAAAAAATATAGTTATCTTTAAGTTGACCTCTAATACCAAAAGTTATGTTAAAAATAAATTTAAAAAGATAATTTATTAAGGACAAATAAAGTTAAGTTTCTTTTAAGAAATTTTTNTCTAGATAATGTGAATTGGTTGAAAGGGACATGTCTTTAGTCACTTATGAATTGGGTCACTGGCAAGAACGACCGAGCGACCACTCTATGATGCAGATTTTTTATGAATTATAAATTTTTTTCAATACCGCAACTCAAAAGGTAGCTACACTCAAAAATATGCAAATTAATCACAATAAAATTTACTTTAGTATAATAAGTTTTCTCCTTTAAAATATCTAAAGGCGCCACTCCTAGTGAATTAAGATGTACTTTCAATTTCAAATCGTCACTAGGTTGCAAACACAAGTATATGTATCGCTCAAGTAATAAAGAGTTCTAATAGAGTCTTAAGTATTGATTCCACATGGAGATAAAAATTTGTTAGGAAAAACACACAAAAGCATAGTATCTAAACTATAGAAAACTTAAGTAAGAAAATAGGTCAAATTTTGTTTAATGCCACTAAAGAAACTAAGTTTGCTACACAAATATCTAAACTTCAAAACTAAATTTATTAAAACTAAACTAGGTTTGTGACAAAGAGTTCAGATTTAAGAAAACATCATTCCTCTTATAACGAGATTATAGTCAGTGAATTATCAACTTGAAGAAAATTGTATTGTGCCAAATAGGAGCAATTATATTCTTTACCATTTTTACAAGAGATAAAGAACATTGGTTAATTTAGTGTTTAATCCCTAAATCTGCGGTTAGGCAAGGAAGATACTGACTCTCACTCCAAAGTTCCTACATTTCCCTCGCCGGAGGAGTAACATCTCGCTTTAGTTTCCAAATGCCTAGACCAAATTGAGGATCTTAGTCTGTCACCCTAAAACCTTCAATTTTACGCTCATCAATGAATATTTCACTACTTATTTGCACTCAATCCCATATACTACATTCTCATCCATGAAATTAAATGTGATTTTTACTTTACTACATTCTCATCCATGAAATCAAATACATTACTTTATTGTGTGAAATCAAATGTGATCAAATGTGATCGTATGCTTTACAAAAAAATTTAACAATTCAATTGGTCAGATTGAAAAGTAAATGAAATTTGAAGTTTGAATCATCACAAATATGAAATTAAAATTTTGCACAACAATCTTGATTCTTCACATGACCAATTTGTATTTGTAGGGAGAAGAACAAAGAAATCTACTCAGAATTCAGGAGAAAGATACATAGATTTTATATATAAGAAAAAGTTTATAAAACAAGAAATAAAAGTAAAACAACTTAACTCGATCTCTTCCCAAGTAAATCCCTTGAAGTTCCTTTAAATCCCTTCCTCTCTTTACAATAACACTCAAATATCTCTTAGAAATGTAAGGAAGAAAAAATCTCTAACTTTTTCTCTCCTCTTACAACTCTTAGAGATACTTGTCACACTCTCCCACACTTTGCTACTCATGCCCTACACACTCTGACACACAACACACACACAATTCTAACATAAAAACACTCTTTTATAATGTAGGAACAAATTTCCTAAGAGCATTTATAGGCATCTCTTCAAAATCCATCCAAATTCAATGCACTTGTGAAAATAAACGTCTTTGGCACGTAGGTGCCGTCTTCTTTGGATTCTGGCGCTTAGGCGCCAGTTTAATTTTTTTAAAGTGCCACTTTTGATACAAAATTTCGTACATTTTACATCCTTTAAGCTCCAAATGCCTAGACTTAGTATACCTGTAATAAAACATGAAAATATCTTTTTTTAAATTGCAATATCACCAAATATAAGCCTTAAATATATATGAAAAGTTGAATATTTTTTGTTGTATCAAAATCCCCCAAACTTAATTGTTACTTTTCCTTAAGTAACTCTTTTACTACATAAAAAGTATGACTTAAGGTTGTGAGCATCACTTAAAAATTTCTATAGTTTTTGTTCTATAGAGACAATAGTAATACTTTAGAAAATTTTTTGATAACTTAAGTTAAAACTAAAAACATAAGAATATGGAGTACTTAAGTCTAAGAGTTTTGATTTCCTATTCATTTTCAAGAATAATTGTAATTTATCATACTAAAGTTGCTTAGAAGAACTATATGAAAAATAACTTCATTAGTAAATATATAAGTTTAGAGATGTATGTAAGCTTTTTTCCTTAAGTTGATTCAAGTGAAATCAACTGTTAATTAGGCATCTCCTTAAGCTTCTCCTCACATATATTTTTCTTTTTGCTTTTCATTTTCACTTTTTTTATTTTTCTTTCTTTTTTTATTTTAGAATCATTTTCAATCCTCCTTTTTTTATTTTCTTTTTTATATGAGGATAACTACATTTAGATAGTCTTTAATGATTTTGATCTTCACTATCATCTTCTTAAAGTGAGAAACTTCATACATGTCTTACTTATAAATGCATATTTGCTTTGAAATTTTTTTTTCATAAAGTCTCAATCATTTCTTTTTATATAACTTTAAGACTCTCTTAATATATCAAAAATACAATTTCCTTTACTTTAAATAGTATACACATAACCTTATACTCTTATACTAAATATCTTACCTTTTAGAACTAAACTTCATTATTAAAGATTTTTACTTAAGTCTACCATCATATTTATAAAATAAAAAGATATAGTTATCTTTAAGTTGACCTCTAATACCAAAAGTTATGTTAAAAATAAATTTAAAAGTATAGTTTATTAAGGACAAATAAAGTTAAGTTTCTTTTAAGAAATTTTTCTCCCCCCCCCCCCCCCAAACTTAAATTTTTAATAGATAAAGCATTTAATAAAAAAATAAAGGTAGAAAAAAAAACATTAAATGCATTTAAATAAAATTAACCTATAGAGGGCTTTGAACTTGAAACTTTGCATATACTAATTTAAAAACAATAGGACATTAAGTATTATGTAAAACATGACATTTCAAAAAGATTTGCTAAGTAGAGAAGAGTTCTAAACATAAGCAACAAATTGCAAAAACAAACAATATTAAAATAAAAACAAACAATCTACATCTAAACATAAGAAGTTCAACACCTGTTTACAATACATATCTTTTCAGAAATAAAGTTCGCTAACTAACAACCATATGTAAATAAAATTAAACCACAGAAAAAAGCATGAAAGTAAAATACTCATCATCTTCATCTTGTTCTTCAAATTCTACTTCTGGTTCGTACGGTGTAAAGCGGGGGCAAGTAGGAAATTCTACATTATGATCGCCCCTCAAATACTTTGTCATAGCCTCATTATAAGCAATCTCATAATCCACTTTCCTTTGCATATATTCATCGTTATGATAATTCCTAGCCTCCATAGTTCTCGTTTCATTTTTGAGAGTCAATATATCACCCTGCTAAATAAGTAACTGCTCCATAACATTCTCTAAAGAAGTATTGTGAGATGTAGAAGGTCTTGAAGCTAAAGTAGAAAGGTATATATCTGCCTTTACCCCTAGCTTTCTGTCCAGCATGCAACTCATATGTATGAACACTGAGCTTATTAATAGGTTTAAGAGATTGTATCAACTCTTCAGATCTATCATCACTCTTGATTGATTACATAAAGTAAAAATTAAAGCTGGGTATCCTAAACCTCTAGTAGTCCCACCTCTAGAAGAAGTATGGGCATTCCAATAAATAAGAGCACTAATATTTATTTTCTTCATTTATTGAATGTAAAAATTTAAAGTAGCTCTCTCCATAGTGACTTCGCTCAGATGGTATGTTGGAAGGAGTCAAGCAGAAATAAAATAATGTCAAGCTTTAGATTGAGCATTTAACATAGAAGTAAAGAAGTTTACATTATGATCATTATTCATTTTCCAAACTCCTCTTCATCAGTCAGATAAGCAATAACTTTGTCCAGTGCAGAATCAGATGTATCAAATGTAGTGTATTCACACTGAAACTCGTCTTTGAACCCATATAGTCATTTATCCTTTCAGGGGTAAATTCAACATTCTTACCTTGAACAAATACTTGATCATTCGTAGCTTGCAGTAGGTTTACATAGAATTCCCAAACAATCGAGACAACTGTCATAGCAGTGAAATAGCATAATTTTTCTTAGTTTCTCGACACAATCAATCCTTCAATAGGACCGCTTGGATTGTAAAATGCTCATTTCTGAATAAGTTTCCTTGTCGTGAGTTGAGTATTTTAATGATGTTGGGCCTTGATGTTTACAAATTTTCTCATTTCACAAGCCTCCTTTCCCTTCATCTTCCTCATATTAGGAGCCATATGAGTTCTCAAAATTCAAAATATTTCCACATAAATTCGCTATAAAGATAAATTAAACTCCGAAAATCAAAATCATTGCTAAGAAACTTCACACCATGGATTCATCACCAAATTTCTCTAAATCTCTAATTTTCGATTTTTACATAATGTAGGAGAAATCCATGGTGAAAATCAAGAATTTCTAGGTTAAAGTGAAACTCTTACCAAAAGAAGATAAAATCCAAGAATTTCTAGCCCCAACATCACCTCAAATCCGAGTAATTAGAAGTGCTAATTTGTTATTCACCCATATCAGCAAGGCAGAAGCCGACCCAAAGCAGAAAAATGGCAGGCACTGTTCATTTTCGCAGATTTAATGATTCAACCAATTTGGAACCTAAGCGCCGGTTTTGGCGCGTAGGCGCCAACACTCAAAATTTTATTTATTTTTATTTTTTTTTGTAAAAAGTGTTGTGCACAAACCATGCCATCTTCTAATTAGTTTAAATTCTCTTTAATTTTCATAATTAAGTAATTCACTAACATCAAATTTTCACAAACAACAAAGAATTTCACATTTATATATATATTCAAATAGTTACAAACAAGTATTTTGAAATGACAACATAAACTCAGTGTCGAAATCACACCAACAACATCTAACGCTGAAAACTAAACAATCAAATACTAAAAGTAAACACAATAAGTCTGGTATTGAAAACAAAGGAAATCCAACATAACTAAACACACACAAACTCTTATAAACCAGAATTCCAAACTTCAAAGTCACTAAACATCTTCATCTTCAGTACTATTATCGTCTTTAAGATCTCCCACGGATTGGTGATGCACAAATAAGGTATAGAGATGATGGTGGGGAAACTCATCAGTCGAGTCTTCTTTGACCCAAACATTTTTTTTGTACTTTTACATCGTAGCCTCTTCCATAAGTCCAGTGTGATCAAATTGCTCTTTAATTCTCCAATCCAGATGGTCGAACTGATCGAAAATACTACTAATCCCATTCAGAATATTAGTCATCTCATTCTCCAACTTCTTAATCTTCTTCAAAATAACAAATGAACTCTCCAAAAGTCTGGGTCGTATAGGTGATGAATTTTGAGATGATTGATCTATAACAACATTTATGTCATTCACTTCTCCATTTCTAAGAAATCACAGTTTAATATTGGTTCCATGAGCTTCCAAGGAAGAAGTGTTTTTTCGCAATTTTCATATGGAATTTATAGTTAGAATACTAGAAAGGTATCTACTAATGAGGTCGTCTTGTAATGCAAGGAAAAATAATTACTCTGATACTACTTATAAAAAAATTAGAGATTTTAAAGGAAGTATTAGGTCTTCCACTTCATTTATATTATGTATTCACATCAGCAAATATTCACATCAAATAAGCTGCAAAGCACAAGGTAACATAGAAGTAGAATAATATATGTTAGATACCTTGAACAAATTATCAGATGATATCAAACTAATACATTGAAAAACTCACTTCAACTGACAAAGTCTATGAAGAGGAAAAGACTATTGAGAATGATAATGTACGGGCAAAATACCCAGCCAAAATGCGACCAAAAGGTGTTACTAATGCAAGATTGAAATCTCACTGAGAGAAAAAAATTGAGTAGTTTTTATATTAGTTATTTTTACATCTTTTGTGAAATTTTTTTGTTGTTGATTCGATGGCATTATAACAGAAAATAAAGTTAAACAAACAATAGTTAAAGAAAATGCAGAGGCATCGACATCAATCCCTTTCTCTACTATGCCCAAATGTTTCACGACATCTAATGCAACTCCTCTCTCAGCTATGCCTTAATGTTTTACCGAGGTCCCATTACAAGAATTTTAATTTTTAGTCCAAAGTTTTACTATTGTGTGCTAATGGTATATCCACATTAACATGAATTCAGATCATCTTCAAGCACAAATAATCCATCCATTAGCTACACCGAGATGATGATGAACATAATTACGCAAAGGAAT
The DNA here is from genome assembly GCA_003013225.1 of Phalaenopsis aphrodite. NCBI lineage: Eukaryota > Viridiplantae > Streptophyta > Magnoliopsida > Asparagales > Orchidaceae > Phalaenopsis > Phalaenopsis aphrodite. Next base: position 1,296,758 of record NEWO01000186.1, on the reverse strand, counting down.
ATTTAGTTGTAATTAAGTATAACATACTAGATGAAAAAAGGACAATAATCATATGATTTTATAAAGGAATTTTTAAATGTATTAAAGAATAAGAATATGGTTGTTTGGATGAATTTGATTGTATATAGAATTAAAACATGAGTATCTTTAAAAATATTTCTTGTATCTATTGTACTCTGAGTATGCATCAATTTTTTGAACTATTTTTTATCAATACAACCGATACAAAATGGTTGTATAGAACCACATGATTAATATTAGGATACCTACAATGTAGCACAGTACAACCGTGTGAAACATGATTGTACTGAGTTACCTCAATGCCTTGTAAGAATTGATGCATAACTATCGCTAAGAAATTTTGCTCAGTACAACCATGTTGTATCGGTTATATTGAGCTACCAAACCACCTTTACAAAATTTGGTATATCTTGGGTACAGTTGATACAACATAGTCGAGCCGAAGAAATCACACGTAAATTTGGTCTTACATACAAAAGTTTCATTATAAAATTTATCTTAAGACAATCATGTTGTATCGGTTGTACTAAATCACATATCCCTTTAATGAATTTACATCATTTATTTACCTTCCTATAAACCAATGGTAAATAGTAGCACTAACATAAATAGTGGGATTAATAACAAGAGATTCAAATTTTTTCAGTACAACCGTGTTATATCGATTGTACTAAGCAATTTAACTGTCTTTATAAAATTTGGTATAACTTCAGTACAGCCGATACAACACAGTTTTATTGAAAAGATCACGTGTAAATTTGGTGTTTCCTACAAAAGTATCATTAGAAAATTTATCTCAGTACAAAAATGTTGCATCGGTTGTACTGAGTTATATATTCCTTTAATGAATTTTATCTCAATAAAACCATTATGAAATTTATAGAATAAAAGAATGATAGTACACAAATTTATAATATAGATGAATGATATTACATATCAAGCTATTTGATTGTCTCACAATATATCTTGTAAACAAAACATAATAAGAAAATGAAAGATCCAAATTCACAATATAAATGAATGACATTACATATGAAGTTATTTGATTGTATCACAGTATATCATGTAAACAAAATTAGCATTGTATATGGGCATTTTTTTAGCCCGGTCCTTTTGGTCTCTCAATCTTTTATATGGTTTGGAAACAATGACCTTTATATATTTACAAACATACATCCCACAATCATTGTTGTTATCCTGGTGTACGATGTCTTCAACCGCATCATAGGACATCTATGACGGGAGAGTCGAAAGCATCACTATCATCTTTATTCAGAAGTCCGGTCTGTCAAGTTAAACAAGATTAGAAAATTTAATTTTTTTAATTTGAGAATTCTAAGTAAATCATAATTACAGACTTACTTTTTGCGACGTCATTGCAAATTGCACCAAATTAGACAATGAATCAAAATATAGCCATTTTTTTAGCCAAAATGCCAACCAATAATGATCAATGTTGTTTTTCCACAATGGGGGGAATAACATATTTATAATTTGCCATTGCAACCTTAATTATGTGTTGAAGAAATGCTTTACCTTCTTTCTCATAGTTTTCTAACTTATCATAAAACTGTAAAAAAATAAGATCCAAATAAATTAGAATTTTTTTATTGAAATAGACAAATCTTTACAACTAAAATGTGAATTTGATAAATGCATACTGGAAACGAAAATAAATAGCTCATACAGACGAGGAAGAATTTTACTATCCTCGCTCAATATTATTACAAATGCATCTGCATGAGCGTCGCTCAAATATTGGTTTTTGAGCTTTCATATATATCCTTCATGCTCAAAAAGACATTGCTCTTAAAAAAATGATATCATCTCATGTAAGAGATCGATATTTTTTTTTTCAGAATCACTAAGCTAATAAATATAAATTTAAAAATATGAGTAAAACATATTATCATTACAGAACGACAAACCATTGAGAACTTCTATCATTTATGTCAACCATTGTGGTGGAATTAGATCTCTGACAAGGAATTGGACATGCAATTTAGTAGGTCTTGTATTATTAACATTTTGAATTTTTGACACTTTTCAAAAATAAGAAAACATCAACTTATGCTACATAAAACATCAACATCTAATTCTCATAAAATAAGCCTTATTAGGATCTTCATCAGGATAGACCACTAAATTTTTCTTGGCTTGTTTTTCGATAGCACATTGCATTGCTTCTCTCTTCTTCTGTTTCTCTTCAATAGCATGTTGCAATAATTTTTTCTTCTTGGGTTTTTCTTTAATCGCCTATTCTGTCTACAAGTTAATACAAAATTTATTTAGAGTGAAGTTCACAATAATTGGATATTTTATAGTGAAGTACTTATTACCTTCTTCTTTCCTTATTCCACGTCCACTTTCTACCCTAACTTTTCTGATCTTTTTGTTCTTGGATTATGTCACAATAATGAAGCAAATAATAGAAAAAAATGAAGACAATTAGAGGATTTTAAGTAAAGTATTAGTGTATGTAGATTAGACCTTATTAATATTCTGCACATTAGCTGCAGCTCCTTGTCTCCTAACTTTTTTATTCTTTTTCTTTTATGTAGTGGAGGCTCTATGAATGGAGAGCTCACCACTAAATGGCTTCAATCTTCTCTATTCTTTAAAATGCTTTCAATGGTTTTATGTTCCCCATGCTTTGTTCCAGTCTCCTTCTACTCCACTAGAGATTGAGTTAGCTTAGAGGGGGGAATGATTTCTCCCTTATTCTTCTCCTCCACTTGATGTTTGTTTGGATTTGGGGGGAATTATTTATCCCTGATTCTTCTCCTCCAATTGATGTTGGGTTGGCTTGGATAGGGGAATGAATTCTCCCTTATTCTTCTCCTCCAATTGATGTTGAGTTGGCTCAGTTGGGGGAATAACTTCTCTCTTTTTCTTCTCCTACAATTGATTTTAAGTTGGCTCAATTGGGGGAATGACTTCTCCCTTATTCTCTTCTTCTTCCCCAATCTTAGTTTGGGAGTGAGTGTTTATTCATATGTTTAATTCCTCATTTATTGGATTTAAATTGATAGGAGGTGTGCTTATTGTTGTATTTACATGTTGAGGATAATGGTCATGGTGTCTTCTCCAATTATTTGGTCTTCAAAAGACTTTATTCGTGCCTCCATGAAACTTATTCTTGTGATCTCGCTGCTCAAAGAAATCTCAATCTTCCTGAGCTTTTTATTTATTGAGTCTTTGAAAGCTATAAGCCTTTTGCTCAATAGACATAAGCAATTTATAATTTTACGCGCCTATGATTGGCTTCATTTGTGGTCATTGGTGTACATCTAAAAGTGGAATTTGCTGATCTTTTTAGGAGGGAGAATAGGTGTCAATTGGCGAGTGATGTACATTTGAAATGTCAGATAACAATACAGACTCTTCCATGGGTATATTCCTAACATAATCTTAAATATGCAAGAAAATAGAAAAATTTTATTTATGTACTCTATATCCATTTTTATAAAGATGGAAATTACATACTTTATTACAATATTTTTTACTTGATTATTTGGTAGCTTTGAAATAAAAAAGCACAACAGATCTTATTTCTCATTGCCACTGACTTCGACCACCACATTATATGAGGTCTTGACTGTGGCATTGTAGGGAAAAAAATATTTGTATGCTAAGAAAGCTATACTTACAATATAATAGAATATAATACATTAGCATGAAAGCAATGAGGATCATGTTGACAAACATGATATACTAAAAATTCTTACCATCAAAAGAGTGACATAGTCACTCATATAACCACAAAGCTTCTTAAGGTTTGACTTCTCAATTAGACCATCAAATTGGTCTACCAAAAACCTCCATAGCCACTGACCAGTTATACTACATAAATTCATGTATATTTCTATTAAAAAAAAAGATAACTACGTACCTTATAGTTAGTACAACATCATTGTATCGGTTGTACTGAGGGACAGTACAACCGATACAACATGAGTGTGCATGGGAAATAACCAGGCAATCAAAGGAAAAAGTAAAAATAAAAAATAAAAATTCATTCTATCCATATACCATTTTTTTATTTTTATTCAGATTTTAAACAAAACTCGACATTGCTGCATTACTTCAGTACAACCGTGTTATATCGATTGTACTGAGTTACCTCAGTACAAGCAATACGACTTGGTTGTACAAGACAATTCTTGATATAATTTGCTGTCAAACATGAGAAAATGTCAATTTTAATAATGGACCGGTTTCCATATTCGCAACAAAAATGACATCAATAAAGCTAAAAATTGGATCGAGAAAAACTCGCAAAACAGAAAAACTACGGAAAAAAACTTCTAAGTACAAGACTATGTTGACGCTGATATGTCGACTAAGGGTTTACTCTTGAGAAGCTGAAGTCGTGCTTGACTTCAGCTAGTCTTCTGACATGAAGATCGGGGCTTTGAGTTGCAGAGGTTGATGATATCATGTTTGAAGAAAAGGGTAACGCAGCTAGTAGACGATGCAGCTAGTGTACCCTTCTTCAAGTGGGAGATTGTTGTGAATATGGAAACCGGTCCACCGTTCAAATTGACATTTTCTCATGTTTGGCAGCAAATTGGGTTTGATACTCGAAATTAATTGCTCTTAATTCCTTCTATGATTTGTTCCAGGTGAGAAAATGAAATAATTAATGGGTTTCATTATTTATTTGATTAATTCCTTAATGGGTCTAATGATATGATGGAATTAATAAATATGCATGCTAGCTCCCATTGTAATCTCCCTAGGGATTTGGTTTCTCAAGCATCTCTCTTCGACATTGATAGCTTTCCAGGTTCTTCTTCTAGTGTGCTTCAGTTTGAATTTCTCAGATAGAGAGAGAAGGATAGGAGAGAGAAGAGAGACAAAGAGATTATTTTTTTCTTGTAATTATCGAGGTGATCGACAGTTGTAATTTCTCAAGCTAATAAAATCCTCTATAGCTCCGTGGACGTACGCAATTTGCTGAACCACATAAATCTGTGTTTCCGTTATATTTTTTGTTTTATGAGTTTTTTCTCGATTCAGTTTTTAGCTTTATTGTCGTCGTTTTTCATAACAACTGGTATCATAGCTCAGGTTCGGATCTGAGAGAAAGCGATGATTGGAGATAATGTGATGACATCGTGGATCGAGAAGTTTAATGACACAGATTTTGGTTACTAGAGGATGCAAATAAAGGAAGACTACCTCTATAAGAAGAAACTTTATCTTCCGTTACTGGAAAAACGACTGGAAAAGTTGGATTCCCTGCTAAGGAATCAGACTTGGGAGCTGACAGAACTTCCATCAGAGAAGAAGACATTGCACAACAAGTGTGTGTACCGGGTGAAGATTGCACTTGATGGCAGTAAGAGGTACAATGCTAGACTTGTTAAAAAGGGCTTTCAGCAGAGGCAAGATTTTGCCCATGCAGTGGGAGTTGTAAGCAAAAACACGAGTAACCCGGGAAAAAACTTCTAAGTATAAGACTATGTTTACGCTGATATGTCGATTAAGGGTTTTACTCTTGAGAAGTTGAAGTTGTGACACTATGTCGTATCAATTGTACTGATTTAGCTAAGTACAACAATTATAAGTATGAAAAATATCAAAAATTAAAAATTCATTATATCTATATATTTTTATTTTTATTCATATTTTAAACAAAAATCAACATTCTTATTTTACTTCAATACAACCGTGTTGTATCGGTCATACTGAATTCCCTCAATATAACCAATACAACAGATTGTACAATTGAAAAATCAATCATTTTTTTTTCAAAATCTTAACCAATATTTATATTGTTGAATCTCTTCAATACAACTGGGTTGCATCGGTTCTACTGAGATAAATCAATAAAACCAATACAACATCGTTGTGTTTTAGGAGCATGCACCAAAAGAAAAAAAATATCAGTTAGGAAAAAAAAATAAAAAAGAAAAGACAATGATTATCTCATATTTAAAAGCATATCATCAGATGTACTTACCAAAAAAGAAAATTATTGAATCACACACAGCTGTCGTATGTTGAATTTTGATTCCAACAAGATTCCTAGTTTTTTCTTCGTCGTTATGCTGGAAGACAAGCTGACATGTGAAGTCATAGAATGAGAAAATATCGACAAACAAAAATAAAGAAACTAAACAGGAAAATAGACAAAAGGTCGATGTCTAGCCTTAATACAACAGAAGAATCTAGGGGGTAGAAAATATCGAACGACAAATCGTAGAACAAACCCTAGAAAGCTTGATGCCCATCTCAGAATAAGAAATGTAGAATGAATCCCAATCGCCAAAATTCTTGATCTTTGTATTTGTTGTATTTGCTTTTTTCAAACTGGACGCCTGGCCAGTGGCCACACATTACACGTGTTTCTTTTCTCTCATTTTAGAGATTAAAATAAATTGTATAGAATAAAATAATGATATGAAATAAAAAAGCAAACGGCACGTTTGAATTGAATTCCGCACGCAATTATAGTGTTTAAAACTGTAGCTTTATATCTTATGTCATAATATTCCAGATAACTTCAAATTTACATAAATTTAGTATTTAGGAGGAATTAAGGCTCCTGTGATGCCTCCGTCCCTTGGTCCTTTCTCGTTGCAGAGGGATGGAAGAAAAAGTCGCCGAGTACAATGAGGTGAAGAATGTGAGTTTTGAATATCTCTGCCTTCCCAGCTAGCTCTAATTAATGGCGACTGTATCGCAGGATAGGATCGGAGCAGAAACAGGCACTTTGGGCTCGAATTTGGGGAGGGTGAATCGATTGCGTTTGAGGTTGCGGCGAAGGGCGGGCATCACGGGGGTGATGTCAGTGAGAATAATGTCCAGACCGAGGGAAGTAAGGTCCATTCCGACGAGACCGCAACCTGTGCCCAGCTCTATGGCGCGCTTGTCGGAAAAGGAGAGAAAGGGGCGTAGGGATTGATGTCAGCAGAACAGAGAGGTAGTAGCCAGCGTTCGATGAACTTAGCTAGGGCATGGGAACATAGAAGGAGGCGTTATCTTGCTCGAAGGAAAGAGTGATGCCACCGATGATCAGCTAGACGACCGGCGAGTCTGTGAGCTTCATTCCTCCGGCGAACAAATTTTGCAGGAGAGGGGGAGGTTAGACGGCTAAACCCTAATTTTACAATTTGGGAGCCGTAATAAGTAAAATAAACCTTTTTTAATATATAAGCTGCAATATCTATTGATACAAAAGAGGAATTATTGCGTAATGATGCATGCGGTGTCCGATCCTGACCGTAGATCACGGTGATCTACGGTCAGGATTATTTTCGTTTTTAAAAATAAAAAATAAAAAATTTCAGGTAGGGCCCACCGAAATACATCATGACCGTAAATCAGGTGATTTACGGTCCGGATCGGACACCGCAGGCAAGCTGCGTGCGGTGTCCGATCCGTATGGAATAATTTTTCGATACAAAAGGTGCATTTTATTTTATATAGTAGTAGGAGTCGGTTTTCTTTTCTAAAATATTAAATTATGTCCCCCACAACTCTTGTTTTTGGACTTCAATGAAATCACGTCATGTGAAGTGATAGAAAAAAAAATTTATTTTGGCATAAGAAAATATTCTTCCAGTGTTATTCCATGTAATTCAGGTGTTATTTTTTCTTTTCCCCGTCTCTCAAAATTTTAATAAATCAATTTTTTTTTTATAAAAAAATTGCCAAACAATCCTCTGTTTCGCTTCCGCTAAAGCCTCCAATTTCCTGTGCGCGGGAAAGAACGTCTCCGCTCCAACTTCTCCTGAAACCATTTTTCCGTCACACACTACCTGTGAGCAGTCCGCACGCCGTCGAATCTCACCGGTCATCGGCGTCGAAGACCCGCATCAAAGCTGCCTGAGCCGAATCGCAACTCCCATCTTTCTTCTCTTTCCGCTGTGCTCCTACCAGAAAACATTGAGGAAGGTAAAAATCATATTTTTCCTCATGCTGTCGAAGCACACCTGCCATCGGCATCGAAGCCCGGCAAAGAAGCTACTTGACCCGAATCGCAACTCCTATCTTTCTTCTCTTTACGATCTGCTCCTACCAGATGACATTGAGGAAGGTAAAAATCGTCTTTGTCCGCACACCGTCGAAGCACAGCTACCATCGATGTCGAAGTCCCGCATCGAAGCTACCTGAGCCTTCCATCTTTCTTCTCTTTCCGATCGGCTCCTCCCAGAAGGCATTGATGAAGGTAAAAATCGACATTTTGCTTTTCTAACTCCCGTAAATCTGCCTTTCCTTGGGATTTACTAAAACCTGGGTTTAAGCTTTGAGAAAAAAGGGAGGAAATTTGGATTTGAGAACCCGTAGGAATTAGAAATGAATTTTTTTTTTGTGGTTTGACATGATTTAACTTAAATCCTGTAAATATATTGCTCTCTTTTATCAGAATTTAGTGCTTGAAAATGCGGGGCTTATTTTAAAAGGATACGTACCTGAGATTCTCTGTTTCGGGCATTTTACCTGCACTCGATGTTCAGAGTTCGCTCCTCTTTCTACCTATACTTTGAATTAATGATTTCATTGTAAAGATGTTCTTATGTCAGCTGAATTATATGTAAAATATCAAAACTACCCTTTCAATGTGTTTCCTTTTCTGCCCTGTCCCGGCTTTTAAATAAGCAGGCTTACTTTCTTATAGATATAACAGATAAAATTCTTTTTACTTAGCTATCTTCAGACTTGTTCACCGTTCCGCTCTTCTTCTTCTTCTTTATCTCGTCTATTTGATTCCTTTCTTGAATGCAGCAGAACTCCCCCACCCAGATTTAGCTCTGATGGAAATGTGGTTCAAATGAAAAATAAAATTTATTTTCTGTGGCAATTAAATGACATGAACCTTGCTGTCGCCATCTTTTCCACCATCTCCCCTTACATTATTCCCTATATTCTCCACATCACCGCCACAGCCGAAATCTGGCAAACATTAACCAACAGATTTCAAGCTACAAACAGATCACGAGTCATTCAACTTAAGAATGAACTCCATAATATCACCATGGGCACCAACACCATGACCCAATATGTCATGATAATAAAAAAATTGGTGGATAACATAGCCACGACAGGTTCTAAGGTTAACACAACTTATAATTCTCTACACCCTAAATGGTCTACCCACCCAGTCACAAAGATTCAAGACAGCCCTCTGCACCTCACTAACTCCAATTTCATTTGAGGAATTTTGTTCTTGATTACACAGAAAAGAGTGTAACATTGCAAACAAATCTACCAAGATTACTCAACATAAAACCCTCTTTTCATTCAAAAATAAAGGAGGTATTCATGGCTTAAGAAATTCCAGCAAAAACTCTTTCACCAACAAGAAATATACTACAAGCAATTCATTTAAAAATAAACCAAATGCTACCAGTCAAATATGAAACAAAAAGGGTCACTCTGCCTACCAATGTTGGCACAGAGCCAATCTTCAGTACAAGCCCTCGATTACCTTTCAAGCCACAGTTCTCAACACTCTATTGCAACAACAACAACAAGAATAGACTAGACTCAGGCGCAACAACACATTTAATGCCACACCTCAATAATCTTCAGTACAAACCCTCCATCACCTCTCAAGCCACAGTTCTCAACACTCAATTGCAACAACAACAACAAGAATGGACTAGACCTAGGCGCAACAATACATTTAATGCCACACCTCAATAATCTTCAACAAACAAGGCCTTATCAAGGTGCAGACCAAGTTCTGGTTGAAAATGGACAATAAACAAACATCACGCATGTCGGTAAGGATATTCTTCCCACCCCCAATAGTAAGTTAACTCCCCTCTTTTTTGTGCACCTAAGTTATCTCACAATCTCATATCTATGAACAAACTCATTAAAGATAACAATTATCAAGTTATCTTCAATGCCAACATGTTTAAAATTTATTATATGAAAACAAAGAAAGTACTTCTAACTGGAGCAATTGAACAAGGTTTATACCCCATTACTGCTCTTACTACTACAAAAAGCTCAAACACATGGCATCATTGCTTAGGACACCCGCACTATAATGTTCTCTCCATAATTGCTCGCTCTCACCCTCAACTGAACATTCCTCTACTCAGATTTAGTTGTCCTGAATGTCACATAACAAAAGCCTTAAGGTAACTTTCTCATGTAATAAAGCTACTTATAAGCTTTTAGAAATGATACATTCTGATGCTTGAGGACTCTTCTCCCATCCTTCTCTCGAAGAATATCAATATTATGCTACATTTCTCGACTCTTATTCTCTCTTTTGTTGGTGCATTTTGCTAAAATACAAATCTAAAACAACTTCAGCTTTTATATCTCTACACATACTAAAAAATCATTTCCATAGGAACTGATGGCGGTGGTAAGTACTTGTCACATAAACTCAAACAATAGTTACAAAATAATGGAATTATGAATTAGTTTAGTTGCCTCTACACTCCGAAACAGAAAAATATTGTTGAACAAAAACATCGGCATAAAATTTGTAAAATACCGCTCATCTCTCTATCAAATTTTGGATTGATGCCTTGCAAATTGCTAATTATCTCATAAATCTTCTTCCTTCTACCAAAGCTCGACTTGTTGCACAAGGTTTCTCACAACAATAAAGGATCGACTGTAATGAAACTTTCAACCCAGTTGCTAAACTTCTAACCATCCATATGATTATTGTTTTAGTTGCTTCAAAGAATGGGAAATTCAACAACTAGATATCTCCAATGCTTTTTTACATGGATAACTTGAAAATCTTGTATTCTTTAAACAACATCTGGTTTTATTGATAAAAATTATCCCTACTATGTTTGCAAACTACAAAAAGCTTTATATTTCTTTAAACAAGCGCCCAGATGGTGGTATTCCACTTTCTGCACCTTCCTTTATCCTAAAAAATTTAAAATAATCAAATTTGATCCATCTTTACTCATCTACAATCATAATAATGTTTTTATGTATCTTATAGTATATGTTGATGACATTTTGATTACTAACAATTCGCAAAACGCTATCAGTAGCCTCATTTATTTTTTAGCTTACAGTTCAACATTAAACTAGGACATATCTCAAAATTTTTGGGACTACACATGCAACATGGTTACAATGGGTACTTCTTACACCAAACACCATATTTACTTGAACTTCTAAAAAAAACCAACATGCATCAATCAAATCCTGTACTCACACCCATTTCCAAACACTTTTATTAACTCACTGACCACCCATCCACACCAATGCACGTATATCAACAAATAATTGGATCTTTACAATATTTAACTGTCACAAGACCCGACATAACCTACACTATCACTTACTTGAGTCAACACATGCATATTCCAACCATGCTACACTACCAAAACCTAAAACACCTTCTCAGGTATCTCAAAGGCACCTTTAACTACGGTTTAGCGATAATATCTGGCTCATTCTTCTTATGTGCCTACGCAGAGGCTGACTTGGCCAGCGACAATAAAGACAGGAAATCTACCTCAGGCTATTGTATATATCTCAGACCAAATATTATTTCTTGGTCTGCAAAAAAAAAAAAAAAAACAATCTATCATCGTACGACCCTCCATCGAAGCAGAGTATCGAGCCCTAGCCACCACAACCATCTAAATCTTATGGCTTTGACGGCTTGTTCAGGAACTCATTGATCAATCGATATCATCCACCAAACTATACAACAACAACACTTTCGCAATTGCTATATCACATTAACTAGTATTTCATGCTTGCACTAAGCTCATCGAAGTCGGTTATCACTTCATCCGCGACCATATCAAGCTTAATCATATACATCTACAACACATCCTCAGTGAAGATCAGTATGTTGACATCCTCACAAAGCCCTTGTCGATAAAGCACCATCAAAATCTCACAAGCTGAAGCTCAAGCAAATTGATCATCAGTTTGAAGGGGAGTAAAATGATACATACCTGAGATTCTCTGCTTAAAGAATTTTACCTACACTCAATGCTCAGAGCTAGCTCCTCTTTCTTCTATCACTGCCTCTGCCTCTGCTGCGTCCCGATTAGAAATAGGAATTTCATGCTAAATATATTTTTTTTATCAGCTGAGTTATATGTAAAATATAAAAAATACCCTTTCATGTATTTACTTCTTTGTCATGCCCAGCTTATAAATAAGCGGGCTTACTATGTAATAGATATAACAGAAATAAAATTCTTTTTACTTAGTTTTCTTCAAATTTGTGCATCATTCTCCTCTTTTTCTTCTTTTTTATTTCCAAGTCTATTTCATTTTATTATAGAAACTCTCCTAAGATGTATTTTTTTTAGATTTGAAATTATTATCTCTTTTTTTATTTTAATCCAACTGAAAATTTTTTATTATTATTATTTTTTGGTCTTTCTAATAGAATGATATCTTATTTTTATTGTTATTATGACTAGCATGAGAAATTTGGGCACATATTGTGGTTTGTAAAGAAATTGATAAGAGAAGTCACTTAGAATCATCTTCTAGTCTCTGATTGATGAGCAAAGTATAAGCAAGAGTGGTTTGTAAAAAAATTGAGATGAGCTTACAATATTAAAGTTTTATAACTTTTTTTTAATTGGCACAAATCCATCTTTATGTAAGAGATGTCAAGATCTCCTAACTAAAGTTTTATTTTAGTGTAGGCTACAAAATTGAAGAGGAGAGTTTGTGTTGCTTGTTTTAGTCAATCAAAGCTAGCGACAACATCATTTTCCCAACTCTTTGTCCAATTTCTTGCTCAAATTTTTTGGTATATAATTCCTTACGTTATTATACAAAATTTTGATTTGAAAGTAACTTAATAATATATGTTATTTCTTTGTAGAACTTGTGTGATCCAGTGTAGGAAATGAATACTATAAAGATTCAAAATGAGTGATTAATGATCATGTTCAAATGTGGAAGGCATTGGATGCAAGTTAAAAATCAATCGAGAAGAAGATATGAATGTGACAAACAAAAAACTATAAAGATGTAAAAGAATATTTTAAACTTATCTGTGCTTAAAGAGAAAATTGAAGAAATTTGCCCATGGCTTTAAGGTTATGGATTTGAGTTACATTATCACAAGTGTGAAACATGACCAAAAGAGTATATACCTATGACTAATGACTTTAAGGTTAAGGAAATTACTGCTCAGTCAAGTGGATGTAGCAGAGTGGAGGTGGTGGTAATTGCTCAAAATGATAGAGAACCAAATGTGTTTTCACAAAGCAAAGATGCGAGGGTCATTACTAATATATTGCGTAGCAGCCTTCCAAGATCCGACTCTATATTGTATAAAAACATTGACAGAGATGATTATAGTATGAGCTACTTAACCGACCAAGTCGAAGGTGATACCGAGTTAAAAGTGGACGCATGTTTTCTCAATTCACAAAGATTTAAGCAAGTAATTCTATCCAATGCGATAAAAAATAGTTATGAGATAAAAATCTAAGCTAGTAGCAGATCTTGTGTCTCTGTTGTTTGTGTATATCGTGAGTGCCCTTGGAGAGTGAGAGTTGCACTATTAGTTGATGGACAATAATTTGAAGTGAGAAAACTTGAACGTACATATTTATGTTTTGGTGTAAATAGAGGAAACAAACAAACAACATTTTCTTGGGTAGATATAGAAATAGAAGAAATGATGAAGAAAATTCCTGTGGTAACTCTAGGGTTGTAAACGAGTCGAGCCTAACCGAGCTCAGGTCGGCTCGTGTTCGACTCGTTCGATATTGGCTTGTATTCGAAATCGGCTCGTGTTCAAAATGACTCGTGAATAGTGAGTTCATGTTCGGCTCGAATAATATTTTCCGGCTCGAGTTCGGCTCAAAATTGGAGGAATCATAAGAGGAAAGTGACGCGGAAGAGGAAAAGGAAGAGGAACTGGAAAAGCAAACCCTAAGCTGTCGCGACCGAGGGGATTTTCAGAATAACTAAGCAAGAATACCGAGTAATCGAGCCAACACTGCCTATCCAAGTGGAAGTAGAAGTAGAGATTAGATGATGAACACAGACGACAAACCCAAAGCTGTCGCAACCGAGTGGATTTTCA